>CP139504.1:189316225-189762388 GCA_021014915.2 Artemisia tridentata subsp. tridentata
CCTTCGTTTTTTTAAGTTTTCGTCCGTTTTCATACGTTTTCGTCTGTTTTCACACGTTTTCGTCTGATTTTTTACGTTTTCATCCAATTTTTTACGTTTTCGTCTGTTATGACACGTTTTCCTTCGTTTTTTTAAGTTTTCGTCTGTTTTGACACGTTTTCCTTCGTTTTTTTAAGTTTTCGTCCGTTTTCTTACGTTTTCGTCTGTTTTCACACGTTTTCGTCTTATTTTTAACCTTTTCGTCTGTTTTGACACGTTATCGTCCAATTTTTTACGTTTTCGTATGTTTTGACACGTTTTCAAAATGTTTTTTACGTTTTCTTCTGTTTTGACACGTTTTCCTTCGTTTTTTTAAGTTTTCATCCGTTTTCTTACGTTTCCGTCTGTTTTCACACGTTTTCGTCTTATTTTTAACGTTTTCGTCTGTTTTGACACGTTTTCGTCCAATTTTTTACGTTTTCGTATGTTTTGACACGTTTTCAAAATGTTTTTTACGTTTTCGTCTGTTTTGACACGTTTTCCTTCGTTTTTTTAAGTTTTCGTCCGTTTTCTTACGTTTTCGTCTGTTTTCACACGTTTTCGTCTTATTTTTAACGTTTTCGTCTGTTTTGACACGTTTTCGTCCAATTTTTTACGTTTTCGTATGTTTTGACACGTTTTCAAAATGTTTTTTACGTTTTCGTCTGTTTTGACACGTTTTCCTTCATTTTTTTAAGTTTTCGTCCGTTTTCTTACGTTTTCGTCTGTTTTCACACGTTTTCGTCTGATTTTTTACGATTTCGTCTGTTTTGATACATTTTTGTCTGTTTTGAAAACGTGTCAAAACAAACGAAAACATAAAAAAAAACATTTTGAAAACGTGTCAAAACAGACGAAAACATAAAAAAACATTTTGAAAACGTGTCAAAACAGACGAAAACGTAAAAAATCAGACAGAAAAGTGTCAAAACAAACGAAAATCTAAAAAATCAGACGAAAACGTGTGAAAACAGACGAAAACGTAAGAAAATGGACGAAAACTTAAAAAAACGAAGGAAAACGTGTCAAAACAGACGAAAACGTAAAAAACATTTTGAAAACGTGTCAAAACATACGAAAACGTAAAAAATTGGACGAAAACGTGTCAAAACAGACGAAAACGTTAAAAATAAGACGAAAACGTGTGAAAACAGACGGAAACGTAAGAAAACGGACGAAAACTTAAAAAACGAAGGAAAATGTGTCAAAACAGATGAAAACGTAAAAAACATTTTGAAAACGTGTCAAAACAGACGAAAACGTAAAAAACTGGACGAAAACGTGTCAAAACAGACGAAAACGTAAAAAATCAGACGAAAACGTGTCAAAACAGACGAAAACGTAAAAAAACGGACAAAAACTTAAAAAAACGAAGGAAAACGTTTCGAAACATACGAAAACTTAAAAAACGGGACGAAAACATGTGAAAACACACGAAAACGTAAAAACTGGACGAAAACGTGTCAAAACAGACGAAAACGTAAAAAAAAACGGAAGAAAACGTAAGAAAACGGAATTGTAAGTTATTTACTAACGGCCGTTAGTATGAAGGACTAACAATGTGACGTTTATACCCACAATGACCCAATTTCATAAGTTTAGTCATACATTTACTAACGGAAAAGAGTTTAGTCATACATTTGCGAAAAAAAAAGTTGGGACCATACAATGACAAAAAGTGGGAAGTTTAATGTATTATTTTAGCATTTGCCCTTTATTCTTTTTTTAAACAAAAATACATGAAAAGACCATAATGCCCATCTCACATAGCTAACTAACGGTCAAAGTAACAGAATAAGTGGTCAAGGGACTAAACCCGTTACGGTCAAAACCACAGGGACTGGATCAGGGAAAAAAAAGTTTAGGGATCATTTGGAAAACTAGAAGGGTTGTTAAACCCGGTAAACCACATGGACTATTTATGACATTTACTCAAACCTTTATAAAAGAATCTCCCAAAAATTACTTGTCAACAATAAAAGTTATTATAATCAATTTGTTCTCCTCTTTTCAAATTTAAACTTCCTATCAATGTGTGTCATATCATTTTGTGAAAAAAATATTTTATAAACTTTTTTTGCATGTAATATCACTCATTTTATTTTATTATTATTATTTTTTTAAAACTAAAAGTATGAATTAGGAGGGTATATCATCTTCTTTCGTGAAATAATAGGCACTGCTATGAAAAAAAAAAGAAAAAAAAAAAAAAAAAACTATTACAATGTGTAGACATATATTTAAGACATACAACGGTAAGAAAAATAGACAATAATCTTATAACGAAGCTAATATATGTAGTTTTGGACTTTAGATGATGCTTTCAATAAATAGTTACATTAATGTTTAAGGGGTTGTTTGATAAAACTGAATTATTTAGCGCTGAATAAATTAAAGACGCTGAATAATTTAAATATGCTGAGTGAACAAGATTTGTGTAAAAAAAGTTTGATGAATATTTTGATTACCCTCTCTGAATAAAAGACAATTACAATTTTAACCTTGAGTGTGGTTTAGTAATAAATAAAATACTTTGTTGATAAATAATTATTATTTATTGAAATTATAGTGTGAAAAGTATATTTAAATAAAACTAAATATTATAAATTAAAAATAATATTGTCACAAAATTATACTAATATCAATATTTTGTATAGTACTAGTATATAAATAATTACTTAGCCCAATCTTATGTTATTTAATTATATTAATGTATGGATTAATTTGACTGTACGTGCATTTGTTTTAGGTCTATGTTATCCTAACACCCTCTAATGATTGGACGCTGCCGCCGGTAGTACTGTCTGCTTTAAGAGTTGTACATTTTGACTAAAATAGAGGGGACCCACATAGTAGGGGGTGTTCCCTTAACACAACCCACCCCTGATATTTTTTAATTTTTTACTCCGTAACTTAAAGTAGCAGGCGATGTGAAGGTGTAGGCTTGCAGAGTATTTGGGTAAATACATAGCCCACTGAATCATTTTGTGTACTCTGCCATGCAAAATCGCTCAGCACAAAAGTTATCATTCATAGCCCATATTTTAATCCACCAAACACACTGACCGAATAATTTTTAGATCAAGCACACCCTAAGTGTTTAAGAAAGTTCGTTATGATTTTGATTATCAATATTATCTTACATGTATTATCTATCAACTGACCATATAGTTTTGGTCCTTGAAGTCGGTATATTCACTTTGAGAATGGACTCAAAACAACCTTAAATTGACTTTTTTACAACCTTAACCTGTAGCTTAAAATGGAAAAAAAAAAAAAAAAAAAAAAAAAAAACCACACGAAATACGAACATATTTTCTATTTATACGTTCTCTCATATGCTAAAATAAATATACACAAATTCTGTTTAAACCTATCTATACTTTAAAACTTTAGGCTAAACAGTGTGGTCATCAAAGTCATTAACTGCATTACATTACCATTCAACACATTATCAAACCCATCATCAAACGAATGTCATGGTCACCATCAAACCAAACATATAAAAATACTCCATTTTATACAAACATACCGCACAATACATCCCATAAAAACACACACAAAAGTGTAAATTATTTGGTGGTGCAAACCACCGAACTAGTACAAAAAGTGATGAGATGGCGCGACTGAGAAATGACACTATGAGGTTCGCACGGTGGTTGGCATCACCAGGTGGTCGACCACCGCTATAGTACCCCCTCTTAAGTCTTCCAACATTTTAAACCTTGCTGTCTTGAGCGAAAAATATAACAAAGGAAGACAACAAAATCCTACATGGACATCTATAGAATTGGGCCTAGCTAACTTTACCAAATAAAAATATCATAAACCCTAAACCCTTGAAAACCACCCAACACAGAACACACCAAGTGTATGTTCTTTATCCGTACGACAAAGATTTTTTTTTTTCTCTTGAAAATCCCATACGGGTTTTGATATCTTCCTCATTTTCTTCATCATTTTATATAAAATTTAGCCTTTCTGTAACTTTCTTGAAAAATGTTGGGAAAAAAATCTCCAGTTTGTAAGAAATGTGGAAAAAGGTTTGCTTCTTTAACAGCTCTTTCTGGTCATATGAAAGTTCACTCACTAAAATATAGAAAAAAATTAACTAAGGAAAGAAGATTAAGCACAATATATCAGTATGCTAAGTGTACTAATGAGCCTTTAAGTCTTTGTACTAGTTTTGATAATGCAGAACAACAAGAAGAAGAAGCAGCTGCTGCTATGGGCTTAATGATGCTCCCCAATGGTGGTTTCGCTAACTCGGATGCTAGTGGGGATGAAATGGTAATTTCAACACTTGCTAAACTTAATGATGTTTCTGTTCATGGGTCGGGTCATACTGATATGGATTTAGGGAAGGAAAATGTGAGCTCAAATGGTCATGTTGTGGAAAGAGGTAAAAAGAAGATTTATAAATGCACGGTTTGCTTTAAGGAATTCGGGTCGGGGAAATCTTTAGGGGGGCATAAGAGATCCCATTATTATAAATGTTCGTTTTGCTTAGAGGTATTCGGGTCGGGAGAAGATTTAGAAGACCACAAGAGAGCTCATTGCAATGTGTTAAGAAGTAGTAGTGAAGTTTATAAATGCTCCATTTGCTTTAAGGAATTCGGGTCACAAAGGTTATTAGGGGATCATTATAGAATCCATTATAAATGTGTCCTTTGCTTCAAGAAATTTAGGTCAGGAGAAGCTTTAGAGAATCACAAGAGAGCCCATTGCAAAGAGAGTCAAGGGGTTCATAAATGTTTGGTTTGCTTCAAGTTATTTGCGTCGGGAACAGCCTTAGGAGGTCATATGAGAGCCCATTACAATGGTGTGATAACAACTAGTAAGGATCATTATTATAAATGCTGGGTTTGCTCCAAGGAATTGGGGACGGCAGAAGATTTAGAGGACCACAAGAGAGCTCATTGCAATGGGATAACAAGTAGTAAGAATCATAGATGCCCGATTTGCTTCAAGGAATTTGGGTCAGGGCCATCTTTAGGGGGTCATATGAGAATCCATTCCAATGTGATTAGTATGGATCATAAATGCCCAGTATGCTCCAAGGAATTTGGGCCGGGACTATCTTTATGGGGTCATATGAGTGTCCATTCTAGTGCGATGACAAGTAGCAAGGATCACTTATGTTTCCTTTGTTTTAGGAAATTTGGGTCAGTAGAAGCTTTAGAGGACCATGAGAGAGTCCATCACTCGGAGATAACAAGTAATGATTATAAATGCTCGGTTTGCTTCAAGGAATTCTGGTCGGAAGAAGCTTTACGGGTTCATATGAGTGTCCATTCCAATGAGATAACAACTATTGCAGTGTGTCGCAACGAAGACATTGCTGATTCTTTTGACATTTGTGGACATGTGGATCAGTTAAGATGGGCTGAGAATGAATATTTGAGATGGGTCAGCACTCAGCAATGGTATGCAACAGGACCATTGTTTTTATGGTAAACTGAAACTTCTTATGTAAGTTGTGAACATCCTAACTACTACTCTGATTCTGATAGACACAAAAACAATGGGTTTGGATGAGAGATGTAAATACTTAGGAAAAACGATGCGTAGTTCTAGCAGTTGGCGATATGAGGTGAAGGACATGTCTTAAGCATGAACCAATCTGCATAACATTTTGTATGGGAGTTTATGGTTGGTTAAATATAGTTGTCAATCATGGCTCTAAGTCAGTGTCATATATATTTAGGTGCTGCTTTGCAATAGTAGTAATTATATATTTACATGTTTAACGAAGTTCATTATGATTTTGATTGGCAAAATTACCTAACATGTATTATCTATCAACTGATGATTAACGAAGTTCTTGAAGTCTGAATGATCACTGGTGTTTGTTCAAGCTTATTTTTGGGCTTATGAGCTTATTTGACTCGGCTTATATTTCATAAGTCTATTTTACTTGGCTTCCACTCATGGGCGGGCTTATTTTCTGTATTTGAGTCATAATAAGCTCATACGTCAAAAATAAGTTGAAAAAATTGAACTTATGAAATATAAGCCGAGTCAAATAAGTTTTTAAAAAAATAAGCTTGAACAAACACTTGAGAACGGATTCAAAACACCCCTAAATCGACTTTCGACAAAACATGGAGTACAATATTAGAAATGTATGTAGACAAAAAAGAAAAAATATGAAACTAGAATATATTTTCTCATTTACTGATATTATAAATAGCAAGAATCTTTGTTTATTCTTATTCATACTTTGAATTTAAACTTCTGTCTTCAATTGCTTATTAGCAGCTTCACACATACAAAGTACGTATATTCAATCTCATTTAGTAAAATTGCTCAAGGTGACTAGTCATAAACCATATTTATTGAACATAAGTTTAAGCTTGAGAATAATCTTAAACAAACACCCCCAAGTGGTGTTACTCCATAAATCGTAGTGTTTATGGATATCATTCTTCTTGATGTTTTTCGATATGTTTTTGCACTAGCTAATAATACATGTTTCGTTGTATAAACATATTTAGGGGGGAGCTTGGTCCCAATTCGGTGGAAACCGATGAACCAAGGAACCGCAAAATGGTGAGAATAGGAACCGTATCAAGTTGCGTATCTCGGTTCCGGTTGAGTATTTAGGTCCTACCCGAGTTGGAAATTTTGCAAAAAAAATAAAAATTAATCTACTCAACGAGAGTACCAAACATTGAGCTAGTCTTTACTCCAACTAATGACTCGACACTCAAACCTTTCGTACAGAAATTGGGTCAGTTAGCATCTAGTAGATTAATACCAATGTATATAGAGCACTAGGTGCCCATGAGCAATATGACTTGTTTATAGCAAAAAAGTGTTGTCACGCCAGCAATTTTCTTCCCCTATAACTCAGAACCAATAACTTAACTCAAAAACACACTCTTTCTATCACTCAAGTTATAGGACATCCCATGACCCACACTTAACCTAATACAAAGAAAAAAATATATGTCGTATAACACGGCCGGTGAATTCAGCGCAAGGTGTTATGGCACGAGGTGGGGTGTGGAGCTGAGTTATAGGGTTATAACTTGCCCTGTATCTCAAGGGTACCGTGTGCCCTTACTGTAAGTGTAAAATTTCATCTATATGTTTGTGCTACCAAGTTCATTTTAAAATAAATAATCAAATTCCAATGTCTTTTTTTAATGACAAATTAACTATTTCACAATATATACATCACAAAATGTATCTCACATGTCTTAAGCACGACATCAACATCGACCATTTAGTTGAAAAGCTTTTCACCAAACTTGGGATACCAACGAGCTTTCTCATCTGGATTCTTTAGTTCAAAACCGAGAACCACGAGTTTGGAACCAACCGTACCTGAAAACTAAGATTTTCCAAAATCAGGAACATAGAACTGTACCATATGTCTGCATTTCGTTTCGGTTTGGATCAGCCCGACTTGGCTGTCGGTTCTAAATATACTTATCAAATTAGTTGGGGTTTGCGGCTCTACTTAAAAATTTATTAATGCTTGAACTTTTGCTTTGAAATATGTTTGACAAATTATATATAGTTTATAATTGTAAAATAACAAAACGAACAAACAAATTAATTCATAATAAAAATCACAAAAATATTTTATGCAATTAACTTTATTAAAAGCTCAAATTTTTTTCGGTGCTTACTTCCAAAATATTTAGACTGTGTGTGGTTTAATAAGGCCTCCAACATGCGGTGGTGGTGCTCCATTACGCGTGGAGCCTTAAGGCACCAACACCACGCGTGATGAGTGTGATTTTGATATTGACTTGGGTGGTGAAGATGACCGAGTGGTGAAAGGCAAAAATGTGTGTTTGGTGATGTTGGTTTAGTTTGGATTTGATGGTCGTTATTATGGGTGTTTAATGATAGGTTTCGTGAGGGGTGAAAAACTATCATAACGCTAAAATGACAACCGTGAATGATGCTCTTTGCTACATCCGGGTTTTATAAAACTTTGAGCTTATTGCATAAAGTTCTATAAACTTTTTTTTACCATAAGAAAATACTTTTATAAACTTATTACTCGGATAAATAAAGAAAGTATAAAATTGGGCCTACCCCAACTATCATAAACCCTAAACCCTGTGTTTTTAAGTGCACGAGAAAGATCTTTTTCTTGATAATCCCAAATGGGATTTCTGAATTCTATAATGGGTTTTCATATCTTCCTTTATTTCTTCATCTTTTGATTCCAACTTCAGGTTTTTGCAGCTTCCACTTGCTAGCTGGTGTTTGGTAACTAATTTTAAGTTTTTAACAATGAAAGAAGTAAAATCCTTCATTTGTAATCAATGTGGAAAAAAGTTTCATAACTTGAAAGCTGTTACTGGTCATAAACGCATTCACTCACTTAAATATAAAAAAAAGTTAACAGAAAATGGCAAACTTGATGGAGGGGTAAAAGGGGAATTTTGTACTAGTTTTGATGATATAGAACAAGAAGAAGCAGCTGCTAATGCTGCTTTGACATTGATGATGCTCCGGGGTGAAAGTCGTGAATCAGGGTCGGGTCAAAGTAGTATGGATTTAGGGAAGAACAAGTCGAGGGATAGAAGTAAAAGGAAGACTTTTAAATGCGCGGTTTGCTTTAAGGAATTCGGGTCGGGAAATGCTTTAGGGGGACATATGAGAGCACATTATGGCAAGTGTTTGGTTTGCTTCAAGGAATTCGCGTCGGGAGAAGATTTAGAGGACCACAAGAGAGCTGATTGTTGTGTGAAAAAAGGTACTACAGATTATAAATGCTCAATTTGTTTTAGGGAATTTGGGTCAGGAAAAGCTTTAGGTGGTCATAAGAGAGTCCATTCCAATGTGATAACAAAGCAGCAAGGATCATATGTGCTTGATTTACGTCAAGAAATTCAGGTTGGGAGAAGCTTTAGGGGGTCATATGAGAGTCTATCAGGTTGGGAGAAGCTTTAGGGCGCACAAGAAAACAAGTTTTAAATTGTTTCTTAACAAAAATACTTCTGATTCTTTTGACATTTGTGAACATTAATTGATCAAGAGGGATTGAGGATCATTCTTGGACATTGGTCAGCACTCAGCAATGGTATGGAACAGAACCAACGCAGATAGACACGAAAAGCTACTATCTTCGATTAAAGATGTAAATACTTAGGAAACTTATGCGTAATTCTAACAGTTGGCGGATCTGATTAGTTTGTTCATTAAAATACTTAAACTTGCTTCATACGATAGCCATATGCCCATATGGGTATTTGTCTTTGTTGAATATGTGATTATATAGAAATGAGATTTCTAGCACGCCAAAAGAATTACCTTTTTCATATTGCATTCTCCACTTTTGTGGCTGAAATTAGAATCCAACCATGTCCAGTTTTCACTAAACATTTGTTTCTTCTTTATAATATGTTTACTAATTCTGCAACTACGCCAATCAAAGGTGGACGTCTTGCTTTATATGTGATGTAAGGATAATGAAATGTGAGCAAGGTGTGCAAGCTCGCCATTCATCTTCGTTGAATGACATGGCATCTCTTCATGGCTAGTTGCTGCACCACCCCTGCTCTTCGTCGCTCCTCATATGCAACCTCCTCGTCTGCACGACGAAGGAGTATGCGTACGATTTCTAATTTTTTTTTATATATATATATATAATGTTTGTGTGTGTGAATAAAGTGTATGTGGGACCCAAATGAGTAAGTTGTGATTAGTTGTTTGGGGAGGGGGGTTGTTAGTTGTGGTTTGTTGTGCTGATGTGGCACCCCGTGGGGCCCGAATGAAGAGCTAAGCTCGTCATCTGCACCCCATGCTCTATATGTGATGTAAGGATAATGAAATGTGGGCAGTTGGAGTGCCAATGTTGGTCTTTTCTACTGGTGGCAAAACAGGCAGGAAGAGGGTAGCTGATATGGGTCAAATAGGTAATTTGTACATGGTCAAGGAGGTCAATTTTTTTTGAACCACCTACAATTTCTCATCTTCCAAAGATAGAGATGCCATTGCAGTGGTGACATCCACAATTATCTATGAACACAGTTTCATCTTACACATTCGTTAGAAAGCCAATCAGCACTCTAGTTCCACATAAACTGTTGTAGAACCAATAACTTGTCGTTTAACAGTCTGATAGACAAATTAAATATAGACTGGATTTAGTTCGTAGATTAATCTTAAGAAACTCAAATTGTTCATAAATTACAAGCTAAGGTCCTACTTTTCATCATAATATCAGGAAAAAAAAGTGTGATGCTATCTAGTCACAGCATTTCGTAAGTTAATTAACTAGTTGTGCATTTAGCTAAAGTAATAATAACAAAGAATGTTGTTATAGACATGTTAAAATCATAAGGATTACACGGTGGGTTTTGGTATTAAAATCAGTTCAAACCGGTGCTTTTATTTGATACTCCGTATTTATTACCCCGTACGTTTGTGGGGTTTTTGATATTATATATATATATATATATATATATATATATATATGGGTTTTGCTAACCTCTGCCCAGTGGGCATGTGTTAATTTGTTTATAAAAGGAATATTTTAATTCATTTAAGTGAAAATCATGTTCAAATATAATAATTTACAAGTTCATTTAATGTGTATTTAATGTATTTTTTAGTTAATTAAGAAAGTTTGTGTTCATTAACTACACCTTAACCTCTTTCCAATGGGGATTACACGGTGGACATTGGTTAGCAAAATCCTAGTTATATTACGACCGGTTTGATTTAAAGAGCCGTTCTTTTTTTAAAATTGCAAGTTTAGGGGAAATCTATTAAATTTAAAAACTTATGAAAATTTCTAATTTACACATTAGCCCATAAAATACATATGTTGAATCTAACTTAGTAAAACTGCTCAAAGTTGCTCAATTAAAGCGACTATCGGTTTCTATAAGTCATAAGCCACTTATTGATAATAACTTAAAGCTAACAAATGTTATTATTATTATAAATATCGATTATTAGTGGTAAGTGATCACTACGGGTTAAATGCGAAAAGAAAACGATAAGAGAGAATAGTATATCACGATAACAATGGACAATGACCGAGGTAACTAAGTCGTTACATAAGACTAGCCGTAATAGAGTTTTTGGCCACACGTTGACACCTCCCCCTCTCTCCCCCCCCCCCCCCCCCCCCCCCCCCCCCCATTTTTTTTCCACGTCAACCTCGTTAACCCCTTCATCCTTCTCCCTCCTTCCCGTAATAAGAGAGCTAGGTACAACACACACCCAATAACGCCACAATAACTAATACACCATCTCCAGCTATAAATGTTATAGGCGCAAATGAGTCCCATAACGCACTATCAAAAATACCTACTCACTCAAAAAAAAAAAAAAAAAATAGTGCTCGCCAATCCACTCACGAATGTCCCAATTGCATGGCAATGGCATTACAAGCGTTGTCGTATGGCTATGCAATAGGGTACCAAAAATCCCAATAACATTCCATACAACCATTGAACTTTTTGTTCATGGTTTGGTCATCCGGATAACCAAATGAAGTTTTTGTTGTTATATATAAAAGTGTTTTGTTGAATATATTTGTCTGGTTTGGTTGTGGTTATAAGTGTAGATATATCTATTTAATGGTTGGTTTGGTAAGGTAATGAATGCTGATGTGACAATAATAAATTTAATATCGTTGCATCCCGTCTAATTATAACTAGGGTGGCAATTCGGGGTTGTATCCGGGTTGGCGGGTTCAGAAATCTCAACTCAAACCTAACATGTTTAGTTAATTGTGTCGAGAAGTTCAACCATAACTTTAACACGCTTATTAAACGAGTTAGTCGTGTCGACCCGTTTATGATTTGAATATAACTTTAATGGGACATATCAAATCTAGTAAGTTGTATATTAGTTACATTTTAAGCGACACAAGAAAGATTTTGATATGAGTATATTTCAAAAAAACGATATTATATACAGTAATAAGATAAAGATACAAAATAGTTAGCTCATATTATAATGAATACACATAACTTTTAATATTAATATTTTTTAATCTATTTTTAAACGGGTTGACAGGTTGTTATCGGGTTGAGAATCTCAACCCAAACTTAACCTATTTATTAAACAGGTTAGTTGTGTTGACATATTTCTAACCCAAACTTGTTTAACCTCGAACATGACCTGTTTATTTTCGTGTTGGTCTCGGATCTTGTTTCGAGTCGTGTCAAGAATTCACACGCTAATTATAACAAACACATATACAACTTCTATTAGCTATAAAAATAAATAAATAAATAAATAATAACCAAAAAAAAAAAAAAAAAAAAAAAATGGAGCTACCCCAACTTTACAAAATAAAATATCATAACCCCTAAACCCTTCTCTACTTTCTTACAATTCAAAACCACGAAGTGGGGTTTACCAGAAAGATTTTTTTTTTCTTGGTAATCCCACATGGAATTTCTGAATTCTATAATGGTTTTTGATATCTTCATCTATTTCTTAATCATTTGATTTCAAAATTCAGGATTTTGCACCTTCCACTTGGTTTCTTGATTTATTCATTTTTCTAGCAGGTGTTTGGTAACTCATTTTAAGAATGAAAGAAGAAAAATCCTTCATTTGTAATCAATGTGGTAAAAGGTTTCATTCCTTAAAAGCTGTTACTGGTCACAAACGCATTCACTCACTTAAAACTAAAAAAAAGTTACATTTAGATGAAGGGGTAAAGAGACCAAGTACAATACACCAGTATGCTAAGCCTAATGATCGTATAAGTTGTACTTATGATGATATGGAAAAAGAAGTAGGAGCTGCTATAGGCTTGATGATGCTTCCCAATGATTGTGTTGATTGGTTAATGATGTTTTCTAAGAAAGATGGCTGTGGTGAATCCGAGTCGGGTCAAAGTAGTATGGATTTAGGGAAGAACAAGTGGAGGGATAACAGTAAAAGGAAGACTTGTAAATGTTCGGTTTGCTTTAAGGAATTCGCGTCAGGAGAAGCTTTAGAGGACCACAAGAGAGCTCATTGTGATGGGCCAGGACTATCTTAAGGGGGGCATATGCAAGTACATTCAAGTAAGGTTCATAAATGTTCAGTTTGCTTCGAGGAATTCGGGTCGGAAGAAGCTTTAGAGGACCACAAGAGAACCCATTGCAATGTGTTAACAAAGAGTAAAGATCATATATGTTCAGTTTGCTTCAAGGAATTCGGGTCGGGAGAAGCTTTAGGGGGTCACAAGAGAGCCCATTATAATTTGTTAACAAAGAGTAAAGATCATAAATGCTCTATTTGCTTCAAGAATTTCAGGTTGGAAGAAGCTTTAGAGGACCACAAGAGAGCCCATTGCAATGTGTTAACAAAGAGTAAAGATCATATATGTTCAGTTTACTTCAAGGAATTCGGGTCGGGAGAAGCTTTAGGGGGTCACAAGAGAGCCCATTATAATTTGTTAACAAAGAGTAAAGATCATAAATGTTCAGTTTGCTTCGAGGAATTCGGGTCGAAAGAAGCTTTAGAGGACCACAAGAGAGCCCATTGCAATGTGTTAACAAAGAGTAAAGATCATAAATGTTCAGTTTGTTACAAGGAATTCGGGTCGGGAGAAGCTTTAGGGGGCCACAAGAGAGCCCATTATAATGTGTTAACAAAGAGTAAAGATCATAAATGTTCAGTTTGCTTCAAGGAATGTGGGTCGGGAGAAGCTTTAGAAGACCACAAGAGAGCTCATTGCAATGTGTTAACAAAGAGTAAAGATCATAAATGTTCAGTTTGTTTCAAGGAATTCGGGTCGGGAGAAGCTTTAGGGGGTCACAAGAGAGCCCATTATAATGTGTTAACAAAGAGTACAGATCATAAATGTTCAGTTTGCTTCAAGGAATGCGGGTCGGGAGAAGCTTTAGAAGACCACAAGAGAGCTCATTGCAATGTATTAACAAAGAGTAAAGATCATAAATGTTCGGTTTGTTTCAAGGAATTCAGGTCGGGAGAAGCTTTAGGGGGTCACAAGAGAGCCCATTATAATGTGTTACCAAAGAGTAAAGATCATAAATGTTCAGTTTGCTTCAAGGAATGCGGGTCGGGAGACGCTTTAGAAGACCACAAGAGTGCCCATTGCAATGTGTTAACAAAGAGTGAAGATCATTAATGTTCAGTTTGCTTCAAGGAATTCGGGTCAGCAAAAGCTATAGGGGGTCATATGAGAGTACATTCAAGTAGTAAGAACCATAAATGCTTGGTTTTCTTCAAGGAATTCGTGACGACACAAGGTTTAGGGAAGCACATGAGATCCCATTACAACGTGAAAACAAGTCCTAAAGTGTGTCTTAACGAAAACACTGCTGATGCGTTTGGCATTTGCGAACATTCGGATCGATCAAGACATGGGCCAAAGCTGTAACACGCCAACCCGAAAAGGGCCTAAGTGTAACATTATGGTGTCAACCAGAACATATAAACGCAATCGGAAGACTTCTTATTAAATACTAAGTCAAGAATTACAAGGACTTACGAAATATAATCTAAACAATAATCTAAATACAATACATATCCAAAGCATAATGTCTACAATCATAACTCCAATAATGGAATCTAATCAAGGATAGGTCCTCTATCTTCTACTCTCAACACTCATGCCCAGCATCTCGCTTGTAACCTGCCGCAGAGAAAGGAAAATGCGGCTGAGCTAACGCTAAGTGAACAGATATAAACAAATGAGAGGTAATAAGCGTATACGAAATGAATAAGCGAATGAATCCAAGAGAACTTGCTAAACAAGATGTCAAACAGAATATGGAACATATGAAAGGGATCAAAGCATAATAATGAACATAAAGTGGATATCAATATCAAAGGGAATGCCGAATATCAATATCAAAGGGAATGCCCAACAAATCATATAACAAATTGTACATGGAGTAGCTAGCTCGATGTACCAAATAGTAAAATGGTGTGTATTGTACACACTCAAGTCCATTCACAAGCATATATCAAAACTGAACTAAGTACCTAGGATGCATCCATACGCTCCTTTCAAAACAGAGATACATATGCCAGTTCTAGACTAAACATACATATAATAAACACGGGCCAAGTGCGCCATATATACAGCTATATAAACAAATGGGAACGCTGTGGACAAAAACCCACCTCCACAGATAGTGTCAATACCATTGGTGCATCAATGGCAAGGCCATGGACTTCCCATGACTGGCTACAAATATGGGCAACATAATAGGCATAGTACATGCAATCTAATGATAAGGGATAATTATAAATTATCCAACTCAGATAATAGCTATATGAATAGAATATAGCATGAAACGAATAATCAAACAAATAACTAAACAAATACGATTCAAAGCATAACAAATCAGGAGACAACGAGTCATGAGAAATCCTTAAGGATAGAGTACAACCAGATTATGTAATTATGAAAATCATTTAAATGATGTTTTCATGAAAGTATTCTTTTAAAAGCCGTTTTCATAAGAGTCGTTGAGCCTTCATATAAAAAGTGGTGTTACCTCATAGTCATAGAAATCATTTTAAAAATAGTATTTCCCAAAACCATCATCAAGATATATATTCAAAAAGGTTTTTCATACAAGTCATAATATCTAATGGATTACAAAATATCAAAGGATTCAAATGCGAATATTGAAGTCACGAACGAATCAAACTATATCATAACGAAACAAGTCATGAGAAAAACCCTTACTGAAAAAGGGAAGAATATATGTACCTTATGAAATGCAAGCAATAGGGCAAAAGAACACAAGAAAGTGGATCGCTCCGACTTCACCAGATCTACACGAATTATAATCATATATTACTTATACGTTCATTAAAGTCACAACGGATTTTAAATACTTATTAGCTCATTCATTAATGTGTTTTAGGGTTTCACATGTGGAATAGTAAGTATTCATAACATAGGTTTAAAAGTATCTCGGATTGGTTTTTGAAATGAATTAGGAGCAAAACATGTAAGGTTAAACCAAACTGTTGGGTCCTTCAGTACCCAAGAGTCGTTAAAAGAGGATTTGAATACAAATTAAGCTAAGTGTTATTTAAACCGAAAACATTCGAAGTCACTGAGTGAACAGTCACTCAGTGAGTTACCTTCAAGATGCTAAGGACGAGTCTAAGAAGAAAGACTTACCAATTCAGGAAGGCGGTTCTCCCTGAAGTGTTACTTGAGATGAAGAAGAAGGTAATGGGATCAGTGAGCGTTAGACAAGAGCTCACTGAACCCCAGTCTCCTCAACAACAATAACTGAAGACTGAAGACTGAAGGCGAATGACTGAAGAACCATGAAGCTTGAAAGAAAGGCTGGATTGAGCGGGAAGGTTTGAAGAAGATAAGAACAACTCTTATCGGGGTCAGAACAAACCATCCCTCAAGTGGCTAAAAGTCGAAGAAGTGTCAGGTCTGACACTCGAAGACTTTTTGGCTCAATCCTATTGGTTCTTGGAAATGACAACTACTGTTTTAGTTGTCAGACACGCCTTCCCATTGTTTATGTATTTTTAGTCTTTCAATACTCTTAACATGTTTGCCTATAAATAGAAAACAGATGGAGAAAAGAGGGTAAGGTATTTTGTGCAATTAAAGCTTAGACTTTCACAATACCCCTTTTCTCCTACAAAGAGTAACGTATCCCTGAGTTAGCTCAGTGGGTCGAATTGTTACCACTTAAAGCATTGCTTAAGTTTAGATAGGAGACACCATACCTTGTCTATTCAATCCCAAGTGTTTGTTCCGCAAAACACTTGGGTAATAGATTCTTTGATTCATTTCTATTAAGAATTTAAACATTGAAAATACTTGTGTGTTTTTATATTTACGTTTCATCAACTGTTAGAATTAATCAATACATTGTATTAGTCATAAACACAAATAGATTAACTTTCTAGTTAACTCTAAGCGTGTTAAGGGAACAACAAGTGGTATTAGAGCCTCTGGTTTATAAAATCTTTCAAAAATAACCAAGAGTGCTCAAGGTTTTTAAAACCAAGATCCTACTATGACTGATATAAATGTGCCCCAGCTAGTCGACAAAAAGGGTGGAAGCTTTTCAGCTGTTGCCCCTCGACTTGAAGCTAGAAAATTTAGCAAGTGGAAAAAGCGAATGCTTTGCTACTTGACTGGTATGGAACCATACTACATCACTTGTGTCAAAGATGGTCCCTATGTCCCAAAGACCGCTGAAGGGCTAAACAAGCCTGAGGCTCAATGGGCCATTGATGAGAGGAGGGTGGTCAATCAAGACCAACGCCTGAAAAGCATCATTATATCTTGTCTTCTTGATGATATAATGGAATCAGTCATCAAATGTTCAACAACCAAGCAAACTTGGGATGACTTGATCAATAGCTTTGAGGGTCCCTCAGATACCAAGGAAAACAGGGTCATGGACCTGAAACTTGAGTATAATACTTTCAGGGCAAAAGACTCTGAAAGTCTCTCTCAGACTTATACCAGATACAAGACTTTGATAAACGAACTATCAAATGATGGTGTAGTGTTGTCTAAGCATGAGACAAATGTTGGCTTTGTCAACAGTCTCCCTGAGAAGTGGCTAAACTTCTCACAAGGCCTGAGGAATGCTAACCACATTCAGACTCTTGAGCTCCCTGAAATCTATGGGAAGTTTGTCTATGAAGACAACTTAATCTCAAGGAGATACCCTGACTCAAAAGCTCTTGAGTCCAAAAAGGCCTTGACCTCCACACCCATATCAACTGCTTTTTATACTAATGGTGTTGTGCAGGACTTTCAAGAGGATTCTGAGGATGAAATTGATGAAAGGACTAGTGATGAGTACCTAAAAGATTTAAACTTGGAATTCCAAGAAAGGGCACTCCTTGCTAGTTCAAAACGTTTCATCAAAAGAAATCAGTCCAAATTTTCTAAAGCAAAAGCAAATGAAACCACTGAATGCTTTAAATGTGGTAAAAAGGGTCATTTTGCTAGGGACTGTTATTCTAAAACCATCTCAGAACCCTCTTACAAATTTTCAGGAAATAGTTCCTCAGGAACTAGCAAGTTTCAACCTAGAATGTTTCAGTCTACCCAACAACTTCAAAACAAGGGTCAAAAAGACTTTGAAGCAAAATATAGGAAAGCTAAGGCTAAACTTGCAATTCTTGAAACTAATCCCTCTATGTCTCAGGCTGCTCAAACATCCAAACCTGTTCAGATAAAGAACAAGGTTTTAGTAGCTGAAGCTTATGATTGGGATGAAGAAGAGGTCTCCTCAGATGAGGAAATTAGAGTGAGTGCACTGATGGCACTCTCTGAAGGTGATCAGGTGGCTGTTGGGAAAAGCCATGCAAGGAATGGAGAGTGGGTAAACATCACCATGAAGAAGGTAAACACTTTACTTTCTATGGATGATGATTCTGATTGGCAGTCTTACATGAATTATATTTGTGTAGATCTTAAATTTGTTGAGGAACAAAGGCTTAACATGTTTTCAAAATATAACAACATAATGTCAGAATTGAATAAATGTAGAGATGAATTGCTTGTACTGAAGCAAGCCAAATTAGAAACAATTACTCTACAAATTCAGAACACTGAAATTTTGAAACAAAACCAAGCCCTACAAACTGAACTTAACAAAGAAAAGGCTGTCATCCAAGGCTGGACCAAAAAGAACCCCAAGGTCTTTGATACTGTGGGTTTAATCCCTAGGAAAACAATAGGAATTGACCATCTCATGGTTAACCCCAATGTGAGTCCCAGTGAATTGACCTTTGTTCCAGCTGGCATATCATTTGAGCAAGAAATGCTTCCCAAGTCAAATGACTGGATTGTCAGGGACAACCCAGTCAGTAAGTTACCAAACTTTGAGACTGGAAAGATCTTGCTTCCTGAAAGTCAGGCCTTGAAAAATATGCTTGGACTCTCTGACCAACTCAGTAGTATTGAGTTAGTAAGTGAGCCTGAATCAGATTCATATCCACCACTCCCTCCACTGAATACCCTTCAGGGTGCTACACCAAACTTAGGCCTCCCACCAATGGTCTACTCCCAACACTCTCCAAAGGAGAGGTCAGGAATGGGAAAAACAATTCTGAAAAGACCAACCCTTGAAGTCTCAGTAAGTACTGATGACTCATCAACTTCAGTCCCTTCTGAAGTAATAACCCAAAGCCTTGACTCAAAATTTGATCAGTTGGCTGAAATGGTCAGGAAGCTGGGTGAGAAGATTATATCTTCTGAGAAACCTTCTCAATCCAAGAAGAAGGAACAAAAACCAGCTTCCTCAAGCACCAAACCCAAACCCTCAAAACCCCTGAAAAGATGTGAGCTGTGTAACTATACCAATCATTTCACTGATGATTGCTATAGAATCCTTTACTGCATGATTTGCAAAAAGGATGATCACAGGACCTCTGATCACAAAACACACTCAGTCACATCAAAGATGTCAGGCCTTAAAGCTCAGTCTTTAAACTACCCTTCTGATTCTAAACAGAAACAGAAACAAAAGGCCAAGCCTTTTGCACCTTGTCCCTATTGTGGGTTCAATGACCACCATCCTAAGGATTGTCAAATTGACAATTGTTGTGAAAATAGTGGAGGTCCCACTCATGACACCTCAGGACGGGATAAGGTCATTCAGGCTAGAAGAGGTATGACAAAGTCAGCCTCTAAGTCTACTGAGTCTACATCTGCAATCAAATGCATAATTTGTGGTAGCTCAGTCCACTCCTCCACTGACCATAAATCAATTGTAAATGTTAAAAAGACCCCCAAAGCTAAGCCCTCCAAGAAGTGGAGTCCTAGAAAGAACTAACCCAGTTTATTATTTGTGCAGAAACATGCCAGGGATCCTGTTTGGCATCTAGATAGTGGATGTTCAAGGAGCATGACTGGTGTGAAGGAGTATCTGCACAAGTATGTTGAAGAATCAGGACCCAAAGTGATATTTGCTGATAACTCATCATGTCTCACTGAAGGTTATGGTTCAGTAAACTGCAATGGTATAGTCTTTACTAGGATAGCTTATGTAAATGGTCTGAAATACAATTTGATCAATGTCAGTCAACTATGTGATGCTAAATACATAGTTCAGTTTGATGATAAACAGGGAATCATCTTCAATGCTAATAAGGAAATTGTCCTTATTGCACCAAGAAGACATGATGTTTATGTGTTGGACATGTCCAGTCTGACTCAGAATGGAACTTGTCTCTTTACCAAGGCCACTGATACTCTCAACTGGCTTTGGCATAAGAGACTCTCCCACCTGAACTTCAAAAACATAAACAACCTCGTGAAACAAAACAAGGTCCTTGGCTTACCATCTCTTGTGTTTTCAAAGGATAAACCATGCTCAGCTTGTGAAAAAGGTAAACATCACAGAGCATCCTTTAAAACCAAAACCAACTTTTCCATCAGGAACTGCCTACATCTTCTCCATATGGATCTATTTGGACCAATCAGTCCTAGATCCATTAACCATGAGAAGTATACTCTGGTCATTGTGGATGAGTACTCAAGATACACTTGGGTATACTTCCTGATAAAAAAGAGTCAGGCAGCTGAAACAATTATGTCCTTTGTCAGGAATATTGAAAATTAAAATGACATCAAAGTCAAACAGATTAGAACTGACAATGGAACAGAGTTCAAAAATTATGAAATTGAATGTTTCTGTGATGAGAAAGGGATTTCCCAAAATTTTTCCTCACCTTACACACCTGAACAAAATGGTGTGGCTGAAAGGAAGAATAGAACCCTCATTGAAGCAGCCAGGACAATGCTAAATGGATCAGTCCTTTCCAAACACTTCTGGACTGAAGCAGTAAAGACTGCCTGTTACACACAAAACAGATCCATCATTGTTAAGAGACATAGCAAAACTCCTTATGAGTTATTCAAGGGAAGGATCCCTGACATCAGCTACTTTCATGTCTTTGGGTGTCCTGTGTTTATTCATAATCACAAGGATCACTTAGGAAAATTTGATGCCAAAGCTGATGATGGATACTTCCTTGGATACTCCCTTGTCTCAAAGGCCTTCAGGGTGTTCAACACTAGGAGACAGCATACTGAGGAAACATTTCATGTTACCTTTGATGAGAGCACTGATGCAATCAGTGTCTCTAACAACTCAGTGGAAGAGATAGGTATTGATGAATCATCAAGATATCCTCCTGATGAACATCATCCTGAAAATGGTCCTTCCACTCAATACCAAGCAAATGCTGACATCTCCTATTACATCATTCCCCACAACCTTCCTTACCCAACCATCACTGAGTTTGTTGAAGCACAAAGAAGTACTGATGAAATCATTCAGACTGAACAAAATACTCAGGAACCAAACAATCACAGTGATGAGTCTACCCACTCAGACACTCAAGATGCTGAAGATCATCATGTGTCTGATCCTGATCCTACCCATCAGGCCTCAAGTTCTAGTCAGTATCCTAGACCACAGGACAGCTGGACTAGGTCTCAGGATATAGAACTTGTCAATATAATTGGCGAGCCTACTGAAGGCATGCTCACAAGAAGCATGGCTGCACAACTGAGAGCAGCCTCAGACAATGAATGCCTATTTGTGGACTTCATCTCCACAATTGAACCCAAAAGTGTCAAGGAAGCACTTAATCACCCAAGTTGGGTTCAGGCCATGCATGATGAACTGGAACAATTTGACAGAAACAAGGTAATGACCTTGGTCAAGTGTCCTGAAGATGTTTCAGTCATTGGCATGAAATGGGTATTCAAAAACAAATCTAATGAAAAAGGCATAGTCATTAAAAACAAAGCCAGGCTTGTTGCCAAAGGCTATAATCAACAAGAAGGCATTGACTATGAAGAAACATTTGCACCAGTAGCAAGGATGGAAGCCATCAGGATCTTCCTTGCTTTTGCTACATACATGAACTTCAAGGTGTACCAAATGGATGTTAAAAGCTCATTCTTAAATGCTTCACTAAAAGAAGAAGTTTATGTTCAGCAACCTCCTGGATTTGAAAGCCATGAGTTTCCTGACTATGTCTGCAAGCTTAACAAAGCCCTTTATGGACTGAAACAAGCTCCCAGGGCATGGTATGAAACTCTTTCAGCCTTCCTGATCCAAAATAAATTTGTCAGAGGCAAGATAGACAACACACTGTTTATCTACAAGACAAATAATGATGTCATACTTGTACAAGTGTATGTTGATGACATCATCTTTGGCTCAACAAGTTTTAAACTTTGCAAACAGTTTGAAAAACTTATGGCAAAGAAATTTGAAATGAGCATGATGGGAGAACTGACTTACTTCCTTGGTCTGCAAATCAAGCAGACTGATAAAGGAACCTCTATCAGTCAAGAGAAGTATGTCAGAAGCCTACTGAAGAAGTATGAGCTCAGTGACTGTGCCTCAGTCAAGACTCCCATGGTACCCCCAAACAACCTTGGTCCTGACAAATTCTTAGTGGAAAACTAGTCTGTTGGAGTGCTAAGAAGCAACAATCAGTTGCCATGTCCTCAGCTGAAGCTGAATATGTTGCAGCAGCAAGTTGTTGTGCAAATGTACTCTGGATGAAAAGTCAACTCAGTGACTATGGAATTCAGTACAAGATGGTTCCCATCTTTTGTGATAACACAAGTGCAATTGCCATCTCAAACAACCCTGTTCTTCATCAGAGAACAAAACACATTGATATTAGATATCATTTCATCAGGGACCATGTCATGAATGGTGACATAGAATTACACTTCATTCCTACTGAATATCAGCTAGCTGATATATTCACCAAGCCATTGGATGAACCAACTTTCACAAGACTGAAAGTTGAACTAGGAATGTTGGATATTGAGAATCAGTCCACTGATTGATTCCATCCTGATAAGTGTAAGTTCTGAAAACTCAGGTCCCTGACTCAATGTGTTCTTCAGTGAAATAAATCACTGAAACTCAGGAACTAAACCCAAGTTCCTGAAATCTTGAACCTCAGGAACTAAACCCAAGTTCCTGAACCTCAAGTCCTTTGGAATTAAACCCAAGTTCCTGAACCCATTGAACCATCAGGACTAAACCCAAGTCCTGAACAAACAGGTTCACTGAATGAAAAGTCATTCAGGGCCCTCAAGAGACATTCAATACTAACTTAAATGCTCTAAGTATCTAGTTAGTAAATGTCCGAGGTTGGTAACTGAATTCTTATTTAATATAAGAATATTTGTTCTTTTGCCTTTCTGGCTTCCACCTCTGGGCCCCCACATTCCCACTTGGCATTAAATGCCTCTCCAATCACATAACAGATATGTGATGACTCAACTCTGCAAATAACACTTTTGCAGAACTGCTCAACTGTTCACCTCGACTGTTGCGCCAAACCAGGGAAAGTGGAGTGGTGGCATTAAATGCGGATCCCAAAATGTTTTATTCAAAACGGTTTTCAAAAATTCTTTTTGATAAATAAAATCCGCTTAATGCCCAAATTACCCTCCACCTCACTTCCCTATAAATACCCCAATCAAAGAAAACACACACAGTTTTTAGAAATCTTAATCAAATACTGCCCATTTTTCTCTCAAAACAAATATTGTGTGTGTGTTCTTAGCTTTTAGAAACCCAGTCCATCTTTCAACCCAGACCTACCAAACAAAAAATGGCTTCTTCTAATGCTATCAAACTCGCCCCAAATGTGGAATACATAATGGAGGGCGTAGACCTTACCAAAAACAACGTGGTAGGAAATTTTGCCTACCCCCAAAGTTTTGGGCGTACAGGAATGTGGTTAAGTATCTACAAAACTGCTTCCTTGCTACGGCATTTACAAAGACCCCCTCAGTCATATATCATGACTACCTGAGGGAATTTTGGTGCACTGCAGTGGCAACTAGCCCTGAGGACACCAAAGAGTCCATAATCACATTCACTGTGATGAATGGGAGAAGGACCCTCTCCCTGGACTACTCAACTTTCATCAAGGCCACAGGCCTTAACTTCACTAAAAGTTTTGAGGCCAACTCCACTGACCAAGAGGTAAAGGCCGAACTGCTTTTACTTGGACCTCATGACCCTAAGAGGCCTGAGATGGCCGCATGAGCTCTATTAGACAAAGCTCCAATAGTCAAAACTTGGTTTCACCCTGTCTGGAGGATTCTGATGACCTTTGTCATTCAGGTCCTTGGAGGCAATAAATCCTCCATGGAACAGTTGAATTCATCACAACAATTGATGGTATTCAGTCTCCTGGAGGGTAGAAAGATAGACATCGGAGGAATAATCTTCCGTGACCTCGTCGCCAAGCTCTCAGGAAAGTCTAGGCAAAGACACATGTCTTACCCTAGATTCATTTCCTGTGTGCTTCAGGACCTACTTGGCCCTGACTATGTTAGGCCTGACGTTGAAGGTTCAAAACCTGATGTCCTACACAAGGCCAACTATACTAGTGGCATCACTGAGGTACAACCAGTCGCCCTGACCGACTATATGTTGGTAATAAATCAGGGTGCAAATGCTGCTTCACCAGTTCCTTCTCCTACAAGGAGAAGAAGAAGAAAGGGGGTGCGTCCAGTAAGGTGGTTAGACCTAAACCACTCGTCACTGAGACTGCTGCCCCAAGCAACCTTAAACAAGGGGAAACAATGGCCAAGACCTCAGAGACACCCATCATTGAGACCCTCTTGACCCTAAAACAAACGCCAACGGAGGTCACTGATAAATCATCCTCAGTGTCCTCGGGCAAACCCCAGTTTCCACATGGCTCTACTGACATACACCAGTCAGTGGAGTCAGGAACCTCTACCCACTCACATCCCGATGAAGGCACTGATAAATCACAATCAGAGCCTGAGGGAGTAAAGGGTCCTAAATCCTCGGTTGGGCAGTACTACTCAACTGAGAAGGGGACCCACACCCAATCACATCCCGTTAATGTCCCTGAGAAATCACACTCAGGGTCTCAGGGAGTCAAGGACCCTAAATCCCCAAAAGGGCAGTACAACCCTGATGGGAAGGGGGTCCATCAATCATCACAAACAGTGCCTCGTGATAGTTATGAAAAACACCCATCAGGACTTGAAGGCGCTAAGGGGGACAAAGACTCAGAGGGATTAAAAGCACCCGCTGATACAGAACCCATAACCCCTTTATGCGGATCCCTTCTCTTGGGAACTGACCCCAAAAGCCAGGCTGAGCAATCAGTTATTATGACTAGCCAGGCTGATAAAACCCAATTAGTTATTATGGCGGGGTCAGGACCTGGCCAAAATCAAGGCAAGTCTTCTTATGAAGAGGAGCCGGGTCACCAGTTGCAGATTCAGTCGATAGCGGATCTTCAGGCTGTTCTTATGTCTAATGAAGAGCTCAATATTGAGAGTGAGGAAGAAGTGTATGAGGCAGGTGATGATATGGAGACTGATGCTCAACCCATTGAACAATCGCATCAGTCTTCTCTACATGGTGAAGAAACAGAGTCTCAAGCTGATCATTCTTCAGACTCTGAATCATCCTACCCTCCAGAACTCAGGAAGTATGACAACATTCTTCCTCTCAGTGAAAGACAATTGGTCAAGTTCCTACAAAAGGCCAACAATGCTCTCTTTACTGGGCTAACTGAAGAAATTTTTGACCAACACTGTGAAGCTGCTGTTCATTATGTCAACCTGAAGGAATCAGTGGAATCCTATCATGATGATGTTAATGAGCATAAGTCATCTATCTCCTTCTCCCTGACAAATCTTGATGAGAATCTTAAACTGTTCAACGAAGCTCTCACCAACATACACAAGAGCATTGCAACTATTCAAGAGTCAGTGAAAGATGACCCTGAGCTTAACAAGAAACTTCTTCAGGCTTCTGAGTCTTACCATCACCAGTCTACTCAGTTGACTAAGCTGGTAAACATGCTGAAATCCTCCAGTATTCAGGGACTCAGCTCTATAGTGGACTCCATCAAGTCTTCCCTGGGTCTTATGGAGTCACACTTGGCATCTTGGGCTACATCTTCTTCTTCCTTGGCTTGGAACCTTGGGCCAAGAATGACAGCAATAGAGGCTTCTCAGGCTTCTCTTGGGGCTAAGGTCTCAACTCTTCAGCAGGACACCTCAGACATCAAATCAATGATGACTGAGATATATCAAGCATTCAAAGGTCAGGCTGCTCCCTCAACTTCAGTGAGCGCACCAACTTTTGCTCTCACCGTGGGTCAAGCAACAGTTGAGGGGGAGAAGGTCACTGAAGAACAACCTGAACAACCTCCTTCTCACACTGAGGGGGAGATTCCTGAGACAACCCCATCTTCATCTCACCAAGACAAAGGCAAAGGCATTCTCACAACCACTAAGCCTGAGCCTACAATCTTGGTACCTGCTTCCTCTGAAAGAAGGCCAGACCCTGATGAGCCAGTCAGGGTCCCTTATGAAATAAATGGAGTTATGTATCACCTCACTGAGGAACAAATTACGGCTCATTTAGAAAAGGAAGAAGGGTTGAAGAAAGCTGCTGAAGAAGAAAGGTAAAACAAGTCTGCCCTCATTCAGGTTGTCACAGAAGAGGCTGAGAAGATTGGTCTTGAGCCAAAAGAACTTGCTGGAAGAAAGGGTGGTGAGAGCTTTGTGAAAGCTCAGGATGCTGAAATGTCGGCTCTCAGGAAGAAAAGAGAAGAAAGGCTGAAAAGGACTGAGGAGATAAGACAAAAGAGGATTGAGAAATACCAATGGGTTATGACAAGCAGACTGAAACCTGAACCAATCACTGATGTAAAGATTCATCAGAACACCAAGCCTGCTGTCATCATTGTTTTCAGAGGTCCTGACAAGAGGAACTTTGATACTCATGAACCCTTCAGATTTGCTGACTTTGGGATCACTGAATTGGATGAACTGGGTCCAATCATATTCAAGAAGTCAAATGTGGCTATCAAGGAACTGATGAAATCCTTGAAGCTAAGATATGAAAAACTGGCAGCAACACCTGAAGAACTTGGTATTCTCACACTTCTCCCAGCTCCAACCAGTCAGCCTGCTCCCTCTCAGACCTCTAGAAGAAAGAGGAAGCTAATTGGATATGAGCCTGAGATCAGAGTCCCTGGCCTTCAATGCAACAGAACCCTCCCTGAAAGAGTTGCATTTGTAAACAACCAGGTCATTGAACTACCTGAAAGGGGTCTCTTCTTCACTGATGAGTTTGGAGACCCAGCCTTCCAAAGATGGAGTGATATTGATCAGGAAGGAATCAGATCCATGCTTGGTTTTCTCATGATGGCCTCACCAAACTAGAGTCCTGCAAATGTGAGGTTCTGCCAAGACTTGAGAACCAAGATTCAAGAACATCCTGATCAACATGAGCTGGAATCCAAAAGACCCAAGCTTGAAGCCCTTGGATACAAACTGGACTGAGAATCTGCAACACCTCTATCATGTACATTTAGTAGTTAGGACCCTTGTAATGAAATTAATAAAATGATGTTCCTTTGTTTTGTTATTTCAGTGTCCTTATTTACTTTCTAGTACATTCAGTATGAGCAAAAGTCATTAGCTCACTCATTACTGATAAAAAAACACTTAAGCATAATTTATATCCAAATAGGGGGAGATTGTTGGGTCCTTCAGTACCCAAGAGTCGTTAAAACAGGATTTGAATACAAATTAAGCTAAGTGTTAATTAAACCGAAAATATTCTAAGTCACTGAGTGAACAGTCACTCAGTGAGTTACCTTCAAGATGCTCAGGACGAGTCTAAGAAGAAAGACTCACCAATTCAGGAAGGCGGTTCTCCCTGAAGTGTTACTTGAGATGAAGAAGAAGGTAATGGGATCAGTGAGCGTTAGACAAGAGCTCACTGAACCCCAGTCTCCTCAACAACAATAACTGAAGACTGAAGGCGAATGACTGAAGAACCATGAAGCCTGAAAGAAAGGCTGGATTGAGCGGGAAGGTTTGAAGAAGATAAGAACAAGTCTTATCGGGGTCAGAACAAACCATCCCTCAAGTGGCTAAAAGTCGAAGAAGTGTCAGGTCTGACACTCGAAGACTTTTTGGCTCAATCCTATTGGTTCTTGGAAATGACAACTACTGTTTTAGTTTTCAGACATGCCTTCCCATTGTTTATGTATTTTTATTCTTTCAGTACTCTTAACATGTTTGCCTATAAATAGCAAATAGATGGAGAAAAGAGGGTAAGGTATTTTGTGCAATTAAAGCTTAGACTTTCACAATACCCCTTTTCTCCTACAAAGAGTAACGTATCTTTGAGTTAGCTCAGTGGGTCGAATTGTTACCACTTAAAGCATTGCTTAAGTTTAGATAGGAGACACCATACCTTGTCTATTCAATCCCAAGTGTTTGTTCCGCAAAACACTTGGGTAATAGATTCTTAGATTCATTTCTACTAAGAATTTAAACGTTGAAAATACTTGTGTGTTTTTATATTTATGTTTCATTAACTATTAGAATTTATCAATACATTGTATTAGTCATAAACACGAATAGATTAAATTTCTAGTTAACTCTAAGCGTGTTAAGGGAACAACTCAAACCCTTAGCTTATGTTATAATTCAGATTTTATCACGTTCAGGTCCCTTTGTTTCTGAATTTAAAACCATATTTATGTACTTACTGAGGTGCTCAAATAATTATCATAGATACTTATACATGTTAGGTAATTACTGTAATTTTTCCAGATTTTATTTCAAAATGCAAGTATCCAAACAAAAATCATTTTCCTTGACCTATCCAGAAAGTGCACTGCAGGTATACCCCAAAAGTTTGTATTTTATTCACCCATTTTAACCATTCTGAAAAATCCACCAAAATTCTAGTAAGTCCCACATATGTTAAATATCACCCCTGTAAAAGTAGAGCTCTTAAATCCTTATGGTTTGAAAATTAAAAATCAAATACAGCGACTGAAATCCAGACATCCAAAACATAGTTTTGACACTTAATCTTGTAAAAATCAAAAGACCTTCTTCCCGACCTCCAATGGCTATAAAAATTAATATCCAGAGAGCACACATCTTAAAATAAGTTTTAGACTCAAGAGTCATATAAAAATATGTTAATATCATTAGTTTAGACCCCGTTCAATTTGACTCAAATCTGGACAGCATAGAAAGCGAGACAACAAACGATTTAAGTTTAACCAAACCAATACCACGATATCTTAGCATATCTAATTCATATATAAAACTTTTTAAAAGGAATAATACGACCACTTAGATGAAACTTGCAAGCACACATACACGACATAAACATTAACGAGACACTAAGTGTTATACCGAGACCAATCAAGCCTTACGTCTAGTTCCCTTTTAAAATCTGATTGTAATGCAAGTTTCATAGGTTATTAGCCCATATTTTACACACTTAAAAAACCCTTCTTGTCGACACACTCACACCACATGCATGTACATCAATTTAACGCCACACCACTTCACATAAAATCACAAAAATGAGCCCAAGTCCATCTCATTAATTTCTTATGCCTCATATTAATTTATTTAGGGTTTTACACATAAAATGACACAATGCAGCCCTAATTTGATTACATTAATGTGTACGCCTCATAATTAAATGTATAGGGTTTATCAGATTTCATAATCACGTATTACAGATGATATTAGGGTCGAACATATCAGATTTAGGTCGAATAGAAGATAGGTCAAATCAGATCAGTTTGTAGGTCGCTTAGAAAACAGAAACATTAGGTTGAATTCTTACATTTTTAGGCATGTAAAGTTATGATTTCATGTGGCCCTTTAACGAGTTTTATAACACATTAACGATTAACAAGATTAACATGTCCAGATTAGCATATAACGATTATATATTAATGTTTTAGATTCGGATTAGCATGCACACGATTAAGGTTTTAGTATGTTAAAGATATTCAGATCATACAATCACATGTGTGTCAAATTGGAGAAAAAGAAAAACAAGAGTGTTGATACCTTTTTGATGATAACGAGCACAAGAACAGAACAAGGAAAAGAACCCTACAAATCAACACCCTAATACTCACGAACACAGCAGCCAACTTCGAATACTTGGACCTTGAGAGAAAAGAGTAGCAGACTTTGTGTGTTTATTTTGTTATTGTGTCGTATGAATGGGAAAGAGAGATAGAAAAACAAACGTGCTATAACCTAAGAATTAAGGAGGAGCGTGTATAGCAATATGGAAGGTTTTAATTGCATTCAATAGCCTTGATTGTGTTTGAATAAGGGGCGAGATCATAGGGCTGAAATCATGGGATTCTTATTTATTTGTTATAGTCAAAACGTGTGGAAAGGGGCCAAGGAAACGTGTGATAGGTGAGAGGTATTAGGAAACTTTTAATTTGTAACCATTAATTTATTTTAGGCTTAGACTTTAGGTTAGTTTAATTATAATCTTAAATATAATAGATCACATGTAGTTTAAGGGTTAATTTAGAATATCACAAAGGTTAGGTAAAATTCAAAATTATAGTATTTTTAGGGTTTCGAATTTTAGGGTTTTACAGAGCAATGGTAAGGAACATAACCAATGTTGTTGGAAAACTGAAACTTTGCGTCTTGTGTAACTTGGGAACATCATTCTGCAATTTAGATAGACACTAAAAGCAATTATCTTCGATAAAAGGTGTAAATACTTTAGGAAACTTATGCTTAATTCTATCTGTTGGCGGATCTGATTAGTTTGTTCATTAAAACACTTAAACTTGCTTTTTACGAAAGACTAAATTATCAATCTTTTTATATAAGAAAAGCACATTTTGTGTTATACAGAAATGAGAAATATACTCAAGCGTCATTAGTCATTACTTGCTTCTTAATGCATTCTCTACTTTTGTGGCTGAAAGTAGAACCCAACCACGTCTATGTGTTTACTATTTGTGCAACTACGCCAATCAAAGGGGGTCTTATTTTATATGTAATGTAAGGATAATGAAATGTGTGTAGTTGGAGTGGTCAATGAAATGTGTACAGTTTGACCGGATCTAAACACACGAGTTGTGTTGGGGATACTTTGAGTATATACTTGATCGCACGCGGAATTTACTACCAAGTACTTAGAAGAATATGTGTTTGGTGATTGTATGATCGTATGAATGTAACAATAATAATAAACAAGACAATTGTTTAACCAAACACTTTGCTTCAATATATTGAATGATTACAATGAATAAACGTGAAGCCCTTAGTAATGCTTGTACGTATAGGATGTATGGATATCTTAAAACCCTAACTAAGGATCTCTTTTTATAGCACAAAGAGTCCTTTACAAGTAAACTATATTCGTATCATTCTATACAAATAAGATATACATCATATCCATTCCATATTTATCTTCACACGGTTTCACCTTAATCTTGTAAGCAATACGAACTTTTCTTCATCAGCAGTACTAACTGTTCTTGTATTCTTCAGCAACTGTTCAACCGTACTAACATATAAAGAACCGTACTAACTGCTTAATTTAATTCCCAACAATCCTCCCCTAAACTTATGATTTCTATGCAAATCAACAAGTTTCTTGAATTAAACTTCTGCTTATGTTGATGCGGTGGATTCTTTCAAACACTTATCTTTAATCTCGAAACACTTGGGAATTTTCTTCACATATCGTACTCTTTTGGTCAACTCCTCAAAAATTACCATAATTAAATTTATTCCTGTAAGGAATTAATTCCAAATACCAACCCAAAGAATTTAATTCCTAATACCAACCCTGCATTTAATTGCTTTAAAACTCCATTGGTTCTATAAAAAGCCTTAAATTCTCAATACTAACCCATCATTCTTCAAATCACAATTATCAAACCCAATGAGTTCATCCAATCCAAACATTGTTGAGATTTCATCAGATTCATCTTCAGATTCAGAAAGTGATGGATGGAGATCTTACTTTCCACCAAACTACACTAATCTGACTATCAGAAACCCATCTCCAAAAGCTCAAGAAGTATCTTCTGATGATGACCTTTTAACTTCCTCTGATGATGATGATCAACAAGCACTTCCACTATCAGTTGTATTGACAAGAGAGATAGAGAAAGCTGTGGCAAAGATGAGTAAGGTACAAGTGCCCAAGAGACATCAACCACTTCCAAGACCTGACAAACAAGTTTTGGGGCTTCCTAGTTGGAAAGTGTGGAACTCAATCGATGGCAAAGGAGTTCACAAATCCATGCCAGACTTCAAGGAAAAAGGAAAGAGGAAGCTAGAGTAGTGGTTGTGTGTTGGATTGATTTAGGTTTGTGTGTTGGGAGTTGGTTGGTTTGTGTTGGTTTTTGAGTTTGAGAGTTTGATCATTGGTTATGTTGGTTTTTCTTATGTAATGAATCCTCCTCTTTAATGAATAAATTTTATGCACCTGTTTATAATTCATCTCTGACTCTTAATTCCTCCCCTGAATTTATAATTCATCTCTGACTCTTAATTCCTCCCCTGAATTTCATAATCATCTTTAACAGCAACTAGAACAAACTTTTAATTCCTACCCTGTTTGGAAGAATCTTCACCATCAGATGAACTATAACATATGACATCCAAGCTCAGCATCCAATATGACAATTTTGTACAAGTTACCATCAATTCAGTTGTTTAGTTTCAAACTGCTCTCAACACTTCCAGATGTGTGACCTTCTGAGAGAGGTGTATCACAGAGCATAAACTCAGTAGGAACTAAGTTTGAACAATCAGTACAAACTGGTGAAGCCAGCAGTACAAACTGTCAACCCCAGCAGTACAAACTGTTAGCAAAAATTTTCAGAGATAAAATCAAGTTGTAAGTTTAATGTGGATTTGAAAACATTTTTGTCCACTTATAGTTTTTAGCAAACTATCAGCTATGAACGGATTTGACATGTCTTTACCAATAGCCGTTTGCTATGGACTAGCCAACTCTTCACACTTAGATTTGGTGAGTTGATAACCAACCAGTTTTTGGTAAACTGTCAACCATAAACGGATTTGAGTAGTCTTTACCAGCAACCGTTTGATCTGGACTAGTTGATTCTTATGTCGGTTAGACATAGTGAATCAATTACCATTTGTTGTGTGACAAACATTCACACTTGACAATCCAAACCACCATACTTTCCAAAGCACAATCCAAAGCAAAAAGCTTTTCTTAACCTGAAATGTTAGTCTAAAACCAAAGAAAACACAATACACAATATTTTCTTTTAACAGTTATGACAATTGACTAACAAATTCGCAAACAGTACTAAAAATTACCAAGCAGTACTAACTATACAAATAGCACAACTAGCAGTACAAAAACCAAAAACACTTAGACATTAATCTTTTGAAGGATTAAGCATTCCAATACCTGTTACCAAGTACTGAAATCTTCCTACATCAAAACCTTTTGTTAAGAGATCAGCAAAGTTGTCATCAGTGTGTATTTTAACAACTTTTATTAACTTCTTTTCAGCACAGTCTCTTATAAAATGATGTCTAATTTCAATATGTTTAGTTTTTGAATGTTGAACTGGATTCTTAATGATACACATTGTACTGCTATTGTCTATATGTATAATTGTGTTTAAGAAATTGTACCCATAATCAAGCATCTGGTTTTGAATCCAAAGAACTTGAGCACAACAACTTGTTGCTGCCACATATTCTGCTTCAGTAGTAGATATGGCCACCATAGTCTGCTTCTTACACTGCCAAGAAATTAATCTACGACCTAAGAACTGACAACCACCTGTTGTAGACTTTCTATCCATGCTAGCACCAGCATAATCAGAATCAGAGAATGCCACTAGATCAAATGCAGACTCTTTAGGATACCATAGCCCCAAGTTAGGTTGACCTTTAAGGTATCTGAAGATTCTCTTTACTGCTGTGAGATGAGACACCTTAGGATTTACTTGGAATCTTGCACAGGCACAAACAGCAAACATAATGTCAGGCCTAGATGATGTAAGGTACATCAGAGACCCAATCATAGATCTGTACATGTGCACATCCACATCTTCACCACTGTGATCCTTTAATAGCAAATGTGTCTCCTTATCAACTAGTGTGCTAGCAACCTTGGCATCTGTGAATTGGAATTTCCTCAATATTTCACCAACATATTTATCCTGAGAGATAAATATACCATCTGGCTTTTGCTGTACTTGAAGACCTAAAAAGAAGGTAAGCTCTCCCATAGAACTCATCTGAAACTGGTCTTTCATCAGCTTTTCAAACTCCTTACACATCTGTTTCTTTGTAGAACCAAAAATGATGTCATCTACATAGATTTGTACCAGTAGAATATCACCCTTGTTCTTTTTAATAAAGAGAGTTTGATCAATTTTCCCTCTATGAAACCCATTCTTCAGAAGATATTTAGCAAGAGTTTCATACCAAGCTCTTGGAGCCTGATGCAATCCATATAGAGCTTTCACCACCTTATAAACCTTGTCAGGATGCTCTGGGTCTATAAAACCTGGAGGTTGTGAAACATAGACCTCCTCATCAATAGTACCATACAGAAAGGCACTTTTCACATCCATTTGATAGACCATAAACCCCATAAATGAAGCATAAGCAAGAAATAATCTTATTGCTTCAATCCTAGCAACTGGAGCAAAAACCTCCTCATAATCTATACCCTCTTCCTGAGTATAGCCTTGAGCAACCAATCTTGCTTTGTTCTTTATCACAATGCCCCTCTCATCCTTCTTGTTCCTGAATACCCACTTTGTACCAATCACTCTCATTCCCTTTGGTAGATCAACCAGAACCCATACATTCTGAATTTTGAATTGATGCAGTTCTTCTTGCATAGCTTCAACCCAACTTGATTCTTCTAAAGCCTTTAGCACATTCTTGGGTTCTATCTGAGATAGAAAACATACAAACATACACTCATGCTCATCATCATGATGTTTCTCCTCATATACCACACTGAGAAATCCATGATGATATGGGTCTTGTATTTGCCTTCTGGTCTTGACTCCAGATTGTACATCTCCTATGATATTGGTAAGTGGATGATTCCTATGTACAATAGTACGGGGAGTAAAAGGAGCTGCATAGCTGGTAGGCATGTTTTGCAGACCATCTCCAAAGAAATCAAACTCATCAACTTGAGAAGCAGTATCAACTGGTGAATCAAGATGAGGTTGACTTGGTCCAGCATCATCACTATTTTGCTCAGCAGTAGGAACTTGTGGCTGAGCAGTACTAACTCCATTTGTACTGCTCGTTGGATTTTCAGCTACTTTACCATTCTGACCACTGGTTTCAGCAACATCTTTCTCTTTGTCTACACCACTTGATGACGGAATATCATCTTTCTTTGTAGAAGACTTATTCACTGGACTTTCCTCCATGACTGGTATGAAAATGCAATCATCATCTTCCTCCTCTGAACCTGCATCATGGTTAGTATTTGTACCTGTAACAGGCACATAATTCATGGAATCTGAAAGACTGTCAATATCAAAGATCCAATCTGGACCTACACCTGCAACATTTGGTTTATTCTCCAAAAATTCTATGTGCAGATTTTCTTCTACTTGCTTGGTGCTTGTATTGTACACCCTAAAATCCTTACTGTGCAGAGAATAACCAACAAAGAAACCTTCCTCAGATTTCCCATCAAACTTTCCTAGTTGGTCTTTGGTGTTAAGGATAGTAACATGACAACCAAAAGGTCTCATGAAGCTTAAAGCAGGGGTTCTACCTCTAAGAAGCTCATAAGCAGTCTTATTGTGAGGTTGCACAACTAAAACCCTATTCAATACATAACAAGCAGTGCTGACTGCTTCAGCCTAAAATGAAACTGGTAGCTTAGAGTCAGCTAACATTGTCCTAGCAGCCTCTATAGGAGTCCTATTCTTTCTCTCAGCTACACCATTTTGCTGTGGGGTTCTAGCTACAATAAACTCCCTCTTAATACCTTTTTCTCTGCAAAAATCATCCATCACCCTATTCTTAAATTCAGTCCCATTGTCACATCTGATTATTTTAACTTTCTTATCAACTAGGTTTTCTACTTCAACAATGAAGGTCTTAAGGATTTCACTAGTCTCATCCTTAGTTTTCATAAAGAATACCCAAGAAAACCTACTATAATCATCAGTGATAACAAGACAGTATCTCTTAAAATTCAAGCTATTCACAGAAGTAGGACCAAACAAGTCCATATGCAACATATATAAAGCTTGAGAAATAGAGTTCTGGGTCTTTGGCTTACATGAGGCTCTGTGTTGCTTACCTTTAAGGCAAGAAACACAGGTTTGGTCATTGAGAAAAGTTTTATTTGGTAAACCTCTTACCAACCCATTTTTAGCAATTTTGTTAATGGTTTTAAAATTAACATAACCAAGCCTTATGTGCCACAACATTGATTCTTCCAATGTGGCTTTTGCAACAAGACAAGTAAGTCCAACCTTAGGAACTAGTTTATTCATCTCAACACTATATGTATTATCATTTCTAGGGATTTTAAGCAATACTTGACTTTCATCAGGTAGCTTGAAATCAGGAGAAAGAATAAGACAATCAGTATCAGTAAATAAAACTTTGTTCTGTTTATCACAAATTTGTGATACACTGAAAAGATTGTACTTAAGTTCTGGTACATAATACACATTTTCAAAATCAAGATTACCAGTTTTAATTACCCCTTTACCAGTAATCCTTCCTCCAATACCACCACCAAAGACAACTGGTCCTCCATCTAGAGCAATAAAGTCTGAAAGATATGACATGTTGCCAGTTATGTGCCTTGAACATCCACTGTCTGAATATCCTCTATCTTCTTTACCATTTGAAGGATGTTCCTGCACACAAAATAAAGGTGTTAGTTTCTTTTGGGGATCCAAACCATCACTGGTTTGGATCTGCCTTGTGCATCAAGATGAGAAAATTTGTTGGAGGTCTTTGATGCACCATTGGGTTTGGTAGAATTTCTAACCCAATGTGCTGAGGCCTTGACAACATTGCCCCTTTTTCCCTTAACATTTAAGTGCCTAGCAGTAGGATTTTCTGGTCTAGCAATTGGAACTGCTGACCTAGCAGTTGGAACTGCTTGTTTAAATTTAGGCACCCACTTCTGATTAGTCATTGCTGTTTTCTTATAAAAATGTCTTTTAACTGTTTGTGCATGATTTGAAAATTGATTTGCACTTGAAACAGTTTGCTTGTTATTAATCCACTTATTTTGACTAGCAGTTGAAACTGTTTTGATGCCAGTCTTTAACATAACAGCTTTGGGTGACATCTTATGATTTGCATTAGGGCTTGTCAATCTAGTTGGACTGTTTTGAGTTACCCTAGCATTGTTATTCCTATTCACCCTTGTATTCCCAGAAACCTTCTTTTTCCATGGGTTAGAATCACAATAAGCAGCCATATGATCAAAACTTCCACAAACAAAGCACACTTTTCTAATCATAGAAAACTTATCATCCAATTTCTTAGATTTTAAGTGATTCCAGTTCCTATGACTACCCTCAGAAATTGGTGATCTGTTTTTAGTCCTATACATCTCAGCATATCGAACACTTTTCCTAACTGGTTTTATGTTTTCAGTCTTAACCACTTTAGGAGTATGTTTAACTTCTACCTTAACAACCTTAGGTTTGTCCTTAACCTCTACATCCTCATCATCAGATGTCCAATCCTCAATAGTTGGTGCATCTGAGTTCCTATCAGAGGACATCTTTTCCTCAGAAAGAGATTTATCACTAGCACTCACAAAAGAATCTTCTGCCCTAACAAATTTAACAGGATTCTCACTAATCTTAACACCATATCCAAGAAAATCCATATCCTTAAACTCTTCTAAACCTGTATGAGCTAAATCAATTCCTGGTGGAACAAACATTCCTCTAAGAGGGGGTGCAACTGACTTATATCCTAAACCAGACTTAGCTTTGTTAAGTATTTGATTCTCTACTATCTTTTGAACTCCCTTTGAAGTATGTTCAAGAGTTTCTACACTTAACTGGATGTTTTCTTTTTCCTTTTTAAGCTTCTCTAGTTCATATACAAGTCCACTCATTTTATCATCTTTTATTTGCAAATCCCTCTTTAAAACACCTATCTCATCAGAGAAGTTTGACTCATTCTGTCTATAAAACCCAATTTGTTCTTCCAAAATAGCTAGTCCTCTTTTATAATTTGACAGACTAAAATTTACTTCATTAAATTATACTCTAAGATTATCATACTGTTTCTTAAGACACTCATAATCTTTTAAAGCAGAACAAGTATTTGAACATTTTTGAACAATATGTACCTCAGAGTCTGAGAAAGCCATCAAACCCAAGTTAGCTGGTTCCTCTTCTTCCTCCATAAAGCTCCAATCAAATCCAGCTCCATCTACAGCTACCATAGCCTTGGAAGAAGGTTCTTCAACATTAACTGTTCTCCTTGTTCCTTGCTGATGCTTAAACCCTTGACCCTGGTTGCTTTGTTGTCTTAGACCTCTACATTCCCTGGCAAAGTGCCCCATCTTGTGACAATTAAAGCACTCCACCTTAGACTTATCATACCCAGCAACATCTCTTCCATTGAAGGTAATCTTATTCCCAGTCCTTTGGTAATACTTTTTAGCCCTGATGCTTATCAAAGCCAACTGCCACTTTAAATCCATAGCCTCCAAATCATCTTCAGCAATTTGAAGAAGATCTTCATTAAAGATCTTTGACCCACCAGACTGTTCTGACACAAATGCATATATGATCTCTTCAGTCAAGCCAGCAGTACTAGTTTTTACACTAGCAGTGCTAACTGTTGGTTTAGCAGTACCAACTGCTTCTTCATCTTCATGATTCGAACTGTTTGAAGAAGATATGAAAGCCATATTCCCTGAACTAGAATTGGTGCTACCACTCTTTTTCACCTTCTGCTCAACAATCTTAAGATTGTTGTAAAGCTCATTCATTGTCATTTTCTCCAGCTCTGGTTTATTGCTACAAACCACAACATAAGTGTTCCATTCAGCAGGTAAACTATTTAGAAACTTCATGTTGAGGTCTTCCTGTGGAATCACAATCTTCAACACAGTAAGTTGACTGATGATCTTTTGAAGCCTATTAAAGATATGGTCCAAAGTTTCATTGCTTGATGCAGTGAAGTTCTCATAACTTTGCTTAAGTAGGGTTTTCTGTGCCTTCTTGGTAGCTTCATTGCCACCAAATCTTTCCAACACTTCTTCAAAAAGAGTTTTAGCAGTCTCGTAATGACTAAAATTCAGCACTTGATCATTAGGAATTGCCATTAGTAACAAATTCCTAGCCTTCTGATCATTCTTCTTTTTGATTCTTTCCTCGTTTGTAACTGGCTCAGTGTTAAGCTTTGCGATCTTGGAACCATCAGCACGTGTTTCTTCAACAGCAATTGGTTTGAAGGAATCACCATTGATAATGATATCCCATAATGCATAGTCTTGCACCATGAAATATTGCTCTATTCTGAGCCGCCATAAATCTTATTCATTCTGTTTCAGCATGGGGAGTTTAGCAAGGATTGAGGTTTGAGGTGTCTCCATGTCCATCTTCTTGGTTGCTAGTGAGTAAATACTTCTGGATCTTCTAAACTCAAAGTATCAGAAACCTGTCTCTGATACCACTTGACCGGATCTAAACACACGATTTGTGTTGGGGATACTTTGAGTATATACTTGATAGCACGCGGAATTTACTACCAAGTACTTAGAAGAATATGTGTTTGGTGATTATATGATCGTATGAATGTAACAATAATAATAAACAAGACAATTGTTTAACCAAACACTTTGCTTCAATATATTGAACGATTACAATGAATAAACGTGAAGCCCTTAGTAATGCTTGTACGTATAGGATGTATGGATATCTTAAAACCCTAACTGAGGATCTCTTTTTATAGCACAAAGAGTCCTTTACAAGTAAACTATATTCGTATCATTCTATACAAATAAGATATACATCATATCCATTCCATATTTATCTTCACACGGTTTCACCTTAATCTTGTAAGCAGTACGAACTTTTCTTCATCAGCAGTACTAACTGTTCTTGTATTCTTCAGCAACTGTTCAACCGTACTAACATATAAAGAACCGTACTAACTGCTTAATTTAATTCCCAACAGAAATGTGTACAGTTGGAGTGGTCAATGTTGGTCTTTTCTACCAGTGGCAAGACAGGCAGGAGGAGAGTAACTGATATGGGTCAAAATGGGTAAATTTGTGATGCTGGTCAAAGGAGCTCAATGGGTTGATCTACCTATACTTTTTCATCTTCAAAAGATACTTGATAGTTTCTAAATGAAGGAACTTTAGCCATCAAAAATATAAGAGCACTTGTACAGTTCACTTTTACTCTGAGATTAGTTTTCATCAAAATGAAACGTTAAATAATAAAATTTTCATATTTTTTATTTTCCAATATAAAGTTTTTGAATACTGAATATAAATATCAACATATGTTATTTTGCTCGCACATAAACAATAAAATATGTATAAAAGTTTTAGATCATCACTTTTTTATAAAAGAAATGCTACATTTTTCCTTAATTTTTGCTTAATGTTTTTAGGGCTTGGCACTTTTTGTAGTTATGTGTAGCCTATTATTTTTTTTTTGCAGATCCATGTAGTTAACTTCTGAATTCAATCACTTCCGTGTATCGAGTAACCTATAAACTTGCTACTGCTTAGGAGGCACCTGCTTTTCCAAGTGGCATAAATATTATTTTTCCTAATGATTAAAAACAAACACCCTGCACCTTCTTCTTCCCTCAAGCACCAACACCACCACAATGCTGCTTCCGCTGCATCTTCCCCCTTCAATTCTCTACCAAATTCCATTTATATTTATAAAATCAAGATCCAAACACCACCTCTCTACAAAATTCATATCATCTCTTATAAAAGGACACAACGTCATGTTTAACCAAACCAACCTCAATCAATCATCCTCGTCTTCATCTCTCTCCACACCGTTTCAGAACGTAATAAAAAAAATCATCATCATCCTTGAATCCACTAAAAATCGACTCATTTCTTCTTAATGGAATTGCAGCCGTCAAAACAAAAAAATCACCTCCGTCTATATCTATCTGAATGTGCCCAAATGAGTGATTCATATTTACAATCAGATCAAGAGGATCTTTCTGAATAATTGAAAAAGAATCTCAAGGTTTAGGGGTTAGGATTTTGTGATTTAAGTTTTCATCTAGGAATTGATGTGTGATTTATGTTTATATTTGTGTCTATATCTATGATTTATGTTTATATCTTTAGTTGTGATTTATGTTTATATGAGGTTAAAATGTTTTGATTTTTTAATTTGATTTTAGTTTTGGGTGTTGGTTTCGGGTTTTGGCTTATTCCGGCCACTTGGAGAGTGTGGTGGAGATGCTGGCAGGTGGTCCGTGGTGGTGGCTGAAAATGGTGAAGACAAAGATGGAAGAGAAGAGGGTGTTTGGAAGTGAGATTTAAGAATTTGATGTGTATTAGTTTAGTGACATGGCATAAAAGAATATTTTTAAAATGGAGAAATGACCTGTTACTTGTTTAGAAGGTCACCTTATACATAGAACAAACTGAAATTAAAAGTTAAGTACATGGATCTACAAAATAATAATAATAATAATAATAATAATAATAATAATAATAATAATAATAATAATAATAATAATAATAATAATAATAATAGGCTACACAGAACTACAAAAATTGACAAGTTAGATACATTTCTGTGCAATTAGCCCATGTTTTTTTATTTTTATGTTATAGAAATGCTATATTTAGCCGGTAATATAGTTTTTCCATGAAAAATAAAACTAGTACTAATATATATCTGATGTGTCGTGTGCGTATGCTCTAATTTATACCCACGGTATGTCGTTGTGGTTTTATCAGTATTCAAGTTTTAAATTTATATTTAGCCGACTTATCAATAACACACACACTTTAACGAGCAGTGTACCCGGTCAGTATGAATATAATGGTAAGTAGAGTGTCGATCACTAAGAGTGGAACGTATTATCTAGTTATTCTAATCAGTATTTTAATATCTTAAGTTAGCTATACAACCTAATTTAATGCAAGGGGGTTCAGCCTGAGAGACTGGCACGGTTTGGTTGCAATTAAATAATAAACTAAACTAATAGGCACGAATCAGCGAATAGCACACACGTACAAAGATAAATACTCGAGACAATAAGAAGACCTGTCCTGATAGTTAAGTAGCTTGTCACTTGTTTTATTGCTAGTTTTATATGAAGTGTATAGTTCGATGCAACGCACCGAGATTAAGTCCTTTCTCGTTGGTTCTAATCTTATCGGCGAGTAAACCCTTAATGATTACTTATGACTATCCTATTTATCTTTCTTCCTACTTTTCTACAGACGATAGAATGCATAGGCGATCTAATAAATAGGCGAGGGCAGAGGCATGGCGACCCGATCAACGCTCAGCTAGACACAGAGGTTATCAATGCACTAATAAAAGTCACCAAAGACATCAACATATAAACTTTAATTAATGGGAAAGCAGTTTTAAGGGAGTGCAACCTTTCCGTTGTCACATTACACAAGCCACCAATCCTGATGAATTAAAGTTTACTAACACAATAAAACAAAACTACTTAATGAATTAAATACATGCATGACCTTCTTACAGCTCTTGTATCTTCGTTCAAGGTGTGTCTTGTGCTGCTACTTCGACTGAATTCGTCCTAGGGTTTCTTCTGTTTCGTCCTTCGTATATATTATATGCTCCCGAAATTCGTCTGGTCTTGGGGTATTTATAGTTTCTGTCTGAGGGTAAGATGCGGCGCATCTAATAAGTAGATGCGGCGCATTGACTTAACTTCGCGTGGGGTCCAAGATTAATATATTCAGGAATATTCGTACACCGCCAGAAGATGCGGCGTAACTCCATTTATAGATGCGGCGCATGTCCTCTTGTATCTTGGATCGTATCATGTGAAATCTTGATAGTGATGCGCCGTATGTAAGAAGTATAATGCGGCGCATCTAGAGCAGAATGTCTTGATCTTGTACATTTCAGTAGACTCTTAACTTCTTGCTTGTTTTGCTCCATAATTAGTCCAAAATCACCAAGTTTCACCAAATGCTTGTTTTTACCTGAGAATTACAAAAGTAAATGATTAAGTATCAATTCTCATAGATAATATAATAAAACAAGTCAAATAAATAGGATAAATGATGGTAATAAAATGTACTTATTTAAGTTCTAATCAATATCAGACTGTGTTTAATAATACATGAATGTTGAGTTGCCCAAGTGGTTAAAAGTGGAGTCTTTCAGCTAAGAAATCATGAGTTTGAAACAAGGACAGACCTACATTGATGCCGGGTGTTGCCCAATTTAGGTCACGATGTGAAATAAAATTAAAAACTGTCAATTTTTGTTATGGGCAACTCATGATAATTTTTTTTGCTACTTGCGTTTTTTTATATTGCAACTTTAGTTAAGTTAAATGGAAATTGTGCAACACTGTCTCAAAAATCCTGTGTTCGAAACCTCTTTGGTAAAACATTATATTCTTTTTTAGTTTGAAGAATTACTAGTTAGCCTTAATATTTTGAGTTTGTTGAAACACGATATTTATTGCCCTGCGTTGCAGAATATTTATTTTGTAGCTTCGAAATTAGGTTATAGTACGAATACGTCTTTTAAATAAAAAATGTTAACAGTAATAAAAAAATTATTATAAAGTTTAATAAATTTAGAAGTTCATTTGCTATATTGCTAAAGTTAAAGATCATTAAAATATAAAAGCTAATGGGTTTATTAGCTATTTTGTATTATTAAATAACTTATTGGTGGTGTTTTATAAACACTAATAAGTTAGTAGGTGATTTTATATTTGTATGTATTAAGAGGGGTGTTTTTACACTTTTGAAAAGTTCGCTATTGATCTAGTGTGAAATGCATTTGTAAAATTTTATTATTTAATTAAATAATTAAAATGACAATGCACCTTCTCTATTAATTTCAAAATATAAATTTTCTTTAATACATTTTCTATCATCAATATTCAATATTACCTTTTTTTATTTCATTAATTCATGATTATAGATAACAAGATTCATATAGCAACAATTAGTGATACATTTTCTTGCTAATTCCATTTGGGTTTTCATAGTTTCTTTTCTTGATCATCTTATTTGAAATTCTAATTTTTGTACTTCTTGTTCATAGTTTCCCTTATTTCTTGACTATTCGATTTCATATTTCTAACGTGGGTGTCCGTAAATCTCTCTTTTGCTTGAGAAAAGTTCAAATGTAAGCTCTTTCTCATTTGAACTTTTGTTAGTTTTCTTGTTCTTGAATCATGGAAGAAGATCAAGAACTTAAAGAAAATGATCCAGAAACCCATTGTAGTGATATTGATGTTGAATACAATAACGAGTCCATCAATAGCAGCGAAGAAAAATCTAGTGTTGATAAAGAATTAGTGGAAAAAAGATTTGTGTAGAAAATACGCTAAGGGTGTGTTTGGTTCGTGAAAATATGCTAAGGGTGCGTTTGGTTCGTGAATTGTAAAACCATGTATTTAAAATAGTGGTAATTTGAAATCTTGAAAGATTTAGATTTACTTTTCTTGTTTGGTTGGCTAATTTGTGTTTACAAATTTATAGTATAAGCAATGGTGAATGACTTGATTGCCGTTCTTCTACAACACATAAACCATTACACAAAATCTCACCCTTTTATGAACCAATCACCAGATTCTAATTTATCACAGAATACACAAACATAAGACCTCTCAAACTGATAAGCATAATTCTGAACTTGTTTTTGGCAAGTTAACAGCTAACATTTATTTTATAAGCAGTTTAAAAAAATCCTTATCAAACTTGTAAGATAAAAAACAATGGTGCCGGCGAGGTTTAAGATTGAAGCCATAATCAAAGATATGCAAACTTACCTTTTGTAGGGATTGAAATTTAGATAAAGAACTCGAAATAAAAGAAACATATGTTAGGTCTCGATTTTTTCAACCAAAAAAAGATTTAGCTTGTATTGTAAAGAACAACATACAAGATCAGGAGGTCGAGGTTGATCAAAATAGATTAGATCCATGATAGTTTTAGAGAGAGAAAGTAGAGAGAAGGTGGAGAGGAAAACTAGATATTATTGATCTTCAAGATAAGGTTAGACTCTCACACCCATCAAGTGGAGACTTGAGGGGTATTTATAGGCCTTACTTATGATAACTATTCAAATATTACATTAGCAGTCCCTGCATTATATGCATACAAGTTGTCTAATCCAATTCACGTAAATATCGCTCAGCTTCATTTCTAACAATCTCCCTCCAGCTGGATATATACGTGAATTGGTTACAATGATTCCGAAAAAGTACATAAAAATGATGAATACAATGCTGAAGTAGAGCAGTTTCCTTTGAGGATGTCTTCACAGCTCTTGATCTTCTCGTATCTTTCTCAGCTTGCTTGAATTACTTGCAGAATCACTGTAATGATCTAATTGGGTTATTACTCCTTCCCAATTAGTAAGCCCTTTTCTTTTACATGCTCCCTCCCAAATTGACAACCCGTTTGATATAGCCCTGATGCTTGTAGAAGAAGTTTCTCTGAAATCTTGCCCAAATTGTCTTCAGTCTCTTGCACAGCGGAAAATGGATCATAGACTGATAATCTGTAACTTCTTCACAGGTTTGTTTGGGGAGCATCATATCGACATCTTCAACTCACTTAAAATGCTTCCAGTTCTTCAATAAAAGCCCCGATGTACACATTTCTCCCTCCAGGATAATGACGATCTTTCGGACTCATCCTACATATGTGTACATAAGCATATCAACTGGAAGCAACATACAAATCAATACCCCATGAGTGGATGTCGATAACTATTCTCTCTACAATTCTCTTCAGATCAACCTCTTGTCAAACCTCTTTTCATTTCCACTGACTAATAGTAAATGACCACGTATGGAGACAACCCGATATGACAAATTTGAGAATGAAGTAAAATAACCCGAACTTGTGACTTAAACTTGCACTATTGTCTGACTAAGAACCAATACTGAGAATTTCAAATAAAGCTAGAATCATATACCCATCCAACCATCCTTAATTGTATATGAACTTCTCTCGAATTATCCACAGCTTTTTGTGACACTTGAGCACTACAACGTAACTCTTTTAAAGTGATAGCTATATACTGTGAGCACAACAAGGTAACTCCTTACATCAGGTATAACTAGATAACTCAAGTCGTAATCATTCTAACGGTTAAAAGCTCGAACAAGGATCTCGAAGAATTATGCATCCAACCAACCCCGATATCTTCAAGATACTAAGTACACGCACCCATGAAATTCCAATTTAACTTCAAATAAGTAATAATGAATCATCATCCTTGTAGTCACAGTTGATAACATTCAAACTTTAGCCATTGTCATTTGATTGTGAATCTTGATCAGGATCTTTTAAGCTATACGTGGTATTTTGAGGATGTATGCCAATAATATTTTTTTTGATTTTGGTGTGGTGCGAGTTTGAAATATGCCTTTATTTTCAATTCTAAACATGCTAGGAAAATTTGAGTTTTAGAAATTTTTACGCCAAATTTCACCGAAAATTTCAAATTTTGACCTAAAAGTTAAAATTTTTGGCCAAAATTTTCATTGTTATACCATAATTTGAATTTGGCGTAAAAATGGACTGTATAGTCACTCTTTGAAATTAATTTTTTTTTGTGTTCACATACTCGGTTAATGTTTAAGGCAATAGACTTGGTTACTGAGAAAGTCAATGAAAGTTCCCAAACTCGGTTACTTATACATCAAACTCGAGTAACCTAACTTGAGCAAGTGATGAAACTTGAGGAACAAACTCGAGTAACCTAACTCGGTTAAGTGATGTAACCTAACTCGACTAGTTTTCTAACCTAACTTGAGCAAGTGATGTAACCTAACTCGAGCAACTCAAGCAAAGTCACCTAACTCGACTACGCTCTAGCTCGACTACACTCTAACTCGAGCAAAATAATCAAACTCAAGCAAAGTCAAACTCGAGCAAAGTCACCTAACTCGACTAAGCTCTAACTCGAGCAAAGTCAGTCTAGTAACTCGAGCAAAGTCACCTAACTCGACTACGCTCTAACTCGAGCAAAGTCACCTAACTCGACTAATTTCACCGAACTCGATGAAATAGTCACAATCTCGGTCAAAAATTCACCAAACTCGAGCAATGAACTCGGATGAACAGTAACTGCACCAAAATCATTTTTTCACCTCAAAACCCCACGATTCGCCCCTGGTATTGTAAAGAACATGATACAAGATCAGGAGGTCAAGGTTGATCAAAATAGATTAGATCCTTGATAGTTTTAGAGAGAGAAAGTAGAGAGAAGGTGGAGAGGAAAACTAGATATTATTGATCTTCAAGATAAGGTTACACTCTCACACCCCTCAAGTGGAGACTTGAGGGGTATTTATAGGCCTTACTTATGAAAACTATTCAAATATTACATTAGCAGTCCCTGCATTATATGCATACTAGTTGTCTACCCCAATTCACGTAAATATCGCTCAGCTTCATTTCTAACATGTATAAATGGAAGTGAAACAAAACAAATTGATACAGACAAATTTATTTTGAGATATAAGATTTACAAGCAATTAAAATAATCTCATTAATGGAGACTTGAAGGTATAAAAGAATAAGGGGGCGACAAGAGGAAGAAGAAGAGGGCATTAGGTTTTATTATATGAGGGTAATTTTGTCCCTTTTGACAAAAGTAACCTCCGTCTTTTAATTACACTCGCAACAAATGAATTGAAAAAAGGGAAAATTGTCCAAAAATACATCGAACTTGCCACTTTTTCCTATTGTATGCATCGAACTTTTTTTTTCCTATTATATGCATAAACTATCTTAATTTTCCTATTGTAGCAACGTACTTTCTTAATCTTCCTATTGTAACAACTAACGGGGTTTTTGTTAAATTTATTTACATAAATCGTCCTTGTGGTTGCGACTAAATTGCAACGACAGTCCTTAACGGCCGTTAAATTCTTTGCATAAGTCGTCCTTGTTGGTCAAGGGTCGTGTCGGGTCATCTAACGGGTCGCGTCGCCACGTGGACCAATTAAATGGTGCCACGTGTCGGGTCGGTTTGCCACGTGGACCAATGAGAAGGTGCCACGTGGCATGTGGTTATAATACCACATTTTGTCTCGGCTGGGAATCGAACTGGAGACCTCCTGTTTAGGGGTTGAATGCGTTTGCCAGCTGCGCTGGCATAGCCTTCTATGATATTACACACAAGTTTTTATTTAACCCCTTTTATGAACTAGTCTATTTATCTATAATTTGACCTGTCATTTAAACGAGTTTTGGCCCGGTTCAAAAATATATGAAAGTACCTCCAGACTCATTTTTTCGTACTCTTTCCAATGGTGTGCTCGGGGATTTTTTTCGACTTCGTCTAAACCTCGAAAAATGCGTAAACGTCGTCGAAAATCATCCGAAAATCACCGTTTTTGCTTTTTGTTAAAACTTTTTTTTCTAAACTTGTTTTTTTAAACTTTTTTTTCGAAACTTTTTTTTATAAACTTTTTTTTCTAAACTTTTTTTTTTAAAAAACTTTTTTTTTTTTTTTTTTAAAAAGTTTAAAAAAGAGTTTAGAAAAAAAAGTCATCTTCTGATAGGATCATATATGCTATCTCTTAGAAAAGTTAAAAAAAAAAAAAAAAAAAAAAAAAAAAAAAAAAAAAAAGTTTAAAGAAAAGTTAAAAAAAAAAACTTTTTTTTCTAAACTCTTTTTTAAAAACTTTTTTTTTTTCTAAAGTTTTAAAAAAAAGTTTAAAAAAAAAGTTTAGAAAAAAAAAATTATAAAAAAAAGTTTAGAAAAAAAAGTTTAAAAAAGCTTAGAAAAAAGCAAAAACGGTAATTTTTAGATGATTTTCGACGACGTTTACGCATTTTTCGAGGTTTAGACGAAGTCGAAAAAATTCCCCGAGCACACCATTGGAAAGAGCACGAAAAAATTCCCCGAGCACACCTATGCCACGTGGCACCACTCAGGTGGTGACACGTGGCACCCGACCCGACCCGTTGACCCTTGACCAACAAGGACGATTTATGCAAATAATTTAACGGCCGTTAAGGACTGTTGTTGCAATTTAGTCGCAACCACAAGGACGATTTATGTAAATAAATCTAACAAAAACCCCGTTAGTTGTTACAATAGGAAGATTAAGAAAGTACGTTGCTACAATAGGAAAATTAAGATAGTTTATGCATACAATATGGAAAAAAAAAGTTCGATGCATACAATAAGAAAAAGTGACAAGTTCGATGTATTTTTAGACAATTTTCCCTTGAAAAAACGTCATTTCTATGAGGCCAAATAAACAAACCCCTCATACTTTTTCTACCAAACACGTTTTTTTATTAGATTTGATATTTAAATACAACAAAACCTCCTAAAAGTAGGTGAACCAAAGGGTTTTTATTCAATGAAGACAATGCATGATCATGTGATATGTTATACGAGTAAAAAATATCATATGTTAAAGAATCATCATCTTCGTCGTCATGTTATGTTTCATCAAGCACAATTGATATGTCTACGTACTAGGTGTACTAATGATCCTTCAAGTTGTACTTACGATGACAAAGAGATAGAAGAGTCATTAGCCATGTAGGCTTGTTGATGATGTCCAAGTGTTTCACTAAGTTTTACTCCCTCCGTCCCAGTAAAAGTGTCTTGTTTTGAATTTTCAAAGTCTCTTGTTTTAAATTTTGACCATAAATATATATTTTTTTGTTATATAATACTTGATGAAAAGTATACCCAATGAAAACACATCTAAAACTAAATCAATTCATATAACTTTCATAAAGTATTATATAACACAAACAAAATTATTTACGGTCAAAGTTGAAAAACAAAGACTTTGAATATTCAAAACAAGACACTTTTACTGGGACGGAGGGAGTCACTAAGTTTTATTTGCTTAGGAGTAAAATGGTAATTTCAACCAATCCTAAACTTGATGGGTCAATGATGTTTCCAAGAAAGATGGCCAATGGCATTGATGCATCCGGGTTAGGTCAAACAAACATGGCTAAAGTGAAGTACAGTTTGAAGTCAAATGGTGAAGATGTTCGGGATAAAGATGGCCAATGGACTTATTTGTGGTCTTCTATTTGTTCGGGTTGTAAGTATTCATGCATTCTTCATTGCCTCTTTGTGGTTGTTTGCACCTCATAAGATGTTTTTAGGTGCCAATTGAAGCTGATCAATAGGATGCAACTTTAAACTCATAAAAGGATGTCAATATGATAATTTGATTCATTTACTTATGAATCGGTCATATTTAGTTGTCTTGGGTCTCAAACATATTAAATAATCCATGTAGAAAGTGTAGCCCGAGGAGGTCTCTCTCTCTCTCTCTCTCTCGCAAAAAAGAGAAAGGAATGAAAGATACTAAAAAAGATAGAGATCCATTGCGTGAGCAACCTGACTGTACGTTACATATGCTCTACCGGCTGCACTTCATGAGATATTTGGCGGAAATTGAGTTAAATTATCTTTACATAATTAAATAATTATTAGTTCAGATTTTGTGGGGCACGACAAGAGTGCGGGAAACAAAAAGAGTAGCTGCACTGCACTCTTTGGCGAGAATTTGTTGGAAAACAAGAAAGTCCCAAGTGGCATGTTTTTTCTCGAGCTCGAAGAAGAGAGAGAAAAGGTTATGTGTATGTTTAAGATATTTTTATATGATAAAACCAGAAAAGGTTGAAGGAAGAAAAATAAAAGCACTACAAAGTTTGAAAATTAAGAAAACAAGAAATATTAAACGATGACGTAAAACTGATTTGAGAAAAAAGTCCCTCCCCCTGCACTTTTTGTCACAATCAGTGTGTTCGTAACTAGACTGGATTGACCGATTTTAAAAGAGAGGTCAAACCGTCAATAAAAGAACAGGAGGGGGGGTTGCATAACCGGAAAAACCGGCTATGACCCATAAAACAGGGGTGAATCTGTAACACCCCAACCCGACACGGGTCAAAATGTCAAATTATGGATGTCACATTATGGTGCTAATCAGAACATATAACGCCAGCGGAAATCTTATAAATAAAATGATAACAAGGTATTCTAAAATAATAATGAAATACTAACTCTAAACATAATGAGTTACGAAACTAAAATACAAATCTGAACTAAGTCTAACTGAAGGTAAATCCAAATCTAATCCAGAAGCAAATGGTTAACTATCGTCAGGGTGCAAATGGTTAACTATCGTCAGGGTGGTCCACTAAAAGCTCCTATGCACTATTCATTCATAACGTGCCGCAGGAAAAGAAATGCGGCTGAGCTTAAAAAGCCCAGTGAACAGATATAACCGAAAATAATAATTGAAGTATATATATATATATATATATATATATATATATATATATATATATATATATATATATATATATATATATATATATAGAGAGAGAGAGAGAGAGAGAGAGAGAGAGAGAAATGGAACCACAAGATCCTGCTAAACAAAACATCATATGTCAAGCGAATAAGCACTCCAGGATCAGCTGAACATATATCATAAGTCAAATGAGATAATCAAGAGATAATACGAAGTCAGATAATCATAATGAATCCAGGAATCAAATAGGATTGGCCACGAGCATGTCTAAACAAGATACTCGAATAGACCAAATAATCACATAATCTCATATATCCGTCAAATCATATGTGTACCTGGAGGGGAGACCTCCAGAATACCAAATGGAGTAGCTAGCTCCCAAAAGTGAGGGGGTGCAAGGCACGCACAACCCAATCACTAACAAAATGAAACAAAATGTCTAGGATGCATCCATACGCCCCCTACAAAAAAACAAATCATATATATACACCTGCTCATGACAGGTATATACACATATCATAATGGCCAAGTAATCACATATCATATCATATCATATCAAATGGGGACGCCATGGACTGATCACACCGCCACAGATGGTGTCATGCCATTGGTGCCATCAATGACATGGCCATGGTACCTCCATGGCCAGTTAGCTCGGGCAACTGAACAAATCATATCAAAGCATATCCATAATCATATCATATCCAAACAGATCATATCAACAGAACGGAATCATATCATAGCAAAGAATGTCAAACGAATAGATAAACGAATATCAAATCAGATGATCATATCAAAGTGAATCATATCAAATGGAATCATATCAAACAAAGTCATATCAAACGGATCATATGAAAGAAAATGAATCAAATTCAAGGATCGAAAAGTCATGAAAAATCCCTACTGAAAAGGGATAGAATATCTGTACCTCAAACCGCAATGAAACCATATCATAAAACACAAAGATCAGAAGTTACTTCTTCTTCAGCGAATCTACACGAATTAACGATCGTCTTATTATTTAAGTACCATTTCATAAGTTATTACTGATTCAGTACTTATTGTTGTTCAGATTGACATATTAGGGTTTTCCTGATGAACTCAAATAAGTATATTTCATTATCATCATTTATCCTATTTATTTGACTTGTTTTATTATATTATATATGAGAATCGATACATTAATGTTTACTTTAGTAATTCTCAGGTAAAAACAAGCATTATATGAAACTTGGCGATTTTGGACTAATTATGGAGCAAAACAAGCGAGATGTCAAAAGTCTACTGAAATCCAGAAGATGCGCTGTATCTCACTCAACAAATACGACGCAATATCATACTTAGATGAATTCGAAGACCATTGCCTGACTTTGAAGAATGCGCCGCATGCAATTCTGTCATGCGCCGCATATGAAACTTTGGTCAAAGAAGAAGATCAAGCTCGTTCTACTACAGATACGCCGCAATATACTTCTAACATACGGCGTATCACTATCAAGATTTCACCAGTTACAATCCAAGACAGCTAAAGTACATGCGCCGCATACAAAGATCAAGTTACGCCGCATCTGAAGACGGTGTACGAATATTCCAGAATATATTAATCTTGGACCCCACGCGAAGTTAAGTCAATGCGCCGCATCTATCAACTCAATGCGTCGCATCGATCACTCAGACAAAAACTATAAATACCCCAAGGTCAGACGAATTTAAGAGACATTTTATATAACCCTAGAGCCGAATTCAGACGACCAAGCAGCACAAGACACACCTCAAACAAAGATGCAAGAGCTGTAAGAAGGTCCTGCATGTATTCAATTCATTAAGTAGTTTTGTTTTATTGTTTTAGTACGCTTTAATTCATCAGGATTGATGGGCTTGTGTCATGTGACTATGGAAGATCATGATCTCCCCTTAATATTGCTTTCCCATTAATTAAAGTTTATATGTTGATGTCTTTGGTGACTTTTATTAGTGCATTGATAACCTCTGTGTCTAGCTGAGTCTTGCTTGGGTCGCCATGCCCCTTCCTCGCCTATTTATTCTAGCGTCTCTAGAAAAGTAGGATAGACATAAGTAATCATTAAGGGTTTACTCGCCGATAAGATTAGAGCCAACGAGAAAGGTTTAATTATATACACTTCATATAAAACTAGCAATAAAACAAGTGACAAGCTATTTAATTATCAGGACAGGTCTTCTTATTGTCTCGAGTATCTATCTGTGTACGTGTGTGCTAATCGCTGATTCGTGCTCATTAGTTTAGTTTTTCTATTTAATTATAACCAAACTGTGCCAGTCTCTCAGGCTGAACCCCCTTGCGTTAGATTAGGTTGTATAACTAACTTAGGATATTAAAATACTGATTAGAATAACTAGATAATACGTTCCACTCTTAGTGATCGACACTCTGCTTACCATTATATTTATACTGACCGGGTACATTGCTCGTTAAGTGTGTGTGTTATTGATAAGTCGGCTAAATATAAATTTAAAACTTGAGTAGGCATTAATACTGCTAAACCGCAACGACACATCACGCGCATCAGATTGACATATTAGGGTTTTCCTGCTATTTATAGCAACTTACCAAAATTAGTAACTTTCCATATTTAATAACTTCCGGTTACGTCATAAGTAATCAAACTTAGGGTTTATAGGTACTTCCAAATCAAACACCACTTAATTAGGATATATTAGTGAATCTGGATCACGTTCTTATGATTTTTAAGGCCTGCCAGTTAAGCTCCAAAAATGCTGAAATAATTACCAGTGATTCCCATATTAGTTTACTATCTCCACAAATTTTCATAGATTTTATTACCAAGTACAAGTACTGTTTCAAAAATCATCTTTCCAGATTAGCCTTTAATTAACCCATTTTGACACTTTAGAAAAATCCACAAAAAATTCCAGGAACTCACACATAACTTAAGTATCACCCCTATAAAAGGAGGGCTCTTAACTCCTTGTGGTTTGAAAAGGAAAAATCAAAAACATCATCTGATTTTAAGTTCCCAAAACTCATATTTGACACAGGATCCCATAAAATTCAAAAACATGATTAATACAACTCCAATTCATCCCAAACCAATTGGAAAAATTAATTAAGACATTAAACTAGGTTTACAAGTAAAAATCCATCATTAACCACTTATTAAACTCAAACGATAGTGTATACATATTCAGATTACAAAGCTAAAAACCTGTTTAAAACCATTATATCACATGTTTACTTACACAAACGCACACGAGATTTTTATATATCATGAGACCTGTTTTAAACATCACCTTAACACATATACTTATTCATTTAACCACCAACCATCACGAATCTCATACCAAACCTAACCCTAATTCGATATAATCACAAACACCCTCGGTAACATATTAAACAAAACCAAAAAAAAGCCAAATGACCCAATGTTTTAACTAAACCATAACCTCGCCCTTTTAACCTTTTTAATTTAGATTACAAACATGTATTTAGACCTCATTTGACCATCCCCCTAATCCACGCATGACCACACCATTTGGCAGCCAATATAACGACACCAACACATGAAATAATGGGACCAAAACAACCCAACACTTAACCATTTTCAAATCTGGTCACACATCCATTTTTATAGTGTAATTACAACCTATGAACACATGTTTTACAGCCTCTAGATCGACACACCATCACCCACACAAAAACTGAGTATAACGAGTACATGATCCACATAAAATAACGCATAAACGAGCCCTAATCTCCACGTATTAAATGCATGCGCCTCATCATAATTATTTAGGGTTTGATCCAGGTTCTAGGTCACGAATTTAGGAGTATGTTAGGGTCTAAAGGACCAGGTCTCAAGTGTGTGTAATAACCAGATTGTACAGCCAAACAGTCGGCATATATGGATCACATGTTCATGATTTTATGTAGAGTTTTCTTGTTCATAAGTATAACAGATTTGGCGAGGCATATATATAGCATATTAGCATGGTTATAAAGGTTCATTGTTGGGAACACATTTCATATTATCAAGTATCGGTCATAGTTTATGTAATAGGTTGCTTATTTATTTAGGCCTTCATGTTTGTTATTAAGGTTCGGCTTATGTAGAAGGCCCATGGGCCGTGGCCTTTTATTTATTATCACTATTAGGGCAATGCCCCAACATATTGTACAACTATAAATACCCCCTCCCTTGATGGGAGAGGGTGTTAGTTCATGGTTAATCATAATTCATTATTCTTATGCATGTTCTTCCCATTCTCTCTCTCTAAGTTTCTCTCTCTAGATCTATAACTTGTGTGATTAAGATTTGTGACTTAACAAGTGGTATTAATCGCCAAGGGATAGATTAAGTTGTTTTAGATTAGATTTGGTAGAAAACTTGAAGATTTTGAGCTACTGTCCTTCGAGTAAGAAGGGTTTTCTCTGAGTAATAGTTGAAGTTCTTCGAGTTAGAAGAGTTCCTTCAACTTAGTTCTTCGAGTAAGCTTAAGTTCTTCAAGTAAGGGAGTTGAAGATCTTCGAGTTAGAAGAATTCTTCAACTTAGTTTTCAAGTAAGCTTTGACTCTTCGAGTAAGACTTTGAGTTAGAGGTTCCTTCTTCGAGCAAGTCTTCGAGTTAGAAGATTTCTTCGAGCAACATTCTTCGAGTTAGAATATTTTTTCGAGCAACATTCTTCGAGTTAAAAGATTACTCATAAGTTCTGTTTATACTTTCCGAGTTAGGAAATTAGAACTTCTTCATTTATAATCTTTCTACTAAGGGATTATATACTTGGTGAAATATTATTCTTCGAGTAAGATATCTTCGAGCAAGCAAGTTCTTCGAGTAACAAAGTTTTGTTTATACTTTTCGAGTTAAGAAATCAGAACATATAAGGATTTAATTTCTTCAAGTAAGGGAACATATACTTCTTCATACTTTAGTCTTTGAGTAAGGGATTTAATCTTCGAGTAACCATTCTTCGAGTAAGAAGCTTCGAGTAAGAACTGATTTCTTTGAGTAACCATCTTCGAGTAAGGAAGCTTCGAGTAAGAACTGATTTCTTCGAGTAAGGACTTAATTCTTCAACTAAGGATTTTTCTTCACATCTTCTACTTAGAGATCTAAACTACAACAACAACCTTTTTTATCCTAAAAGATCCATCATCCACAAGTTACTTCTATATAATGTCTCAACCACCAAACTATAACTACTTTTACAATCAACAACAGTAGTATCATCAGCAATAACAGTATCCTCCACAACCATAGTATCCTCAACAACAACTCTTTATGCAACAACATCAATTTTTCCCACAACAACAAATCCCTCAACAACAACCATATCAACAACAACCGATGCAGTCATACCCACTTCCAGCAAAACAACCACACTGGTTTGATCAGATGTGTGAAGCCATAAGTAGTCAACAATCATGACATGAGGCTGGATCATTAGACACACCCACTATGCTTACTCCGGGTAACTACATTTAATGGGCAAGTCGATTCTTACGGTTCATCGAACTCAAGAAACCACATGGCAAATACATGAAAAAGGCTATCATTGAAGGACCATTCCAAATGCCAACTACAACGGTTCCTGGAGATCCAAATGCTATTCCTCCAAGAGAAGCAACTGTGACCCCTATTCCTGATGCTCAGCTTACAGCACAACAAATACTTCATCGTGAAGCCAATGAACTTGCAATGTCTTACATTCTTCAGGGAATTCCTAATCCAATCTTCAGAAGTATTGATGCTCAAAAAACTACCAAGGACATGTGGGAACACGTTCATCTTCTAATGGAAGGCACTGAATTGAACCAAGAAGATATGGAATCAAAAATCTATCTCGAATACACAATGTTCATGATTGAAGCAGGAAAATCACTAGAGTCACAGACATAACATTGTTCAACCCAGGATTGCAGTAAACACAAAGTTCCTCAGTTGTCTTGGTCCAGACTGGCAGAAATATGTCACCTTTGTTCGTCAAGCAAAAAATCTACACAACACATCTTATGGGTTGTTGTATGATTATTTGAAACACCATCAGTCAGAAGTTGATAAAGATCGAGCTTTACGTGGTACTTATTCACCGTCAACAACTCCAAACTCATTGGCACTGATAGCTCAATCTCATTTTGCTCCACCTCCACAATCAAACCAGGCTTTTGTTCAACAACAACATCACTTTGCTGATCCTCAAAAAACCTCTTCGAATTAACTCATTCCATATGAATCAACATCGGAATCAACTGAAAATCAACTTGTTCCTTATGACAACACGGATACCATGCTTTACTCCAATGCAAACAGTGATGAAGATGATGCATTCAATTCATTGAATGAAGGATTTGCATTATTTGCTCGTGCTTTCAATAAGTTCTCCAACAAATCCAACAATCATCTTCGTACTTCATCCAACACTCAGAATCAAGTTGTTGTACAAGATGGAAGAGTTGAGATTCATAATCAAGCTTATGGAAGAAATGGATCGGGAGGTTACATGGGAAACTCAGGAACTGGACAAAGGTTTAATGCAGCAAGTGGCAGTAGGAACAATGCTGGTGCTCCACAGAGAAGGGCTGAGATTATTGAAACCGGGAATCAAGGGATTGGAAATACAATGGTTCGATGTTACAACTGCAATGGGAAAGGTCATTTGGCTAACACATGTCCCAAACCGAGAACAAGAGGCAGTGAGTATCACAAGCAAGCACTACTTCTTGCTCTTAAGGATGAATCTGGGGGCACTCTTACTGAAAAAGAGAACAACTTCATGGCAAGTGCATATTCTGATGATGATATGGAAGACTTGGAAGCAAATGCAGCCATGATGTTGATGGCCAACATGCATGAATTGCACATGAGTGACACAGGCCCAGTATATGATACTGACGGCTTGTCACAGGTACCTGATTCAACATGTCTAATACATGAAATTGTCTCACCATCTACATCTGCATCAGCCGAGGAGCAAGTTGTTCAAAATGTTTCATTATTATCTCCTCAAGAAAATGAACAAATGAACACAGTGGTTACATTTGATGATGATCAAATTAACACAGTTGTTATATTTGATGATCCAGTTGATGATGATAACAATGATCAATTTGAACAAAATGATCTTTTGCTTGGTCCAGATCCAGAACTCATGACCTTGCTATTGACCACCCAAACCCAGTTGGATTCACAAAAATCACAGATTGATAAATCCAATGAGATCAATAGAAATTTAAAAGCAAAAGTTGCATTATTGACTAAGGATCTTGAGTGATATAAAATACAACTATTTCCAAAAATCTTATGTTAAAGAGCAAGAGTTAGAACATCAGATACGCGAATTAACTGTTTCCAAAAATAACTAGATTTCTCAAATGGAACAAGAAAAATTAGATTTCAAACAACAAGTTGAACACCTAAATTCTGAACTTTCAAAAACAAAAACAGAGTTGTCAACTTGTCAAACTAGTTTTTCTGAACATAAACAAGTGTCTAGGAAACGGATCGATTCTTTTCTTGAGGAAATCGTAGAGTTGGAATGTAAGTTAAAAGAGTTTCAAAAGGTTGTTTATAAAACTGGTGAGTCGGTAACAACAATTCAGAAGTTTACTCTAAAGCAAAATCCCCAAGGATATGACTTTGCTATTGGGGATGACAAACCATGTTTTCTACACAAAGCACTCAAGGAAAATCCGAAGTTATATAGTGCAGAACATCTTTTTGATGACTCTATTATGCGTGTTGTTGTACATAATTGTGAGGAAGAACAGGAACAGGAAGAAGATAGTCGATCTAAAATGAGCAATGTTAAGTTTAATAAACCATTTGATTACTCAAAAGTACCTCATATTACCGACACCTTCATTCCTCAACAAGATAAAACAGAACATTCATGGTTTGTAATGCAAATTAATGAATCTTCTTCTGAGGTTGGTCCTGTTAAACCAGTGGCACAAGTAAATGGTCCTTTAACAAATTCGGGTGTAATTGCACCATTACCAAAAAGATGTCTTGTACTTAGATATTTTGATACATTTATGGAAGACATAAAGTTTTTGGAACAAGCAATTGAACGTAATTCTGAGATAACAGTTTCTACTTTTCTTTCTCCCTACGAAAAAGAAAAGAGAGAAATTTTTTCAAAAAAAACTTTTGCCATATGTTCAACATTTGCGTCTTTGTGCCACACACTGGGAACAGGAACTTCAAACAGAAGTAACATCCATGAAGAACACTTTTAATGCAACTGAAAATGCGATCTCAAAACAAAAAGGTCAAAACAAAGTTTTAAAAAAAGAAGCAGATCGACTCTTGGAAGATGTTCTATGTTCTGATATTATCTTTGTGTTCATGAATTCCATTTATGTGTCTTGCAATGCTATGCTTATTGATGATCACTCTGCTGATACTGAAATGTTGAGACTTGAAATTGTGAATTTAAAAAGAGAAAATGAGAGAATCAGTAAATCAATGATGATGTGCAAAACAAACTCTCAAAAGAGATTTTTCAACTCAATCAAAATTTGCAATGGTGTCAAACTCAAAGTCTGGATTTTGAATTAAAGTTGCAAAGTCAAAAAGAAACAATGTCTTTTCAAAACAGTCACACTTCCAAAGTTAAGAATCTTGAAAAGGAAAATGTTGTTTTAAAAAGTCAAATTTTCGAATATGAAAAGGACATTGATGAAGTTTGTCAAAATCGGAATGACACTGTTCGCTTAATTCGAGAATTGGATTCAAAAATTCCACAAAAGAATCACATCATCATTGAACTCAATGAGAAAATTAAATTATTTGAAAAAGGGAAGTTTGTTTACGCAAATGTGATTGCATCAGGAATGTATGAAATGGATAAAACACTTAGGCAAGCATCCCCTTAGACTACTAATTAGAATGATTCGACTTCTATAGGAATAGTCACCCCTCCTAGCGTTAGAAGATCCAAGCCAAAGAGCAACAAAAAGAAGACTAGTATCTGGCAACGTAAGAGCGTCACACTAAAAGACCAAGAAGTAGAAGACCGCCTTAGGAGTTTGAATAAAACGCATGTTGCGTCTGATTTAGAATCCCACTTAAAAACTTGTAATTCTAATTTGATGTAACGAATGCTAAGACCTTGAATGTTTTGAATGTTTTGAAAGTTGATGCTTCTCGTGTGTTTTGTCGTAAAAGCATGTTGTCTGGTGATCATAAAAAGTGTGTTGCAAAATCTCTTTTGTCTCATAATAAGAAACGTGCATATGGCATTTCCTCTAGGCCTACTACTGTTTCTAAGCCTATTTTAGGAAAACCGCCAAGTGGAGTTTCTAAGAATGCCGTAGACAAAACCATAGTTGCAAGTAAAACTCCTAAGACAATCCAATCACCTAGCGCATTTACTAAGAAGAATGCTGAAATTAGTTGGACATGGCAACGTTGGATACAAAGGAAACCTAGTTTTACTTGGCTCCCTAAAGTGATTAATAACTGTGCTACTAACCCAACGGGTTCCACCGTTACCATCTCTCCATCTTCTTTTTCTTCATGTGATGCAGGTGATTCAAATTGTCCTATGCATTGTTGATAGCGGCTGTTCCTGACATATGACAGGCAATCTCAAACTTTTAGTAAACTTTGTTGCAAAGTTCATCGGTACTGTCAGATTCGGGAATGATCATTTTGCTGCTATCATGGGCTATGGAGATTATGTCAATGGCAACATCGAAATTAGCCGTGTATACTGCGTCGAAGGCCTTGGTCACAACCTTTTCTCAGTAGGGCAATTTTGTGATGGTAATTTGGAAGTAGCTTTTCGGGAGAAAACTTGTTTCGTTCATGATTTACAAGGAAACGATCTCATGATGGGCAAGCGCGAAACTAGTCTCTACACCATTTCTATGTCTGACATGACCGCTTCTTCTCCCTTATGTTTATTCTCTAAAGCACACTCGACAAAATCCTGGTTATGGCATAAACGACTGTCTCATCTGAATTTCAAGACCATGACAGAACTTGCTCGTCACAAACTAGTCGATGGACTTCCAAGGTTTCGGTATGCAAAAGATTACCTATGTCCAGCATGTGAACCAGGAAAAAGTACTCGTGCCCATTTCCCTTCTAAAACCGAACACAATACTGATCATGTTCTTCAACTTCTTCATATGGATCTATGTGGCCCAATGCGTGTTCAAATAATCAATGGTAAACGCTACATATTGGTAATTGTCGATGATTTTTCCAGATGGAATGGGTCTACTTTCTACGCACCAAAGATCAAGCTCCTTCGATGATCATCACCTTTCTCACTAAAATTCAAGTTCAGCTTCACAATACAGTCAGAAAAGTTAGAACAGACAATGGAACTGAATTCAAGAATCAAACTCTTCGAGAGTATTTTGAGAAAGTAGGAATTGAACACCAAACATCTATTGCAAGAAGTCCAGAACAGAATGGAGTTGTCAAAAGACGTAACAGGACATTAGTGGAAGCTGCAAGAACAATGTTGATCAATGCTCAATTACCTGATTACCTATGGGCAGAAGCTGTCTCCACTGCATGTTACACACAAAACCGTTGTATGATCACCAAAAGGCATCACAAAACTCCATATGAGATTGTTCACAACCGTAAACCGAACATAAATTACTTTCATGTATTTGGTGCCCTTTGTTACCCAAATAATGATCGTGATGATTTTGGATAACTAAAAGCCAAAGCTAACATTGGTATCTTTATTGGATACTGTGAGAACTCTAAAGGTTTTTGAATCTGGAACCATCGCACTAGAGAAATTCAAGAGACAATACATGCTAATTTTGATGAGCTTGCAAATATGGCTTCTGAGCAAAACAGCTTAGGACCCGCAACTAACCGTTTAAAATTTTTAGATCAATCAGTTGCACCACTTTCCCTCAACCGTAAGGAATTGGAAACTTTGTTTGCTCCATTGTTCGATGATTCTTTTGAAAGTCGTGCACTAGATGTATCTACAAGTTCCGCTGTACAACCTGATCATAATCCAGTACCTGATACACCTGCTACTACAACAACAACAGTTGCTGCAGATGCACCTCCAACTGAATCTCCATCAACAGAAGAACAAACCGCTTCCAATACTGAGAATGCAACTGAAGATCTCCTACAACAAGAAGTACCCGCACCTGAAAATTAGGACGAAAATGCATTCTTTAATCCATTTGCTCCAGCTCCAACCATTCCCGATATTGTAGAGTCGTCTACGAGCAACTTGGATCCGTCTAATATGCACAATACTTTTCAGCATTACCCTTGAACACATAAATGGACAAAAGATCATCCTCTAGTAAATGTGATTGGTATTCTGAATAATCCAGTCATGACACGACAAAGACTTAATCCTATCTCCCCCTTTTTGTCGAAACAAAAAGAAGAAATGCATAGCGGAATGTGGTGAACGGTTCTTGGTTATAACTCTCCCTAATTTGGAGTACCAAGAATGATTCAATGATTTGAGAACTTAAAGCTCCCCCTTGGATAATACTCCCCCTAATTGGAGTGCCAAGGTTATGATGCGTGAAATGATCCTACAAAACAAAAGTTAGTGTATGATATGCTCCCCCTTGATCAATACTCCCCATTGCTAGGGTACCAACGTATATGATTCAAGGATAATGAATGCTACAACACAAAAGATTGGTACATGATATGCTCCCCCTCGATCAATAATCCCCGTTGCTAGGGTACCAACGTATTTGATTCAAGGATGAGAAATGCTACAAAACAAAGGTTAGTTGTATATAAATCAATCCAACCAAGTAGCATCATGCAAATGTAAAGGTTCAACCAAGCAATGTAGCTTAACCCGTTTGACTTTAAAAAGTCAACTAAGTAAAATTGTCCAAACCAATCACAAAGTTCAAACAAAGTTAATACTATAACCAACCATATAAGGATGCAAATGTTAGTAAACCAAACCAACTAAAATATAATGCAGATGTAATGATCATCCACAAGCATAAATATAACATCCTTCCATTTGAAAATTGTATATGATCAAAGTCATAAGACAAGGTGTTACAACAATAAAAACAACCTAGAAATAGAGAAGTCCTAAAACAAGCCTAATAAATCCTAAGGAGAAACTAAAAGCTTCTATTGCGGAGGATGGGAAAGTGCATTAAGGCGCTCGCGAATGTGGTTCAAATGAACCTCATTTTATTTTGGAGCTTATGAATCAAGATGTTGGTTCGTTGAGTCAAGTGAGCGGTCCTCTCGCACATGATACAACCATATCTAGGTGGTGGAAGGGTTTGTTCATGAGTTGGTGGTGGTGGTGGTGGAGGTGGTTGTACATAGGTTGATTGTTGGTTGGTGGTTGTTTGTGGAGTTGTGATGGAGGCAAGCAAGATGGATTGAATATCCATGGCTTCACTGTTGATCCCAGTTGAGCAATGACTTCGTTAATTATCTTATATGTAAATCTAAAACAACAAGTATAGAAACTGTTCTTGAAACAATATTAAACACTATGCGGAATCTAATGTTTAATCTTAAGAAGAACAATGAATAGAACATTAGAATTCTCTCAACAAACACTTCAATATATTAATACGAATACTCAAAAGTATTAGGGTTTTACAACCTTGAAGTGAATCGACTCTAACAATGATACGTACGTAATTCTAACCCTAGAACATCCTTTTATAGTCTAAGGAGTTCTATACAAGAAACGTATAAGTCCAACTAAATAGGATATATACAAAATCCTTTCCATACTTATCTAACCGACTATACATCATTATCACATAAGCAGTAGAATACTAACTCTAGCAGTAGAATCCATAAGCCTAGCAGTAGTATCTACTTAGTGTATTTCCTTAATCTTTTCAGCAACTCCAGCAATAGTATGAAATACACTAGCATTAGTATCACTGTAACCATCAGTAGTATAACACTTAGAAAATTTTCCATTTAGCACTAGAAGCAGTTGTATCCAATCTGAACAGCAGCATCTCAAAACCCAACATTCACTAAGGTAGGAATCAACCATATTTGAGAATGCATAAAGGCGGTTAAGCTCTTCATTGATCTCTTGTTGGGATTGGGGTTGATTAATCCACATTTCCTTATCGATGGTGTTGAGGGTGGACCTTGGTGAGAGTTGTTGAGGTTGCGGGTGTAGTGGCTCTTGGTCATGGTAGAGAGGACCGTGGATATCCCGATAAATGGGATGGAAAAGGAGCGGTTCTTGACCTTTAAAGGTCATAGGAGGAGGATTGGTAGTCCTTGGTGGATGGTCTTCCAAAGTTTCAAGATATGGGTGTGCTGAGGTTGGAGGAGTAGAAAATAACTCCATTGCCTGTAGTTTGGGTGAGTATGTAGGTGATGGTGATCCAGCTGTTTGTGATGGAGCGGGTGGTGGTGTGGTAGCCACTGGAGTGATTGTTGGTGGTGGAGTATGGATGACTACATTTGGTGGTGTTGGAGTGGAGAGGGTGAGAAAATTCTCATTGGCTATGGGTGAGGAGATGTTGAGAGGTGATGACTCCTCTGATGAAGATGCTAAGTTCACAAAGCAACACTGTCTGACACTTATGCGAGCAGTCCTGCGTGGTGGTCTGTTGGTGGAAGAGTTGTTGGATTTTGTCATGGTTAAAATGAGAAGGTTTGCTAAGAAGTACAAGGATGAAGCTTAGAGTTGATGGTGAAGGTGTGAGTTGTGATCAACTAAAGGTTCCAATTTATAGGCAGGAAGGATTATGGAAATTGGTGTTTGGATTTGATGTTGATCCATAGAAGGATTGAGGTTCCTAATGATTTGGAACAAAAAATTATGCTAGTCACATCATCTAAGTCAACCCATTGAGATGGAGTTGGGTAAAGAGTTGAGGATATGCAGTAAATGCAAGGTTTGAGTGGGAAATCTATTGATGTGATGTTTCCACGGATTGCAAGGAACCAAATTGAGGGTTCCTTGCTTGTTACAGAAAGGTAACTTGGATAAAAATTTGAATTTTCAAATTTTGGTGGGAAATGGATATCTTATGGTTCTAAGTGTTCCTAAATCATCCTAATGTGCCTAATGATCAGTAGAATAATCCTAACAACTAGAATCAATAATCTAAGGATCGAGATTAGTCGGGAAATTTGAAAAAGTTACTGTTGGAGTGGCGGATCCAAACGATAACAAGTGCGGAACCCAAAATTTGGTTCCGCAGAATCCGCAGGGTGAAATTTGGCGGAGCCAAATTATTGAACAGACGGAACCCAGAACTTGGTTCCGCCATATCCGCCAGATAAAAATGCAAATTCTTAACAGAGAGCATGTCAAATTTTCTGATACCCGTTAAAATCCCGAAAATTGTCCTAAAACATATGTAACTACTTATTGGTGATTGATTAAAAGCAAAAACACGGATTCTAACACACGTTTGCATATAGATCAATCAAATGATAATAACTTATCATAAAAGGAGGTTAAGCCAAACGGTGGCTTAAGCATGAAAAATCGATAACATCACGTGTTATCGTCCAGCAAAGTTATGTTAGTTCACATAAATGTATCACACCAACATAATATTCTAAGAACACAAGAATTCAACACATCATTGTCTTGAGATTGTCTTATACCAAACATTCCCTAACCCTCACTTCTTGTTGAGCTTTTTGTTGAGCTTCATGACCCACCGTCCAAGATTCTTCATCATTCCTTGTGTTTGACGAAACTCCTCAGATTGGTTGTCGATGGGAGGAAGTTGACTCATATACTCGGGTGGAGGAATCCTAGAATTTATCATCCTCGCTAACCGATGATGATGATGATGATGAGGTGGGAGGATGAGCTCGTTTCCTCTTACTACTGCTACCCTATGATCACTAAGTGGTACAAATGTGTGTTCAATCTCGGTGTAGTCGGGAACAAAACCTCTAGCGTTTCAAGGAATGGGTGCAAAAGCTCTATAAAGACAGGTGAGAAGCATCCCGTAAGGTATTGCGATGGTTCCTAAAACTGGAATATCGGCCATTCTTTTGGCGATATAATAGGCGAGGTTGAATGGTTGTTGGTTTGACACACAATAGAGCATGTAGCAAAGACTTGCGTTGACATGGTCCCTATTTCCTATGGTGCTAATGATGGTGGCCCTAAGAACTTATTCTAGCTTCTTGAATTGGGGCCTAAGTTCGTTTAGTTCCATTCCAAATGGATCTCGATCTACCTCTTTTCCTCGACTAGTCCTAGTGTGGGAGGTTCTAGGAACAAATTGATGAGCACGAATGGTCTCTTTTGGGGTTAAAGATGTATCTTATGGTGGTGTACGATCAAGGTTGTAATCGAGGATGGACAATGACCATTTGTCCGAATAAAAGCAAGTTCCTTGTCTTAGAACACCTATGACTTCTCCAAATTGGTCTAGAGGGATGTTGAATTGAGTTTGGTTTACTTTGAAATGGACATTCATGAGACCATAGTCATTTGTACTAAGACCTACACTCGCATAGAATTCTAGTATGAATCTAGGGATTATGGGTTCATCGATATCTAGGAGACAATCGAATTGGATTGCGCCAAGTTGTTCTCTATGAATGGTTCCATCTAGAAATGAGGGGTCTACGGTTATTCCCTCATGAACATAGCGTTTTTCTAAGGCTTTAAAGATTTTGACTTGGTCCTCAGTGAGTCCTTTGGTTTTATGGTGTGGAGGTAGGTATTTGACGGTTTCTTTGTGGTCATAATATGTCGCGGGAGGCATGATTATCCTAGACACGAAAATTACATAGTTTAGTTAAAACTATCAAAAATACATATATAGATTTCTAGTGTGTGCCTATATGGGGACAATGTGGAAGTGCGGTTATCTCGACTCCTTTTGATGCATGAAAAATTTGTTTATACAAGTTTTATGATAAAACAAGAGATAACCCAAACGCTCCTACTTCAATGTATCTACGATTGAATGTACCCGAAAATACATATTAGTTATGTATTCCCTTTAGCATTCAAGAGACATTATGCAAGTGATGTTTAAAACATAACGTTTTGTATTTGTATGAACAATGTACAAAAACCATTTTTCCTAGTCGTGAGAAGATTTTGATAAAAATTTCTCTTGGGGGTTTTGATGAATTATGATAATGCCTTATGATATGCAATTCCTAACCAAGGAAAACATGATTTGTTATGCAATTTAGTAAATATGCTTCATGATTTTACTAAAAATATGCATAAACCCCAAGTTTTGATTTTGTGCATGAAATAGAAATCCTAGACTCAGATCAGGAATGTAGATGTGATTAGGATACTTACAGAGATGATTAGAGCACAAATTGGTGGAAGGAGATGACCTAAATTGTGAGTTTGGTTGATTTTGAGTCGAGTTCCAGTAGGTGGTATGTTTTTGGGAGTTGTGATACACAGTACAGGGTGTTTGTTTAATAAACTAAAAAACTGACTCAGGGGGCCGCGGATCTGGCGGAACCAAAACAAGGGGTCCGTCCTTGTTGTCGGTTGGTTCCGTGGGATCAGGCTTAGGTTTTTGGTTTTTGGTTAATCTAAGGTTCAAGCTAAGGTTTTATCTACTCACTAGGTTCCATTAGTCCTAAACCAAGTCTAAGAAAGTTAAAGGGTGCTCTCTTAAGAGGTTTAGTGAGAATGTTGGCAATGTTTTCCTCTGAGGATACTTTCTCGATTGAGATGTTTCCCTTCTGAACATTGTCACGGGAAATGGTGACGTATTTCTATGTGTTTGGTTCTAGCGTGTTGGACTGGATTTTTGCTAAGGTCGATAGCTCCTTTGTTGTCGCAAAGAATGGGAATGTCGTTGAGTTCAATTCCATAGTCGACGAGAGCTTGTTTCATCCACAGTGCTTGTTGACACGCCTTTCCCGAAGACACGTACTCGGCTTCAGTTGTTGATATAGCTAGGGCCGTTTGTTTCTTGGCAAACCATGAGGTGAGACAATGCCCAACAAAAGTACAAATACCACTTGTACTTTTTCTATCGACATAGTCACCGGCATGGTCTAAGTCGGCATACACTATGGTTTCTACTCCCGTTCCTTTGGGATACCATAATCCTAAATGTGTAGTACCTTTAATATACCTAAATATCCATTTAACGGCTTCAAGATGGGATGTTTTGGGATCTTCTTGAAAGCGTACACATAGACAAACACTAAACATAATGTCCGGTCTACTAGCCGTGAGGTAGAGTAAACTACCAATCATTCCTCTATATTTAGTGCTATCTACGGATTCACCTTCGTCATCCTTTGTGAGTTTGGTTTCGGAGGACATGGGTGTTTTCATGGGTTTGGAATCTTCAAGACCAAATTTCTTAAGCATATCCCTTATATACTTGGATTGGTTGAAGAATATCCCATCTTCTAATTATTTTATTTGGAGACCCAAGAAAAAGTTTAGTTCCCCCATCATACTCATTTCAAACTCATCATGCATGATTTTCGAAAAATCATCGCATAACTCTTGACAAGTTGAACCGAATATAATGTCATCCACATATATCTGGACTATGATAATATGTGATCCCTTTTTCTTGGTAAAAAGAGTGTTGTCTACTAGGCCCATGGTATACTTATGGTCAACTAGGAAAGTCTTAAGTCGATCATACCAAGCTTTTGGTGCTTGCTTAAGTCCGTATAAAGCTTTCTTAAGTTTGTAGACATAATTTGGTTTTTCAAAATCGGCAAAGCCGGGAGGTTGTGCAACGTACACTTCCTCATTTATAAAACCATTTAGAAATGCACTTTTAATATACATTTGGAATAGTTTAAAGTCGTGTGCACATGCATATGCAAGTAGTATTCTAATTGACTCAAGCCTAGCGACGGGTGCAAATGTTTCGTCGTAATCTATTCCTTCTTTCTAGACACTACTCCATTTTCATCCATTTTATTCCTAAAAACCCATTTTGTACCTATTATGGTTTGATTTTTAGGTTGAGGGACCAATGTCCAAACGTCATTTCTAACAAACTGATTTAATTCTTCTTGCATCGCTATGACCCAAGATTCATCTTTTATGGCCACATTTATATTTTTAGGCTCAATAGTTGAAACAAAACAAAAGAAATTACTTTGGTTTTGGAACTTTGATCTTAATGTTCTTTCATTAATTTTACCTATGACGTTATCTAATGGATGACTTTTGGATTCTTTGATGTTGACTAATTCCCCATCCACGGGTTCATCTTCTTTGTCATTTTCTACATTTTCTTGGTTTTCAACAATTTGACTTTCAACTAAGTCATCATCTACCAAAGGTGATGTCTTAGAGGGAGGTGGACTTTCGTCGAATGTTACGTTCAACGATTCCTCGACTCTTGAGGTTTCTTTGTTCAAGACAATGTATGCTTTACTATTATGTGAATATCCTAGGAATACACCTTCATAAGACTTTGGGTCAAACTTGGTGAGGTAATCATTAGTGTTTAAAATGAAGCACTTGCTTCCAAAAACTCTAAAATATCCTAGTGTAGGCTTTTTGCCTCTATAAGGATCATATGGTGTTTTATTCATGAATGGTCTAATTAAGACTCTATTTAGGATGTATGTGGATGTGTCAACGGCATTACACCAAAACTTTTGAGGTATATTTTGCTCATTTAACATTGTTCGACTCATTTCTTGAAGTGTTCTATTCTTACGTTCTACTACACCATTAGATTGAGGAGTTCGAGGAGCCGAGAAATTATGTGTTATGCCATTAGCATCACAAAAAGCTCCGAATTGGGTTTCGTTATCAAATTCACGACCGTGGTCGGTTCTAATGGACACAATGTTATTTCTTATTTGATTTTGAATTTTCTTACTTAGAATTTCAAATTTATCAAATGCCTCATTTTTGTTTTCAAAAACTTAGTCCAAGTATACCTAGAGTAATCATCTACTATTACCAAAGTATAGAAGTTTCCCCCATAACTTTGTATAGCGGATGGACTAAACAAATCCATATGCAACAATTCTAGACACCTAGATGTGAACACCATGTTTTTAGCCTTATGGCTATTATGAACTTGTTTCCCAATTTTGCAAGCATCACAAAAGTGTTGGTCGTATTTCAACTTGGGTAGGTTCCTAACGAGTTCCTTAGATGATAAGGATTGGATTAGCCTCATATTGGCGTGACCTAAGCGTCTATGCCATATAGTTGAGTTTTCGTCCAGAGAGGTGAGACAAAGTTTGTCTTTAGATGTTTTGTCTAATTTCATAACGTAAATGTTATTCTTCAAAACACCTTTTCCTATGGTTATGCCATCTTTAAGTATTTTACTTCCATTTTCACTGAAAAGGACGTTATACTTTTTGCGGCATAATTGACTAATACTAAGCAAGTTAAATCCTAAGTTATCTACATGAGCAACATCATCAATAGTGAGAGAGTCATGAGAGATTGTACCTTTTCCGATGATTTTACTTTTAAGCTTGCTACCGAATGTGACATTACCTCCGTCGTACACTTGGTAGGTTGAGAAAAGGCTTTTGTTTCCGGTCATCTGTCTTGAACACCCACTATCTTTGATCCACTCGTACGGTTCTAACACGACTTTTAAGCACACCTAAGTTAAAACAAAACTCAAGCGTTTGGTCCCCAATATCTCATGGGTCCATTTGGGTTAAACATTACATTATCATGGTTCATGTATGGAAATGGTGGATAAGTGTTCCATGGCATGTAGTTGGGACCTCGATAGTTCCTAGACATGTTTTGGTTCCAACTATTTTGATGATGATGCTGTGAGTTAAAGTTACTCTTTGGAAAGGGGTGTTTGGGAAAACTAGTTCTAGGTCTTTGTTGAACTGTTTTAGTCCTAAACTCATGTTTAACTTGTCCTTTTCCTATAGTAACTGCTGGTTTTTGTTTGTTAACAGTTGTACCAGTGCTAGGTTTTCTAGTGTACATAACTGGCGGAACCAAATTTTTGGATCTGCTAGATCCGTGGGTGTTTGACTTTGTTGGAACAGTTTCTTGTACTTTCACAGTTTGTTTCTGAAAGTCACTTAAGTTTCCTAATTTCATAAAACCTAGTCTGGTTTTATCATGAGGTAATTTTTGTATCTTCATTATCTCATCTGCACAACTTATGTTTTTATCAAACCTTTTAAACTTAGAGTTTTGTTTGATAAGATCTTCCTGTGTGGTCTTAAGTGTTTCTAATTCTAGTTTAAATTCTTGACATGAGACACATGTTTCTTTAGCACCTTTACCCTTTTCTAATCATATCTCTTTTTCTTTTAACCAATAGACTTCGTTTTCTAAAAGTGTCGTTTTGGTTTTTAAGAACTTATTTTTGTTTATGATTTTTAGAGTAATATCACACAGTTTGTTATATTCTACTTCTAAGGTTTCATCATCAATAGAGGAGTATGGCGAGTCAGAATGTACCTCTTCTGAGTCATGAGCCATGAGAGCAACTTCGTCATTCTTAGGCTCGTCGTCATCACCTTCACTGTCACTCCAAGCTCCACTAACAAATGCTCTTTGAGACTTGTTCTTTGGAGGCTTTGGACATTCTCCTATTAGGTGACTGGAATCCCCGCACCTAAAACACTTCCTATCTACTTTTCCTTTCCTATCATCACGGTCTTTCCGGAAGGATTTATTTTCTTCACGAGGTTGTCTTACGAACTTTCCTCGTCTCCTAAAGAACTTCTTGAAATCACTTACGGCCATGGCATACTCTTCATCTTCGCTATCTGAGCTAGACTCTTCATCGTCACTTGACTCTACCCTAGCTTTTAAGGCAATGGACTTAATCTTCTCATTTTTGCCTTTAACTATTTCTGAGTCTTTTTCCATTACCATCTCGTGAACTTTGAGATTTTCGATGAGCTCGTCAACTGTCATGCTTGAAAGATCCTTGGATTCTTCAATAGCCGTCACCTTTGCTCTCCACTTCGGATGAAGTGCTCTAAGAAATTTCCTGACAAAGTTCTTACTAGAAAAAGATTCGTCAAGTGCTTTAAGAGAAGTAATAATAGTATTAAACCTAGCAAAAGCACTATCAATGGTCTCATCTTCAGAGATAACAAATTGTTCATATTGTTGAACAAGAAGATCAATTTTGTTATCTTTGACTTGTGAGTTCCCTTGATGAGTGATAATTAATGATTGCCAAATATCCTTAGCGGTTTTACACATAAAGACTCTTTCATATTCTTTCTTAGGTAAAGCATTATAAAGCATCATTTTAGCTTCATTGTTTTTGGCAATCAACTTCTTTTGCTCATCACTATGACGAGTAAGAGAAGTTCCCTCATCCCGACCACCTGATACATTTGATATAGGTTTATTATCACCCTCTACAATAATGTACCATAAATCTATATCCTTTGACTTCACATAAGTCTCAAAGCAATTTTTCCAATATATAAAACTATTTGTTTCAAATAGTGGTGGTCATTGCATAGATTGCCCTTCTTTAAAGTTTTCAAAATCCATTGATCGTTTCAAGTTTTAAAATACAATATATTTTGAAAATCTTGAGTAACGTAGCTCTGATGCCAATTATGGAAAACTAGAAGGGGGGTTGAATAGTTTTTACCGTTTTTAAAAATTAATTCGCTTTGTATACTTAACGTGATTTCAAAGTAAAGCAAACAATCAAGCAATATATATATATATATATATATATATATATATATATATATATATATATATATATATATACATACATATATATATATACATATATATATATATATATATATACACACACAAACACACACACACACACACACACACACACACATATATATATATATATATATATAATATATATATATATATATATATATATATATATATATATATATATATATATATATATATATATATATATATAAAGCAAGTAAGGAAAGTGTTAGGAATATGAATATTCAGCTGAAGACTCGGTCACCCCGAGTAATTATTAGTACATCATAGCTCATAGGATTATCAGTAATATTATTAGTAGCTTAGTTATTATTATTAGTATTGTGGAGTGGGTCGGGTCTTTACCCTCTGTCAGCTCACTCTACAGCCCGCTAGGGGCATAATAAGTAGTAAGTATAAATACCCCTTCCCTTGCAAGGGAAGGGTTGGAACTCTCATTATTTCAATCTAATACACATAATGTTTCTCTTACTAGAAGTTCCCACTTTCTCTCTCTAAGCTTTCTTTCATTCGATCCAAATCTAAGCCTCAAACAAGTGTTTCTTACATTGTGAATACCCTACAATTGGTATCAAGAGCCATGGTTAGGTCCATGAGATTTGGTATTCACGGATTTGTGTAGTTTTTGAGGTTTTTTTGGTTCGATTTGTTAAGTTACATTTATTTCATTTTGTGCTTTGTTTAGTGATTAAAAGTTGTTATACCTTGTACTTTCTAGCTTAGGAATAGTATAAGAGTAGTATTTGGTGTTTGGATTCACAGATTTAAGATTTGTGTGGCATTTTTGGGTGATTCGAGTGGTTTTTATCCAAGTGTTCTTGGGTGCGGTTTGTGTATTTTGGACGTGTTCTTGAACGCGGTTTGTGTCCCATCGAGAACGCGGCTTGTCCTATTACTAGTTTAGGCAAAAGGACAAACAACATTGAAAGCGACGTGTTTAGAAGTTTGTGCCAACGCGGTTTGTCTCTAAGGTGCATACGCGGTTTGTGTCTACGCGGTTTGTCTCTGCAGTGTGAACTCGGTTTGTGTCAACGCGGTTTGTCTCTGCAGTGTGAACTCGGTTTGTGTCAACGCGGTTTGTATCTCCAGCGTGAACTCGGTTTGTGTCTACACGGTTTGTCTCAGCAGCGTGAACTCGGTTTGTGTCTACGCGGTTTGTCTCTGACGTGTGTATGCGGTTTGTATCAACGCGGTTTGTCTCTCCAGCGTAAACTCGGTTTGTGTCTACGCGGTTTGTCTTTGCAGCGTTTACTCGGTTTGTATCAACGCGGTTTGTCTCTCCAGCGTGAACTCGGTTTGTGTCTACGCGGTTTGTCTCTGCAGTGTGAACTCGGTTTGTGTCTACGCGGTTTGTCTAGGCGGTTTGTATCCTCAAGAGTGCTATTTGTCTAGGCGGTTTGTGTCTTGGTGATTTTAGAAATTCCCGCGAAAGATTCGATTTCTCGGTTAAATCACAAGATCTGTAAAATCCCATAGTTACTATGGCTACCACATCTAAAACATCATCAGAAGATATTCAAGCAGCAGGATCTGACACTCGTCCACCTATGCTAGATAGGATGGATTATGAGTCTTGGGCACAACGGATAAGACTTTACTGCTTGGGAAAGATAATGGAGTTAACATTCTTAAGTCAATTGACGATGGACCATATCAGATGGGTACCACCAGAGATGTTGTTACAACTGGTGAAGATGGGACTGTGACTTGGGGCATAGACAGACCTAGAAACTACAATGATCTTAATGAAGAAGAAAAGAAGAGGTATGATGCCGACATTAGAGCCTCAAACATAGTCATTCAAGGTCTTCCAAAGGATTTATACAAGCTCATCAATTTCAACACTGAAGCCAAAGCTGTGTGGGACAACGTTAAAATGTTGTTGGCAGGGTCAGAACTCACAAAGGAAGATCGTGAGTCACAGCTGTATGATGAGTTCGAGCATTTCAAAATGAACCCAGGAGAGAATATCACAGACTACTATGTGAGATTTCATAAGTTGGTGAATGATATGAGGATGATCAGAATGACTATGCCCAATATCCAACTAAACTCAAAGTTTGTGAACAACATGACTCCTGAATGGGACAGATTTGTTACTGCTGTCAAACTCAACAAAGGTTTAAGGGATACCAACTATGAACAGCTGTATGCTTACCTGCAACAACATGAGAAGCATGCTGTCTATGATCGGGTGCTGAGAGAAAAGTTTAATCCTTCAACTACAAATGATCCACTGGCGTTCATGACAAATGTTCAACCGACAATCCAATCATCTTCCAACCCAAGCTATCATCAACTTCACTCACAAGTACCTGCTATGAGTTCTCAACTTGACTCAGGCTACTCTCAGACCGACAAAATTATTGACAACCTCACCAATCAAGTATCATTACTGGTTCAACAGTTTCAAGCATCACTCCCTCAGACCAACAATCAGTTAAGGAATTCATCCAACCCACACAATCTAGCAATGGTGGAGGATGGGAAAATTGTGGTTCAGAATGTGCAAGGGAGAGCTGGTAGAAACATGGGTCGAGGTTATGTGCAGAATAGAGCAGGGAATGCCAATCAGGGTCAAGGGAAACAGATCAAGTGTTATAATTGTGGGGGGCTTGGACACATTGCTAGAAACTGCAATCAACCTAAACATCCTCAGAACTCAGATTACTTCAAAGACAAGATGCTGTTAATGCAAGCTCAAGAGAATGGAGCTGTATTGGATGAGGAAGAGTTATTGTTCTTGGCAGGAGATGGAGGAAATACTTTTGATGAAGATGTGGATGAGAAACCTGTTCAGGATCTAGCACTTAATGATCCTAACATCTTCAAGGCAGATGACTGTGATGCATTTGACTCTGATGTAGATGATGAACCTACGGCTCAAACAATCTTCATGGCTAACTTGTCTTCCCTGGTCTCATCTCCCCGTCAAGCTGGGCCTTCTAATGCATCTGTGATATCTGAGGTACTAAAAATTTATGACACATATAATATAGTCGAGGGACAAAAGAATCCCAAAGAAGTACATCAGGCAGATGTTTCTGACTCAAGTAATGTTGACATGGAAAATAGCAATATTATTTCATATGAACAGTATTTGAATCACAACAACTCGCCTGATGTACCAAATGGTGAATCTTTTGTCAATAATGATGTTTGTGTTATAAGTAATGTATGTGCCTTAGATAATGCGTGTAATATAGATGATGCATGTGAGCGCCATGAGAACCAATTGCCTGTCCCTGATGATAACCTGATCACTAGACTAAACATCTATAAAGAACAAGTGGCTATGTACGAACAGCGTGCTAAGTTTGAGCTTAATGAACGTGAGTAGAAATTAGAAGGTAAAATGAGTACACTTATTAAAGAGTCTAGAGTGAGAGAAGAAACATTAAAATTAGAGTTGAGTTCTTTGAAAAGTCAGCTAGAACAGTCTGTCAAACAGAAACAGGAAGCACAAAAGTGTGTAACTACACTTAAGCAAGAATTCAAACAAAAAGAAACAACTCTTTTAAATGATTTCTCTAGACTCAAGACATTAAAAAATAAGCTTGAAGATAAGTTGTACACACAAAATCAAACCATACAAACTGCTCAAATGATTCATAAGCACAGAAAGTTGAGTGATAAGCATAGTAAAATCATGATAGGTGAACCCAAGTCAACCATCCTTAGGGACATGAAAGTAGTTCAACCAGCTCTATATGATGGTACTGTGATGCTTATGCCTATTCATGACCCGCCTGAGCTTCTCTACACTAAAGAGGAGGAGGAGATGAGTGAGAGAACAAAGGAAAGAATGAATGAGAAAATGAGGGATCCCGAGTGCGTAGTCAGACGAATAATAATCAAACCCCATGACTATGGTGAGGAAAATCGTTTGACTGTGTTTGCTCCTCAAAAGAAGTTAACACCTGAACAGATTTTCTGGAAACAAGATAATGAAAGACTTAAGGTAGAAAAACTTAAGGCCAACACCCCCCTCATTAGAAAAGTTGCGTCCATAACGGTGTATCCTCCCAATACACCTAGGAATTTGGTGCCTTTATCTCTTCCCACTGAATGTAAAACCTTTATTAGCTTATATGTGCTTTGGCAACTGTTTGCTGATTTCGATAAAACATGCAAGAAGAGAATCACACCCTCTGGTATTACTGAGGGGGAAAGGTGTTTTGAACATGCTAAAAGGTGTTACTTAACTGAGGTCATGCCATTCTTTAAACTACTTAAAGAACACTTTGAAGGGTTGCAAACTGCCCTTAAAGCCGAAATAAAAGAAATGGAAGTAGTGTTTAAAGATATGGAAAATGAGGTGAATGAATATGCAATAGAACTTAAGAGTCGGGAGATTGAAAGAAAAAACATACTCATTACTAACGACAACTTGATTGCTAAATGTATTGCACAAGATGTATTTTACACTGTCACTGATTCTGCATTGTCTGCTTGTCAATTTAATGAGTATGCTATTGCGTTAAATGTCACCCAGAATCGTGTTGTTGAGCTTGAGGGGGAGAATTTAAAACTGCTTAAAAAAATTCAAAATGATGACCATGATAATATGGTTAAACGTTTTTCAAAGTTAGAAGTTGAGTATCTTAATTTGCAATTGAAACATCAACATTTAAATGAAAAACATAAAATATCAAATGACAAGACATCCTTGGATGCTCCTGAATTTGATACTTATTTTGAATTAAGCAAACGAGATGAGACAATTCAAGCTCACACGAACACGATTCGACTGCTGAGGGCCCAAATTGCCTAATTGAAATCCAACAAGTGTGAAGTGTATGGCACCAATAAACCTTCATCTTCAGATTCTCAGAATTTTCAATATCAAAACACCATAAATAAGTTACATTATGAAAATGAGTGTTTTCGAGAAGAAAATTCAAAGGTTAAACAACATTTCAAAGAGTTATATGATTCTATTAAAGTTACAAGAAGCAATCACAATGATCAAATAACCTCTTTGACAAATGAAATTGAGAATCTTAAGGCTCGGGTGAAAGGTAAAATGCCATGCACCACTTGTAATTGTGATGCACCAAAGGCTACTGATAGTAAAAAGTATGATGTTGATGTTGGGCGTATTCCATTTAAGCTTAGAAATAACAGCTTTGCCCATCAAACATATCTCGATCATCTTAGAGAGGGCCTTGACACACTTCGTGAGGTAGTTGAAGAGGATAGGACTGATAAGCCACTTGATAGGGCAGTTGTCTATGCCTGCAAACTCACGAAAAGAATTCAGGAAAACTTAGAATATGCCATAGGCTCAATTCCTAAGTTTAGCAACCATAGAGATAGATTTGTTGCATCATCATTTACTGTTGAGAACAAGCATGTAGCCTTTGATCTACCACCAAAAACATCAGAACCCAACACATCTTTATCAGGAAGGCATGTGACGAAAAAACAAACTAATGTTTCCTTCGATGCTTCTACAGGAGTAAAAAGTGACACCCAAGCTAGCGAGTCAAGGTCTAGAGAAAATGCAAGAAAGGATAGGACTGCGCCAGCTAAGAATGATCACTTGAAGAATGTAGAAGCCCAACCTAGGAACAATAAGTTTGCAATGAGTAGGATGAATCGTGTTGATTCTAGTATCAAAAGTACTGTAATTAATTCGAATTCTAATGCTATCTGTAAAACATGCGACAATTGCTTAATTTCTGCTAATCATGATGATTGTGTTGTGTCTTTCTTGATGTCTTCTGCATCACCCCATGTTAAGAATGGTAGGATTACTGAAGCATGCAAGAAAGTTTGGAAAGCAACAGGAAAAACATTTGCTAGCGTAGGATATCAATGGAGACCCACTGGAAGGAAATTCAATTTAGGAAAACAGTGCACGTTACCTAAAATGAATAAGCATAAAATTATGAAAGTTAAGGAATGGAGACCCACTGGAAGGAAATTCAATTTAGGAAAACAAAGACCATTACCTAAAATGAATATGCATAAAATTGTGAAGAATAAGGAATGGAGACCAACTGGTAGAATCCTGTCTTTAGTGTCACAATGCCTTCCATCTAGGTCTTGTCCTGCCTCTAGTTCTGTCTCCTCAGTAAAGACAGTAGCATCTGTGAAATCTGTGGTTCCAGAATATGTGTGTGCTGACCAAACGGACCCCAATTGCACTTGGGGATCCACATTTTTCAGTTATCCATTGTTATCTGGTTTCAAATGCAGGTCGTACAAATCGTCCTGTGGTATTTGGACTCAGGCTGCTCAAAACATATGACTGGGGATCGCTTGCGGCTCAAGAACTTCTTGAAAAAGTTTATCGGGACAGTTAGATTTGGGAACGACCACTTTGGTGCTATTAAGGGTTTTGGAGATTATGTGTTTGGTAACAGTGTAATCTCAAGGGTATATTATGTGGAAGGACTAGGGCACAATCTGTTTTCTGTGGGTCAATTTTGTGATTCAGATCTGGAAGTGGCTTTCAAAAAGCATACATGTTTCGTCAGAGAATTGGATGGTATAGATCTCCTCAAGGGCAGTCGGGGCACCAATCTATACACCATATCAATTGAAGAAATGTTGAAGTCCTCTCCCATATGCTTGCTTTCTAAAGCCTCTAAAACAAAATCATGGCTGTGGCATCGACGTTTGAACCACTTGAATTTCGGTACCATAAATAATCTTTCCCGTAAAGATCTAGTTAGAGGGATGCCCAGACTGAAATATGAGAAAGATCATCTCTGCTCTGCATGCCAACTGGGTAAAAGCAAGAAACAAACCCACAAGCCTAAAACCATCAACACCAACTTGGAAGTTCTTCATACCCTCCACATGGACTTGTGCGGTCCAATGAGAATACAAACCATAAATAGAAAGAAGTACGTTCTGGTGATAGTAGATGATTATTCTCGGTTCACATGGGTAAAGTTTTTGAGAACCAAGGACGAAACTCCAGAGGTTATCATTAAACTGATAAAACAGCTGCAAGTAAGGCTCGATAAAACTGTCAGAATCATCCGCACTGATAATGGTACTGAGTTTGTTAACCAACAACTCTGTAATTTCTATGAAAGTATTGGCATCACGCATCAGAAAAGTATCCCTCGCACTCCTCAACAGAACGGAGTGGTTGAACGAAGGAACCGTACTCTGGTAGAAGCTGCAAGAACTATGCTTATATTTTCAAAGGCACCGATGTTTCTCTGGGCAGAGGCTATTGCAACAGCATGTTACACTCAAAACCGATCCCTAATTCATCCTGTTCATGAGAAGACTCCCTTCGAGTTAATTCATAACAAGAAACCAGATCTCTCTTTTCTCCGTGTGTTTGGTGCACTTTGCTATCCAACTAACGATAGTCAAGACTTGGGAAAGTTAAGAGCTAAAGCAGATGTAGGTATTTTTGTTGGATATGCACCAGACAGTAAAGGGTATCGAATCTACAATAAGAGAACCCGTAAAATCATGGAAACCATTCATGTTACGTTCGATGAGCTGAGTGAGCAACCTGCTTCAGGACAAATTAGTTCTGGACCCGATCTTAACCTTTTGTCACCTGGACCCATTAGTTCAGGACTTGTACAGAATTTCACGCCTGCAGATTCTTATGTGCCACCTACATATGAGAAGTTGAAGAAGTTATTCGATCCTATGTTTGATGAATACTTTGAGCTAACGAATGGAACCATCCCGAGTGAACCTGCTATACTTCCGATGGCTGAGGTTCCAGCCCCACAAGGTTCAGAAGGCCCTACAGCTTCAGTATCAGTCAGTCACAATGCTCCAGCTGCCAGTCAATCGCCTTCGTCATCAAACGCTCTATCTTCTCCAGTAATGCAAGAATCTTCAAATAATCATTCTTTGGAAGTTAATCCTTTTGCTCCTGTTGATGAGGTTCCTTTTGAAAACATATTTGCTCCTGAACATTCATCAGACACACCCTCACTTGAAGAACACAGCACTGCTACGTCTGTTCATAACCCTCAACCTCACGACCATCTCAGGAAATGGACCAGTGATCATCCAATCGACAACATCATAGGCAATCCCTCACGTCCAGTATCCACACGTAATCAACTAGCCACTGATGCACTATGGTGCTTCTTCAATTCCGTGCTGTGCAAAGTCGAACCAAAAGATGCCAAAGAAGCAATGACTAAAGATTGCTGGTTCCAGGCTATGGAGGATGAAATCCATGAATTTGATCGACTTGAAGTATGGGAATTAGTGCCTCCTCCAGAGCTTGCAATGATCATTGCTTTAAAGTGGATCTTCAAAGTGAAGCTTGATGAGTATGGTGATGTCTTAAAGAACAAGGCACGGCTAGTTGCTAAAGGGTTTAGACAAGAAGAGGGCATTGATTTTGAAGAATCGTTTGCTCCGGTTGCTAGAATTGAAGCTATAAGAATCTTCCTGGCAAATGCTGCTAGTCGTAATATGATATTCTACCAGATGGATGTCAAAACGGCATTCTTGAATGGTGACTTAAAGGAAGAAGTTTATGTGAGTCAACCAGAAGGATTCGTGGATGCTGAACACCCTACTCATGTTTACCGCCTGAAGAAGGCTCTTTATGGGTTAAAACAGGCGCCAAGGGCATGGTACGATACATTGTCCAAGTTCCTCTTAGTGAACGGATTCTCCAAGGGTGTTGTTGATCCCACACTATTCACCAGGAAGTCAAGAAACCATCTACTACTAGTTCAGATATATGTAGATGATATCATCTTTGCTTCAACAGATCCTAATGAATGTGATAGTTTTTCAAAGGAGATGAATTCCAAGTTCCAAATGTCCATGATGGGACAAATGTCATTCTTCTTAGGATTACAAGTTTCTCAAAGTCCCGGAGGCATATTCATTAATCAATCCAAATACGCCAACGAGATCTTGAAAAAGTTTGGATTCTATTCAAGTGAACCTGTTGACACTCCCATGGTTGATAGAACGAAGCTGGATGAAGATCCTTCAGGGATTCCAGTAGATATAACAAAGTATCGAAGCATGATTGGATCTTTGATGTACATCAAAGCTAGCAGACCAGATCTTCTGTTTGCTGTGTGTATGTGTGCTCGGTATCAATCCAGACCAACCAAGAAGCATGTTGAAGCAGTGAAAAGGATCTTCCAATATCTTCAAGGCACGGTTCATATGGGTCTCTGGTATCCTAAGGACACTGCAATGGAGTTAACGGCTTACGCGGATGCTGATCATGCGGGATGTCAAGACACTCGTCAAAGTACTTCAGGAGGAGCTCAGTTTTTAGGGGAAAAGTTGGTTAGTTGGTCTTCTAAGAAGCAGATGAGTACTTCCATATCATCTACTGAAGCTGAGTACATTGCCATGTCTGCTTGTTGTGCACAAATCCTTTGGATGCGATCACAACTTTCGGACTATGGATTCTCATACAACAAAATTCCCCTATATTGTGACAACAAAAGCGCCATTGCTCTTTGTTGTAACAATGTTCAGCACTCCAGGTCTAAACACATCGACATCAGGCATCACTTCATCAGGGAACAGGTGGAAAAAGGAATTGTGGAACTATACTTCGTGAGGACAGAGTTTCAGTTAGCTGACATCTTCACCAAGGCCCTCCCAAGAGAAAGGTTTCAGTTTATTCTCCCACGCCTTGGCATGAAAAGCATGACTCCTGAAACCCTCAAGTGTCTTCAGGAGGAAAAGGAGGAGTAAAGGATTGTCTTCTTATATCCTTGTACATAGTTGTATATATCTTAAATCAAAAAGAAAATTACAAAAAATATAAAACCTATAAAAACCATAAAAATCGAAAAATCAGAAAATACCAAAAATAGTCCTACCTAGGCATGTCTTCTGTTTATCGATAACATTTACGGATCTAGAAATGTCATTCAATAATGGCACGGATTCTTAAATGAAGCTCGAGCAGAAGTTATACTAATCAGTTAAAACATGTCTTAATGGCTTGCAGTTACTTCATACTGCAACCCGCACTGTACAATGGGGAAAGCATGTCGCCAAAAAGACAGCTGTTCCTCCAACCGGGTGATGTTCACCTGGGCATGGATTACTTTATATCCATGTTTCCCCGACTTGATGTACGTTTCAGTGCGTCTTGTCGTGCATAAGAAGAGAAGTCTTCTTTTCATCAGACTCTTTATGCTGTTTGATTCTTCTAGAGAGTCTTGATGTTACATAAGGTGGTAAATTGAATTAAATTTTCACAAATACCCGTCGCTCAATTGAATGACTACAGCTCTTTTAATGGAAAACGGGTCATTAATTGAGGGGGTGCATATTTGTTCAAATTTCCGACACCTTGCCAAATTTGTGCAACATCAGCAGTGACACTCTCTTGGTGTTTCAAGGGAAGCATAGTATGCTTCAAAATCAGAATACATTTAAACCTGACCACATTTTCTCCCAAATTTTCTAAACTAATTTAAATCACTTGGGATCACAAATCTCAAATGGTTTGAAATTTTTGATCGGGGGAGAGAATGTGATTTAAATAGGAAATTCTGATAAAATGTGATGATTTGGAAGTTAATGTAAGCTCTCCCGTATGTGCTAAACCATTTTGCATATCAAGGCACATATTGAGGGGGAGCAAAATGTTTTGGTCATAAACGCAAGCTCTTCTATATGTTCGAAAATCTTTCTTATATCGATGCACATATTGAGGGGGAGCAAATGGTTTTAACAAAACAAAGGATTTGGCATCTCACGTGAGCAAGGCTCAGACTTCACCAATGAATTGACGAAACTTAAATTGCCATCAATCGAAAGGATACGTCTTGGCCGGGTAATAATTTCAAGCTGGTCTAACCAGTGATGTAAGCGTGTCTCGAAAAAGATGTATCTGAGTAGAGTGTACCATTTCGAGAAACTTTCTGTGGACTTGACCAGGCCGGGTAATAATTTCAAGCTAGTCTAACTAGTGATGTAAGCGTGTCTCGAATCGGTCATGTTCACTGAAAGTGGATCAATTCAAAAAGTGCGAGCTCTACCTAACATGTGCAAATTTATAAAACTATCACTCGAGCACATGTTGAGGGGGAGCATTTGAAAAATATAATACTCTCAAGTGTTTGCAAAAATGTGTTTCGAAATCATGAACACTTTGAGAGATTTTTCAAAGATTTGGTTTGGCAATTGTGGAAGAACACCAAAGACCGAACATTGTATTTCATATAATGGAGTTATAATGATGGTAAGGTTAGGTACAAGTTCCCACGATCCCGCCAGAGCCGGAGGGATCTACCCAGGGACAATCCACTAGTTAGTGTAGAAGTCCTTAGGTATGATTAAAAAGGAGAAAAGTGAATGAGGGAATAGTGCCGACTGAGATGGAGCTAACACTGGAACAAACCCAACAAGGTGTTAGTTATGAAGTCTCGGTAAGCACTGAAGGGGTTGAAGAATGAAAAAGAATTGTAAAGAGAAAGGGTGAAAAGAAATAGCCCTCCTTACAACTTGGGCAGAAACCGGGTCAATACATATGCTGTCAGAATCACTTAGTTGATTGCTGGCATTGAAGACAAAGTATCATGGACCCAGTGATACGCTGCACAACCCTCCCTAGCCACTCAAGGTCCCTCAAAGGACTCTTGTTTCAATTGTCACGGAGTTCAATACATTTCTATCGTCTCTCTCACTCCGAGTTAGATGATATTGAAAAGGTGGCAGTCCTCTCCAGCCTCCGCTCACTAAATCAAATCGCACTATCGAGTCTAGAGCCACGAGATGCATAATAAGATCTCATAAGGACACGAATTATTTCTACACTGGTTGTTCAACATTAAGGACACCAGTTGTAAACTCATGAGTCCTACGCAGATCTTAGCAATCTGCCAGAACATTTATGAGAGAATTTACTAATGTAATTCTCAATGATTGAATGGAAATTCCTGCCAGGGTCAACATCAAGCAGCCCTGAAAGCAGGTCACTTCGGTAATTCCTCGTGGATTACGCTTAGTGGTCGCGGCGGTTTCAATCGGTCTACAGTCGTGGAGTGATCTCCAGCGACTCACCTAATCGTTGATTTACTACGGTAAAATCTTAAAAAGCCCTATGTGGGTTTTCGATTAGGAACGGTCATGGTAAGGATTAGAGAGAGTTTTCACACTATGCTGTTGACTATCTCGAAGTCCAAACTTGTAAGTACCGGTCGAATTATTGCTAACTATCGTATGCAGGAATCTCTGGCGGTTGTAGCAGTGGAATGCTGTAGCTGGTTGCTGTTGTAGCTGGTTGCAGAAAAGATGCCAATCCATCACCACATGTTCACTCTACCACATCATCATCAAAGAAGTCATGATCAACCAAAAGACCTTCAACACAGCTTCTGCTAACTCTGATGCTAAAGATCATGACCCTGATTAGTGTGAGCATGTCGGCTCTAAGTATATTTCATCACATGGAGACCTACTACTAAAAGATGACTTGGAGACTCAAGTGGGATGATACTCTCAAAGATTACTCAAAGTTCATCCAAGACAAAAGAGAAGTCATCTTCAGATCACTGATGTTTGCACAACAATCTATGACATTGAAGATTCAATGACTACGAGCTATGATGTCAAGATCCAAGGAAGAAGTGCTGAAATTCAGAACATTACTTCTGGGGTGACCTCCCTTAGGGGGAGATTGTTAGGAATATGAATATTCAGCTGAAAACTCGGTCACCCCGAGTAATTATTAGTACATCATAGCTCATAGGATTATCAGTAATATTATTAGTAGCTTAGTTATTATTATTAGTATTGTGGAGTGGGTCGGGTCTTTACCCTCTGTCAGCTCACTCTACAGCCCGCTAGGGGCATAATACGTAGTAAGTATAAATACCCCTTCCCTTGCAAGGGAAGGGTTGGAACTCTCATTATTTCAATCTAATACACATAGTGTTTCTCTCACTAGAAGTTCCCACTTTCTCTCTCTAAGCTTTCTTTCATTCGATCCAAATCTAAGCCTCAAACAAGTGTTTCTTGCATTGTGAATACCCTACAGAAAGAAATGATCAAACCACACAACACGGATGTTTATAGTGGTTCGGCTACAAAGACTCTCTTCCTTGCCCTACTCCACTCCTCGAGCCTCTAACTCGAGAGTTTTTCTTCACTAAGAAACAAGCTCCCTTCTAGGCGGAGAAAACCTTTACACGTCGCTTACTCTTTATCTGGTACTAAGCTAAACACCGAGTTCTTTACAAGGGTACAACCACTCCCAACGTCGCTTAACCTTTTTCCGGTACTAAGCTAGATACCGAGTTCTTTACAAGGGTACAACCACTCCCGACACTCTATGTGTTTTGAGGACTAAAACACTAACCGATCACTACTGAATGTTTGGTATAAACAATGATGTGTGACAACTACAAATTCACACAGTACCTAAACTATCAAGACTTGCAACAGTGTGTTGAAGCTTGTATGCTTGATCTCTTTGCTACAAAAGGAAGATCACTAAGAATGAAATGAATGAATGGGTTAGTAATGTACAAATGAATGAATATGTAATTTATGCTATATGAGTGATGAGTGTGCTTGAATGATCAGCTTGCTATTTATAGGCAAAACTGACCAGACAAGCGGCGGATCCGGCGGACCCAAATTATGGGTTCCGCCCATATACCTGTTTGGTTCCGCCGGGACATGCCAGCTAAGACCTTACCATATCTTTCCATATCATGCCAATTCTTGTCAAGATCTTACAAAGTCAACTCCTTTGCTTCAAGATCTTTCCAAAATATATTGTAAAGTCAACTAAGATATCTAAAGATTTCCTAATGAGGTATGCCATGATGTCATGTGTATATTTCTATTTTTAAGAAATAAAAATAAACATGTAAATGTATATATGTATGCAATGTAATTCTTAGTGATCATGTGATGTGTAAATGTGTTTTAAAAAGCTTGTTACTAAAATGTAAAAGACTTTAATATAAACTTATGCTTTGCTAAAGATAAACCTTATAATTGTCATTAACAAAATAAAGCAAAGATCGTAAAATATAAATAACGTTTTCAGGACGATATTTGTATTAACAAGTTAGGCACAAATTATGTAATAAGTGACTTACACTAACACATTTATATAATTTCCATTGTGTTTCTTTGTTGGTGTTTGTGCTACTCAGGTTCAAAATGTCTCAAACATCAATAGCAATGAATGACTTGATACTAGAAGGTGATGAAATAAAGATTGGAGAATCTAACTCAGATTTGATATGGAGAAATTACCATGCCATCCTTCCTGTCAAATTATGGTTGAAATCCTGAAGAAGCATTTTTGCAGACATGTTTTGACAAGATCTGCAACAGTTCCAGAAGTCTATCTCAATCAGTTCTGGCACACGTTATTCATCAGTCGAGCCAACATGTTGGGAATTATATTTGAGTTGATAAGACAAAACAATGAAAGATGAGGGACTTATGAAGACAAAGGATGAAACTTCACAAAAGGAAAAGATTAATACGAGATCTTTTATATTTTTAGTATATATCATTTGTAACCCTAGTATCTCTATTATATAAAGAGATACAGGGAATTAGTTTTGATAAGTGTGAGTCAAGATGTAGTCGACTAAAGGTGTAGGTTGTGTCTAGGTATCGTGTTCCTACAATGGATGCCTAGGTTTTAGTATTGTTAGTATTAGGAGATGATGACGAAGAACCTTATTGATAATAATAATATTCTTTATGTTATTCCGCTGTGATTATTATTATCATTGTGCTTATTGTTTATCCTAGATCAAGGTCTAAACAACCTAGAGTCCAAAACGGTCCAAGAACTTATAGATGGTGTTTGCATAAGTTCTATCAGGTGGTATCAGAGCCAGGTTTATTCTCGAAGAGAAGCAGTTTTTTAAAGATGGTACCAACTCGTTCTTAAAAGGTATAAACGGATTCAAATTTTTTTTTTTTATTTTTGTTTTTTTGGTATCGATCAGTTCAATATAGGTGGCGACATAACACAATTTTGCAAGAATTAATAAACTGTTTTGTCATCTTTATCTTTTAAAAGAATTCAAACCTCGTACTACTTTATCATCGGTCAGACATCGAATATGAGATTGTAGGTCAAATGCAATTCTTCATTAATTCTATTTGTCGCATACGAGCTAATGGGCTGAGATAATTATAGTAACCTCGTATTAAGAATGGAATATTAATGGAGGTCGGTGGCACATGAATTTATTCCATTATATTAATCGATTATCTTATGCAAGTGGATATGTTAACCTTGTACTATCATAACTAATATGGGACACAAGTTATTGTGGGTATTGGTGGTCAGCAGGCTAAGCGTAGGTCCAAGTGGCTAAAGGATTTATACTGCTGCTACGGTTTTATGATTCTACTGCTCTACATATTTTACTGCTGCTCGGTTATTATTACTACTGCAACGTTTGGATTTTTCTGCTGTTAGCGTTATTAATTTCTACTGCTACATTATAAGATTAGTACTGCTGCATATATAATTGTTTCTACTGCTGCTCAAGGATAGTACTACTAGCTTTGTCCGATATAAATTGTTTGTACTGCTAGTATTGTTCGATATAGGTCCGCAAATGGTTTTGGTTTTCGAATGAGTTTGGTTGGATAACACACATAGGGGAAGAAAAACACACACAGTTGATTTTTGGATTTGGTTTATGTTCGTTAAACGATTTATGGCTTGAATTTATTTTTTTATTGGCGAAGAGGAGTATTTATTGCTTATTTGATGATGCAGTGGAATTTTTCAAGGTTGTGTTTTATTATATCTTAAGGTGGGTGTTACACTTTAAAGATAACTTGTTCGTTCATTCAGGTGACTACGAATTGACAAAACACTTGAAGGAGTTACGTTATTGTGCTCAGTGATTATTTTCAAGGGATTGCGATCTCCCTATACGTTAAGTATACGTTCGAAGTCGTTTTTAGTACAAGACATAAGACACAAGGTTGGTTTCTTCTAATTCAGCATCAAATTGGTAATGATTAGTTTTCTTCTTCAGTACATAAAGTCTACAGAATTGGAGATTCGAATGGTTAATATATGGGTTTCAGGGGAAGCTTAAGTGTTAAAATGTTTAACCATTTATGTGCTACATTGAGGTGAAGGTTTTTATAGTTGCTCGTTGGTATTTTTACTGAAGATTTGGGATTTTTCTGACTTGGATTCATTTATAAAAGAAAGCGTTTTGGTGTTCATTCATGGAGGGCGATTCAAGACATTGGAAGACTAGATTGGAAGTATGGTACTAGTTCGTGGTTATGAAGATCAAAGTTGAATATTTTTGTTCCCTATTTGATGATGACAAAAAGGGGAAGAAGATTTATTTTGAAGATTACAGCTTGAAGATCCTTGATGATATGCATGGCTTAAGGGGAAGTTTGTTTATCGTTCATACATATTAACTTCAGGGGAAGTTCGTGCTTACTTGGTTTTTGCATTATTAACTAGGGGAAGATTGTTGGGAATTATATTAGAGTTGATAAGACAAAACAATGAAAGATGTGGGACTTATGAAGACAAAGGATGAAACTACACAAAAGGAAAAGATTACTACGAGATCTTTTATATTTTTAGTATATATCATTTGTAACCCTAGTATCTCTATTATATAAAGAGATACAGGGAATTAGTTTTGATAAGTGTGAGTCAAGATGTAGTCGACTAAAGGTGTAGGTTGTGTCTAGGCATCGTGTTCCTACAATGGATGCCTAGGTTTTGTATTGTTAGTGTTAGGAGATGATGACGAAGAACCTTATTGATAATGATAATATTCTTGATGTTATTCCGATGTGCTTATTATTATCATTGTGCTTATTGTTTATCCTAGATCAAGGTCTAAACAACCTAGAGTCCAAAACGGTCCAAGAACTTATTATTATCATTGTGCTTATTGTTTATCCCTCACCAATACTTACACCGCAACAACCAGATACAAGTGAACTCCAAGCTTTCAAGGAACAACTCAACCCGCTGCAAGAACAAGTTAAGACGCAGCAAAACGACATCAATGAGTTCAAGGCTTATGATGTGGCTCTAGCAATGGAAGACTATCTCAACAAAAACTTACCAGAAGAGATCGGTAGACATCTTCAGGAGACACTTCCAACTCTTCTAAAGGAATATGTCAAGAGGAAGCTTGATGGAATTGTAGCTCATCACATTCAATCAACACCGCTCACAATATAAACAAAACCATCAAATCCTTTCGCCGCAGATCTTAAAGGACAATTTCTGGAAGCCATCATCAATGATCCATAGGAGGATGATCTTCGCAAAGCTTTAATCAAATCCTAGCAAAAGAAGGATGAGTCGTGCAAGAAGGTCAAGCCTAGCAAACGTCGTCGTGATGATCATGGCAAAGACGACCAAGCGAAGCCGAGCGAGAAACGTACGAGAATGACTAGACCTACTGCTACATTGCCATCATCTAACATTCAACAAACGGGCGAAGAACTTGTACCTCAAGAGACTGGAACCATAGATGAAGTTGAACCTCATGATGACATCACTATTAACAATGCTGAAGCTGTTCCAGAACCACCAGCGGATGCACCACTAAAACCCGCTCCTGAGTAGGTTAATCCTGATGCTGAAAAGTTTGAATGGTTTGAAGAAATGGTGGATGCATACCCAGACATTCCAGAAGATGAAGTTCCTGCAGAAGGCTCAGTTGTGGACTTCACAAAGAAACTTAAGAAAGTGATGAAGATCCAGAAACTACAACTGTTCGATATTGTCAAAATCCGTAAAGCAGGTTTCTCACAATTCAAGACTTTAACTACTTCTCAACTGGAATTTGAGTACAACCTGGAACAAGTTGCAAGTGCTTTATCTGAGAACGTTAGCTGGGATGATGCAAGATCTTCTCATCAAACCGACACATTCCAGTTTCGTGACTACTCACAACCCTTACCCCTCATTGGTCATGCTCATAATCCCAAGATACCTAAAGCTTATTTCTTCAACAATGACTTGGAGTATCTGATATATGGGATTACTAATCCAGAAAAGCTTTATGCTACATCTCTTACAAAGTTCAAGGCCGCTACCTTTGTACAAGAAGGACTTGAAGAACAGATCGGAGACTTGTTCAGCAACTCGATTACCGAATACAATGCTGAAGCTGTTCTGGGAATCTTTCACTGGCCTGATATGCAGAAATGGTTTTACAAATGGAAACTTACGTTTACCTCAAAACATAAGGTAAACTACAAAAGTAAGATTATTTCCATTAAGAGTGCTGAGACAGAGTCAAAATATGGATACAATTTTCTGACTAAGATCACGGTTCGAAGACAAGATGATAAGGAGTACACATTCAACGAAGCAGATTATCCTTATTTGAATCTAAACGACATTGAAGATATGTACCTGCTCAAGATTCATGGAAAACTCGAGCATCTCCCTAGTAGCCTTCAATACGACATCATCAACTCTCTACTCCTCTACATCCGAAGTATAGTGATAATGAAAAGAGTCGAAGATGTTCATCTTGGTGTTGAAAGTTACCAGAAGAAGTTGAATATCATCAAACCTGATCTTAGACCTCCGGGTCTCGCAGAAATGAAGCGATATTCCTTCAGCAAAAGACCACTTGGAGTAGTATATGTCAGATCTGGAAGACCAAAGTTCATGGGCTACTAAGATATTCACAAGTTTAGCGATGAAACTTTGATACAAGTTAGGGCTGAACTTGATCACAATTTAAAAAATCACACACAAAGAAGGAAGCAGGGTTGGTTGAGGCACATGACTTGGAGAAGAAACAATGTGAAACAGGCGGTCAAGTTCTTGGCACGCATTGACTACAGGCTAAAGCATCGGGTTCAGATGAGAAGTATGGAAAGTTATGTGGGTGGAAGAGCTAAAGATCCGAATATTCTCATATTCCGTCGTCCGGAATAAATCACTGGTATTATTGTCATTTGGTTGTCATCATTCATAATTGTTTAAATATGACTATGGCTTGTGCACAGATAACAGTGCACAACCCGTACTTATAAAGAAAGGACCCTGAGGTACTCTTCAGTGCCTCAATCCTCATATAATAAGCGAAAGCTTCTTACTTTTGAGTAAGATTAATCAAAATTTTGATAAGTTTCTCAAAATTCTGCTCAAAAGAACAAATATTCCCTTGTTGAGGGGGAGTACTTGAAACTAATCTTTGGTCAAACACAAAAAGTTCTTGTTGAAATTCTTCCCGTAAACCTCAAAAAGCATATTTTAATCAAAAGTTTTCCAAAAACAACATGAATATGCTATTTTTGAGGGGGAGAATAAGTATGTGATTAAAATATGGTATCTAAATGTTTGAAATCTCGCATGAGCTAGACTCAGATTTCACCCAAGAATTGATGATAGTTAAATATCATTAATCGAAAAGACTTGTCCTGGACGGGTAATAATTTCAAGCTGGTTTATCCAGTGATCTAAACGTGTCTCGCAAAGGACTTGTCTAAGTAGAGTGTACCGATTTTGAGAGATTTTTCTTTGAATATGACCTGGACGGGTAATAATTTCAAGCTAGTTTAACTAGTGATGTAAACGTGTCTCGCAACGGTCATACTCACTGAAAATCAATCAATTCAAAAAGTGCCAACTCCACCCGACATGTGCAAATTTATCTTAAAAACTTATGAGCACATGTGAAGGGGGAGTATTTCTGAAAATGTAAAACTCTCAAAGTGTTAACAATATATGTTTCACAATCATAAACACTTTGAGAGATTTTCAAATGATTGGTTTATGGAAACATAGGATAGTCATGGAGATATAAGGTGACCAAGTATAGGAATTACGTCCTATGATCCGCCAGAGCCGGAGGGATCTACCCATGGACAATACCAATAGTTTAGAACTAGAAAGTCCTTAGGTATGATTGGAAAAAAGGAGTAAAGAAATAAAAGGAGAAAGAAGGGGTTGAAGAATTAAAAAGAAAAGTAAATGAAAGGGTGAAAAGAAATAGCCCTCCATATGTTCGACCTTAGGGCAGAAACCGGGTTCAATTCATATGCTACTGGTTGTTACTACGGTGACACCGGTATTGAAGACTAAGCCGTCATAGACCCAGTGACGCACTTCACTAAACCTTCTAGCCACTCAAGTGTCTCTCAAAAGACACTTGTTTCATTTCTCACGGAGAACCCTTCATTATCTATCGACCTCTCATTCCGAGATGAGTTGATATTGAAAAGGAGGCTCTCTGCTCCATGCCTCCGATGACTAAAACCAAAGAGCACTAAATCGAGTCTAGAGCCGCGAGATACATCAAAAGATCTCTTAGGAACACTTAATATTTCTACACTGGTTGTTCAACAATAAGGACACCAGTTGTAAATTACAAGAGTCCTATGCAGATCTTAGTAATCAGGCAAGAACATTCATGAGGGAACTCACAAATTGTGATTCTCAGTGATCGAGTGGAAATTCCTGCCAGGGTCAACATCAAACAGCCCTGACAGCAGGTCACTTCGGTAATCCCTTGTGGATTACTCTTAGTGTTCGAGGTGCTTCTAAACGGTCTATAGCCGTGGAGTGATACTTCGGTATACTTCAGCGGCTCACCTGAATCATTGATACACTTCGGTGTATCTGTGTTAGCTCTCTTGGGGGCATCCGGTTCAGGAACGACCTTGGCAAGGATTAGAGAAAGTTTTCACACTATGCTATTGACGATCTCAAAGTCCGACCCTGTAAGTGCTGGATGATTTGTTGCTAACTGTTTACTTGCAGGTACTTATGGAGACCAGGAGTTCCACTACCACCATTTCCATCATGCTCATGCTAACATCACGAAAGAAATTCTCACAAAGATCAAAGCAATGCAAAAGTTCAAAAGTCAAAGATCGAAGTCTAACAATGAGAATTACTTGAAGTATAAAGATCAAAAGTTAAAAGAAGTATGATCATGGTGGAAAAGATGTCAAGACACAAGGATTAAAGACGTTGCTGGAAAGCAGATCATCACATTACCATATCACTCACAACAAGAACAAAGAACAAAGATGCAAATGATGTCAAAGCCTAAGAAGCAAAGAAGACGTCAAGCAACCTTGATGACCAATACTTAGGGGGAGATTGTTGGGAATACATTTCATATTATAAAGTATCGGTAATAGTTTATGTAATAGGTTGCTTATTTATTTAGGCCTTTATGTTTGTTATTAAGGTTCAGCCTATGTAGAAGGCCCATGGGCCGTGGCCTTTTATTTATTATCATTATTAGGGAAACGCCCCAACATATTGTAAGACTATAAATACCCCCTCCCTTGATGGGAGAGGGTGTTGGTTCATGGTTAATCATAATTCATTATTCTTATGCGTGTTCCTCTCATTCTCTCTCTCTCTCTAACTTTCTCTCTCTAGATCTATAACTTGTGTGATTAAGATTTGTGACCTAACATTCATATTACATGTTTTATTACTGATTACATAAGATAAAAGATGTCGAATGGCTGGGAAAAACAAAGGGATGTTGCGGTTACCTTTAGGCAGAATTTAATGAGACCAAAAGAGACCAAGAGAAACCCACGAATCAATACACAAATAACCCAAATGTATCACGATCAAAACTAGCTTTCACCTTCCTATTTCTTGCTTCTTGAGGGCTGAATAAAATAATGGTGGTTGTTTAGGGTTTCGGTGGGGAGAGGGGGAAAATAAACCGTGAATTGTGAATTAGGTGAATAAGGGAAAGGCGTGTATTTAGTTGGGAAGGCTGTGTGATTAGTGATGAACTCAAATAAGTACATTTTATTACTATCATTTATCCTAATAATTTGACTTGTTTTATTATATTATGTATGAGGATTGATACTTAATCGTTTACTTTTGTAATTCTCAGGTAAAAACAAGCATTTGGTGAAACTTGGCGATTTTAGACTAATTATGGAGCAAAACGTGCAGGAAGTTAAGAGTCTACTGAAATGTACAAGATCAAGGCAAATCTGCTCCAGATGCGCCGCATCTCACTTATTACATACGGCGCATCACTATCAAGATTTCACCAGATACGATCCAAGATACAAGAGGACATGCGCCACATCTATTTATGGAGTTACGTCGCATCTTCTGGCGGTGTACGAATATTCCTGAATATATTAATCTTGGACCCCACGCGAAGTTAAGTCAATGCGCCGCATCTACTTACTAGATGCGCCGCATCTTACCCTCAGACAGAAACTATAAATACCCCAAGACCAGACGAATTTCAGCATATATATTATATACGAAGTACGAAGACCAGAGAAACCTAAGGCCGAATTCAGACGAATAGGCAGCACAAGACACACCCGAACGAAGATACAAGAGCTGTAAGAAGGTGCTGCATGTGTTTAATTCATTAAGTAGTTTTGTTTTATTGTGTTAGTAAACTTTAATTCATCAGGATTGATGGCTTGTGTAATGTGACAACGGAAAGATTGCACTCCCTTAAAACTGCTTTCCCATCAATTAAAGTTTATATGTTGATGTCTTTGGTTACTACTTATTAGTGCATTGATAACCTCTGTGTTTATTAGTGGCCTGCGCATTTGACTACGGAAGAGAATGTGGCTCCCACGGTTGTTACTAAATTGATCACTTAGGAATAACTTTTAAACATAAGTAATCATTAAGGGTTTACTCGCCGATAAGAATAGGGCCAACGTGAAAGGGTTAACTACATACACTTCATATAAAACTATCAATAAAACAAGTGACAATCTACTTAATCATCAGGACAGATCTTCTTATTGTCTCAAGTATTTATCTGTGTACGTGTGTGCTATTCGCTGATTCGTGCCTATTGGTTTAGTTTATTATTTAATTGCAACCAAATCGTGCCAGTCTCTCAGGCTGAACCCCCTTGCATTAGATTAGGTTGTATAGCTAACTTAATATATTAAAATACTGATTAGAATAACTAGATAATACGTTCCACTCTTAGTGATCGACACTCTACTTACCATTATATTCATACTGACCGGGTACACTGCTCGTTAAGTGTGTGTGTTATTGATAAGTCGGCTAAATATAAATTTAAAACTTGAGTAGGCATTAATACTGCTAAACCGCAACGACACATCGCACGCATCAAGTTTTTGGCGCCGCTGCCGGGGAGTGAATTGTTATTATCTGTTAATTTGATTAGTATTTTAATTAGGTTTTTAATTTTTTAATCTAACCGCTAACTGTGTTGTATATTAGATTAATTTGCATTCATTGTATTATTTGCATATTTTCTGTTTTGTGTGTTATTTGTTAGATTTTATTTGTGTTTATTTTCGTTTGTGTTTTTATTTGTTTTTATTTTTCGTATTTTCTGTATTCTGCTATCGTTGTACTGAGCTAAATCGAACGATACGGCGCATCTGATTTCTCAGATACGGCGTATTGCGTTTAATTTTTTATAAAATACAACGCGTTTAATTAATTCGATACGACGCATCTTTCCCCAAGATACGGCGTATCTGTTTTTGATAAAAAAAAATTTTCTAAACGTTAACGCCATACGACGCATCTGCCTTAGCAGATACGGCGTATCTATTATTTTTATTAAAAACAGTTTTCGAATTATTAAACAGATACGACGCATCGATCTCTGTCGATACGGCGTATCTTCTGAATCAAAAATCTTATATTTTGAAACGTAACGAAAATACGGCGCATTAACTTTTGTTAATACGACGCATTTAATTTTAAATAAATATCGATTTTTGATAATTAAAATTGATACGGCGCATTCTAATTTCTAAGCGGCGTGTCTATTTTCTGAATAAAGTCTGATTAAATTTTAACGATTACAAGATACAGCGTATCCAACTTTTTGGATACGGCGCATCGTCTGCAGATATCAGTAACTTTAATTTTTCGTATTCTGTTTTCGTTGTTAATTTTCTGATATATTACTTTCTTGAGCATACCCTACTGATATTTTTGTGTTGATTTCAGGAAGTGCATGACCAGGAGTTCTACGAAGAACTTGATTCAACCTTTCGAAGATCCTGAACGAGTCTTTCATTCGCTTAAAAGGCTTTTCAACACAAAAAGCTTTGATACTTCAAGTTCATTCGAGCTTGATTATTTTTCTGAAGAGGAAGAGGAAGAAGAAACAAAAACAATGGGCGAAAACACAACTATGGAGGAATACATGAACAAAACCCGTGCTGATTACACTTCAGGAGTTGCTAGACCAAAGTTTGATGATAAGTCAAAGTTTGAATTGAAGGGTCAGTTTCTCAAGGAGCTAAGAGAAAATGCTTTCAGTGGATCGGAACATGAGGATGCTAATGAGCATGTTGAAAAGGTACTCGAGATTGCGGATTTGTTTACTTCAGAAGGAGTGACTGACGATCAAATCATGCTAAGAATCTTTCCACTCTCACTAAAAGGAGCTGCTAACAAGTGGCTAAGGAATGAACCTGCTAGTTCAATCACTACATGGGAAGATTTGAAGAGCAAATTCCTGAAGAGATATTGTCCACCTGCTAAGACTGCTAAAAAGATGGAGGCTATCAACAGTTTCAAGCAAGAGCCTGATGAAACTCTTTATCAAGCTTGGGAACGATTTAAAGATTTACTAGTAAAATGTCCTCAACACTATCTAACCCCTATGCAGGAGATAATATTGTTTTATCAAGGATTGGACGTGCCTACTAGACAAATCTTGGACGCTAAGGGAGCTGTGCCTCAAATGAGTGCAGCCAATGCTAGGAAAGCGATCCAAGAAGCTGCTGATCATTCTCAAAAATGGCACGATGGGACCTCTACTAGATCTAAGAGCAGCACTAATTTTGACGAGATTGCTGCTATTCAAGCTCAATTGGATAAAATTAGTAGAGAGATGAAGAAGCGTGATGAAAAAGTGTATGCTGCCCAAGTTGGATGTGAAAAGTGCGAAGGACCTCACTACACTAAAGATTGCCCGAATAAGAATGAAAGTGAGATGTTTGAAGAAGCATATTACACCCAATTTGGACAACCATTCAGACCTTCAGGAAGATTTAGGGAAGCCACCCCGGGATTCTATCAAAAGAACAACTTCAATCCGGCTTATCAAGAAAGGAGGCAGACTTTAGATGACACTCTAAAGCAAATTATGGCCGATGCTGCTAAAATACATGAAGAGAATACTACTATGATCAAAGAAATCCGAGCTTCAACGGACACTACTACAAGAAACCAAGGAGCTTCGATCAAAGCATTGGAATAAAAAATTGGTCAAATGAGCAAAGTTCTTCAAGTAAGGGGATATGGAAGTTTACCTAGCTCAACCGAAACCAACCCAAGAGATCATGTCAAGGCCATAAGCACCAATGAAGAAGTCACTCCTAACATACCTAGAAGATCGATGAATGGTAATGATGGTGCAAGACCCGAATTTTTCTTTAATTCTTCAATTAGTTTAAGGAGACTACTCAAAGAAAAGACAAAGATTGAAGAAGAGATCAAGGCTACAATGAAAGAAGGGAGCTCTGCAACCGATTTAAATGCCTTGCCTCATAAAGAAAAAGACCCAGGAAGTTTTACTCTACCTTGTTCAATTAATGATATATCTTTCAATAATGTGTTAGCTGACTTAGGAGCTAGTGTTAGTGTTATGCCTCTTAAGACATTCACTACCCTAGGACTAGGAAAATTAGCACCAACTAAGTTACTTATTGAATTGGCTGATAAAACGGTAAAACGACCTGAAGGGATTGCTAATAATGTGCTAGTTAAGATTGAGAAGTTTATTTTCCCTGTAGACTTTGTTATATTAGATATGCCCGAGGATGTTAAGATTCCTTTAATCCTTGGAAGACCTTTCTTGTCTATTGCCCATGCTAAGATTGATGTGTTTAAAAGAAAAATCTCATTAAGGGTAGGGAATAATAAACTAGTCTATAAGTGCCAAGATCCTGTTAAAAGCATAATTAGAGGTGTCTATGTGCTAGGATTAAGAGAGCGTATGGAACTCGATCTTGAAGCTAGGCTCATGGGAGAAACATTGATTCAAAACAACTCAACTAATCCTAATCATGAGAACTTTGAGGAATTTATTGACCTTAATGTACCTACCGAACTTAGACGCGATGTTGTTAATGATTCTGATGATGAGTGGTATGATTGCGTAGTAATTAACAAACGTAGGAGAATATTTATAAATAGAATCTTCCCCCTTTTCGTTTGCTATCTCTCAAGTATTTATGATTTTTAGCAAATAAAAGCAAGATATAACACTTGCTTAATACTTTTTACATCAAACTACAAATGATCAAAATGATATAGTACAAGTATCATTTTTCTGGTTATGTTTCGTATCCATATTTTAATATTTATGCCAGAAAACATATTTTGTTGTATCGAACATAAATGTTACCCGCATAATTCATAAGAAATTTTATATATTTCAGCATTTTATATGTTTTATAAATATAAATTACTTGTTAATAACTACGACGTCACCCGGTTCGGCTAACCAGTCCGACCAGTTGAACCAGTTGAACCATCAAACCGGTATTCGATACCTTATTGGGTAAAAACCTTAGGTCATCTTATATACTAAGAGCAACTGCAATGGTAAGTTTACAAAAGACTTTTCACTATTTCATCAAGTCATTTGGATGACTTTACCCATTGTGATAAAAGCTTTGCTAATGACTTTAAAGAAAATAGCTTGACAAATACCAAGCGTTTGATACAAAATGCAACAAGTGATTCTCATTTAATGGTGCTTGGCCAATGACTTTTAAAAGACTTTTGTGCATTAAAGAGTGTTTGTAGAAATGACTTTTTAGAAGATACAATTTATGGAAAATTTAATGGTATTAAATGCATCAAGTCTTTTATGGCTTGGTGCAGTCTTTTATGACTTGGCGCATTGCTCATGCTCTAAAAGACTGAGTAGTCTTATAAATGTAAAGTGGTCATGATTAATGCTGGCCTACTTGAATTCCACAATATTTAGTGTCAAGTGGTAAAATGAAAATTTATTTCGCATTGGTAATGAAAGGGCATCATGCACACTTTAATTTTGTCGAATTAAATTCAACCAAGAAGATGAATATGAAAGGTGTGCGAGTTTAATTTTTCTGAATTAAAGGCGTCTATACATATCCTCTAGAAACGTTTTATGCATTCTAATGTATAAATAGACCACTTTCATTTGGGTTACCACGCCACACCACCCAACCCCACGGCCAAGAACACAAGTTCATCTATCCTAAATCCTATCTGTTAGGTCCAAAATTAAGTGTAACACAAGCAATACAATACATATAACAAGTAATAGATGAGAGAATAAGAGAATGAGATGAATTAAGGTCGATCTTATATCACACGTAATAGTAGCAAAGTTTCGGTACAAATGTGAAATAAAACCAACAACTAATATGTGTTGAGTACATGCATATTTATAGGCAAAGTGTTAGGGAAACACTTTGCCTCATTCTTCTAGAAACAATAACATAAACTCACAGCCCATGGGCTCCTAAGTGGACCGTGAGAATTAAAACAAACATAAAGCCCTAATAACTAAGCAACCATGTACATATTAATGACCAAGACTTGATTAACTATAAAATGTGTCCCCAACAATCTCCCCCTAAGGATTGGTCATCAAGGTTGCTTGACGTCTTCTTTGCTTCTTCGGCTTCGACGTCTTAAGAATCTTTGTCTTTGTTCTTGCTGTAACTGATATGGTAATGTCTTGATCTACCTTCCACTAACGTTCTTTAATCACGATGTCTTTACGTCTTTTCTACCATGCTCATACTTCTTTTGACTTTTGATATTCATACTTCAATTAGTTCTCACTTCTTTAGCTTCACTCATTGACTATTGAACGCTTGTTTTGCCTTGTCTTTTGACTTTCTTTGACTTCTTTGAACTTTTATTATTCCTTGGTCTTTGTGAGAGCTTTTCTTCATGATATTTGCATGAGCATGATGGAAATGGTGGTGGTGGAACTCCTGGTCTCCATAAGTACCTGTAATTAAATAGTTAGCAATAAATCATCTGGCACTTACAGGTTGGGACTTTGAGATCGTCAACAGCATAGTGTGAAGACTTTCTCTAATCCTTGCCAAGGCCGTTCCTGAACCGGATGCCCCCGAAGGAGCTAACTTAGATACACAAAAATGTATCAACTATTCAGGTAAGCCGCTGAAGTATACAGAAGTATTACGCCACGATTATAGATCGTTTGGAGCCACCATGAACACTAAGTGTAATCCACAGGGGATTACCGAAGTGACCTGCTGTCAGGGCTGTTTGATGTTGACCTTAGCAGGAATTTCCATTCAATCACTGAGAATCACAATTTGTGAATTCCCTCATGAATGTTCTAGGCAGATTACGAAGATCTGCATAGGAATCTTGTAATTTTACAACTGGTGTCCTTATTGTGGAACAACCAGTGTAGAAATGTTAAGTGTTCCTATGAGATCTTTTTATGTATCTCGCGGCTCTAGACTCGATATAGTGCTCATTGGTTTTTTAGTCGTCGAAAGCATGGAGCAGAGTGCCTCCTTTTCAATATCAACACATCTTGGAATGAGAGGTCGATAGATAATGAAGGGTTCTTCGTGAGAAATGAAACAAGTGTCTTTTGAGAGACACCTGAGTGGCTAGAAGGTTTAGTGCAGTGCGTCACTGGGTCCGTGACGGCTTAGTCTTCAACATCGGTATCACCTTAGTAACAGCCAGTAGCATATGAATTGAACCCGGTTTCTGCCCTATGGTTGAACATATGAAGAGCTATTTCTTTTCACCCTTTTCTTTACTATTCTTTTTAATTCTTCAACCCCTTCTTTCTCCTTTCATTTCTTTACTCCTTTTTTCATCATACCTAAGGAATTTCTAGTTCTAAACTATTTGTATTGTCCATGGGTAGATCCCTCCGGGTCTGGCGGATCATAGGACGGTTTCCTAACCTTAGTCACCTTATATCTCCATGACTATCCTATGTTGCCATAAAACCAATCATTTGAAAATCTCTCAAAGTGTTTATGACTGTAAAACATATATTGTTTACACTTTGAAAGTTTTGCATTTTTCAGAAATACTCCCCCTTCACATGTGCTCATAAGTTTTTAATATAAATTTGCACATGTTGGGTGGAGTTAGCACTCTTTGAATTGATTGATTTTCAGTGAATATGACCGTTGCGAGACACGTTTACATCACTAGTTAAACTAGCTTGAAATTATTACCCGTCCAGGTCATATTCAAAGAAGAATCTCTCGAAATCGGTTCACTCTACTCAGACAAGTCCTTTGCGAGACACATTTACATCACTGGATAAACCAGCTTGAAATTATTACCCGTCCAGGAAATGTCTTTTTGATTAATGACATTTGATATTCGTCAATTCGAGGGTACAATCTGAGTCGAGCTCATGCGAGATTCCATACTTTATTTACCATATTTTAATCACATACTTATTCTCCCCCTCAAAAATAGCATATTCATGTTGTTTTTGGAAAACTTTTGATTAAAATATGCTTTTTGAGGTTTATGGGAAGAATTTCAACAAGAACTTTCGTGTTTTGAACAAAGATATTTGTGTCAAGTACTCCCCCTTAACAAAGGCGTACTTGTTCTTTTGAGCAGAATTTTGAAAAACTTTTCAAAAAATTTCATTTAATTCTGCTCAAAAGTAAGAAGCTTTCGCTCCTTATCTTAGGATTGAGGCACTGAAGCGTACCTCAGGGTCCTTTCTTTACAAGTACGGGTTGTGCACTGTTATCTGTGCACAAGCCATAATAAACAATCACACAAGTAAGTTATATAAATCAAAAAATGTATCCAAGTCTTACATCATTCTGTGCTTCTGAAGACAGTGTAAACTGGATCAGGTCTTTGAAAATTCCTGATCGGGAATGATGGCCTTCCTCCAACATAACTTTCAAGCCTCCTCATTTGATCTCTATGAAACAGCCTTCTCTCGATCTTTAGAATGAACTGACGAACTTCTCTTAATTGAGAAGCTGTCCACCTGCTGGTCTTGTATAACTCCCGATCTCGTACTCGTATCACCAACCCATCATGAACTTTCTTGAGCGTGTGGTCGCAGAACTTGTGAACCTCTTTGTACCCCATGAAGCAGTTGATTGTATGATCACTCTTGTAAACAAACTCGAAAGTTGGTTATTTCTTCATGGTGTACTGGGGCTCTTGGTTGATCTCAGGAAGATATAGAACTGGTGCGGTTAGATTAATCTTCCTTTGATAGCTCTCAACCCCAAGCTGCAAGTCTTCTACACGTTCTTGTATAATCTTCCTTCTGATGAAGTGTAGTATTGAAGTGTTGAACGCGTAATTCAGATCAGTAGAGAAGTGTTGCATTTTCCCTTGAACCTTGATGAGATACATGTCTTCAAGGTCATTGAGGTTCAGGTCTGGGAAATATGCTTCTGAAAATGTGTAGATCTGCTGATCGTGTCTTCTAACCTTTATTTCAGTTAAGAAGGTATAATCATACCTCTTTTCTGCTTCTAGACTGACTACAACAAGTATCCTGAGGTCACTCATCACTGGAGTTGAAGACTTCTTTGTGAGTTTGATTTTGTACCATGTCTTCCTCTTCTCAAACCAGTGATAAATACCTAGTTACGCATCTTAATAATATTGCACTCTATTTGTAACGAAGAGTCTTGTAGCAGTTTCTTCGATGGCTGGTTGTGGGTAGCTTGCTACAGGAATCAAGGTTATGGAGGTTGCATATTTGGGTTGACATTTAATACCGTGCATGAGGAGTTCAAGATTGTTGGGTCCATTCAATACCCAAGCATCCTGACAACAAGGATTTGAATACAAATTAGCCCAAGTGTTAATCAACCGTGAACGCTCTCAGGTCACTGAGTGAACAATCCCTTAGTGAGTTATCTTCAGGATGCTTAGGACGAGTCTAAGAAGAAAGATTCACCATTCAGTGAGGCGGAACTACCTGAGTGTTACTTAAGCCGAAGAAGAAGATAATGGGTTCAGTAAGTGATGACAATAACTCACTGAACCCCAGTCTCCTCAACAACAATTATAATTAAAGACTTAAGATGAAGACTGAAGACGAAGACTGAAGAATCTGAAGTCTGAAAGAAAGGCGGGACAAGGCGGGAAGGGTTTGAAAATATAAGGAGAAGTCCTTATCAGGCCAAAGTCAAACTTTCCCTGAAAGAATTGAGAACAAGAGCAGTTTCATCACTGTCATTCGGAAAGCAGTATTAACCTATTCCCAATATAGATTCTTGTAACAGTGACAAAATACTGTTGTATTTTGTCCTGACTAGCTAGGTCATTCTGTTTGTCTTTTTAGTCAGGGGTGCTCTTTTATACTTGTGTATAAATAGGATCATAAGGGAGAAAAGTGGATAACTATTGTGCATTAAAAGCTTAGACTTTCACAAAACCACTTTTTTCCCCCAAAGATCAATCTAGTCCCTAAGATAGCTCAGTTGTTCATTTATTGTTGCCACTCAAACATAGCTTGAGTTTAGTGAAGAGAACATACCATACCTTGTTATTTCAATCCCAAGTGTTATTTCCGCTAACACTTGGGTATAGATTCTTTTGATTAATTTCTAATACGAATTTAAATGTTGAAAAACTTGTGTTTTATCTTTTACGTTTTTACTTATTTGTTTAAATTAATCAATACATTAAATCAGTCCTGGAACACAATTAGATTAACTTTGTAGTTATCTCTACTTGTGTAACAGGAACAACAACTGGTATCAGAGCCTCTAGTTTGTAAAATCTTTTAAAAACTAAAGAGTGCTCAAAAGGTTTTTAAAACCAAGATCCTACTATGACTGATATTAATTTGCCCCAGCTCGTCGATAGAAAGGGAGTAAGCTATTCAGCTGTTGCTCCTAGACTTGAAGCTGGAAAATTTAGCAAGTGGAAAAAGCGTATGCTTTGCTACGTGACTGGTATGGAACCATACTACATCACTTGTATCAATGAAGGTCCTTATGTCCCTAAGACTGCTGAAGGGTTACCTAAACCTGAAGCTCAGTGGACCATTGATGAGAGAAGGGTGGTCAATCAAGACCAGCGCCTGAAAAACATCATTGTATCTTGTCTTCCTGACGATACAATGGAATCAGTCATTAACTGTACAACAGCCAAACAAACTTGGCTTGACATGGTTCATAGCTTTGAAGGTCCCTCAGATACCAAGGAAAACAGGATCATGGACCTGAAACTTGAGTATAACACTTTCAGGGCAAAAGACTCTGAAAGTCTCTCTCAGACCTATACCAGATACAAAACCCTGATAAATGAATTATCAAATGATGGTGTAGTTTTGTCTAAGCATGAGATCAATGTTGGCTTTGTCAACAGTCTCCCTGAGAAGTGGTTAAACTTCTCTCAGGGCCTCAGGTATGCTAACCACATTCAGACCCTTGAGCTCCCTGAGATCTATGGGAAGTTTGTCTATGAGGAAAACTTAATCTCTAGGAGATACCATGACTCAAAGAAAGCTCTTGAGACCAAAAAGGCCCTGACTACCTCACCCATATCAACTGCCTTTTATTCTAATGGTGTTGTACAGGATTTCCAAGAGGATTATGATGATGAGGTTGATGAAAGAACTAGTGAGGAGTACCTAAATGATTTACATTTAGAATTTCAAGAAAGGGCACCCCTTGCTAATTCTAAACGTTTTATCAAAAGAAATCAGTCAAACTTTTCAAAAGCTAAAGCAAATGAGACCACTGAATGTTTCAAATGTGGTAAAAAGGGTCATTTTGCTAAAGACTGTTTTTCAAAAACAACCTCAGAACCCTCTTATAAATTTTCTGGAAACAGTTCTTCTTCGGGAACTAGCAAGTTTCAACCTAAGATGCTTCAGTCTACCCAACATTTTCAAAACAATACTGTTCAAAAGGGTCAAAAATATTTTGAAGCAAAATATAGAAAAGCTAAGGCTAAACTTGCTCTCCTTGAGGCCAATCCCTCAATGTCTCAGGCTGCTCAAACTTCCAAACCTGTTCAAGCAAAGAACAAGGTTCTAGTAGCTGAAGCCTATGACTGGGATGAAGAAGAGGTCTCCTCAAATGATGAAGAAGTTAGAGTCAGTGCACTGATGGCACTTTCAGATAGTGATCAGCTGGCTGTTGGAAAAAGCCATGCAAGAAATGGAGAGTGGGTCAACATAACCATGAAAAAGGTAAATATTTTACTTTCTATGGATGATGATTCTGATTGGCAGTCTTATATGAATTACATTAATGTAGATCTTAAGTTTGTTGAAGAACAAAGGCTTAATTTGCTTTCAAAATATAACAATCTTGATCTAGAATTGAATAAGTGTAGAGATGAACTGCTTGTCTTAAAACAAGCCAAGCTAGAAGCTGTTACACTTCAAATTCAAAATACTGAGATTTTGAAACAAAATCAAGCTCTTCAAAATGAACTTAACAAAGAAAAGGTTGTCATAGAAAGCTGGACTAAAAAGAATCCTAAAGTTTATGAAACTGTGTCTCTTATTCCTAGTGCTAACAAGAAAGTCATAGGAGAAGACCAGTTCACTGAATCCCCCAGTAAGAGTCATAGTGAAAAGGCTTTTATTCCAGCTGGCATATCTTTTGACTAAGAGATGATACCCAAGTCTAGTGACTGGATTGTCAGAAACAACCCAGTCAGTAAGTTGCCTAACTTTGAGACTGGGAAAATCTTGAAACCTGAAAGTCAGGCTATAAAAGATATGCTTGGACTCACTGACAAACCCAGTAGTACTGAGTCTGTCAACGAGTCTGAATCAAACTCACAAGCACCACTCTCACCTCTAAAAGTCCTTCAGGGAGCTGCACCTTGTTCAGACCTTATACCATTAGTCTACTCTCAGCATTCTCCAAAGGAGAAGTTAGGAATGGGAAAAACCATCCTGAAAAGGCAAACACCTGAAGTCTCAGTTCCTACGGATGACTCAACAGCTTCAGTCCCTACTGAAGTAAAAAATGAAAGCCCTGATTCAAAATATGATCAGTTGGCTGAGCTTGTCAGGAAGCTGAGTAAGAAGATTGAATCTTCTTAGAAACCTCAATCTAAGATTAAGGAACCCAAATCAGCTTCCTCAAGCACCACCAAACCAAAACCTTCCAAACCTCAGAAAAGATGTGAGCTGTGTAGCTATACTAATCATTCCACTGATGATTGCTATAGAATCCTTTTTTGCATGATATGCAAAAAGGAAGATCACAGGACTTCTGATCACCAGTCTTACACAGCCACATCTAAAATTGTAAACTTTAAAGCACAAGCTTTTAAGTATCCCTCTGATTCTAAGCAGAAGCAGAAACAAAAGGCTAAGCCTTTTTCACCTTGCCCACATTGTGGCTTCAATGACCACCTTCCTGAGGATTGTCTAATGGACACTAGTTGTGACATATGTGGAGATCCCACTCATGACACCTCAGGACATGAGAAGGTCATTCAGACCAGAAGAGGAATCACCAAGTCATCCTCTCAGTCTACTGAGTCCACTTCTGCAATCAAATGCAAAATCTGTGAAAGCTCAGTCCATTCAACCACTGACCATGCATCAATTGTTACTTTTAAAAAGGCCATTAAAGCCAAGCCCTCCAAGAAGAGGGGTCCTAGAAAGAACTAACTCAGTTTATTGCAGAGACATGCTAGGGAGCCAGTTTGGCATCTAAATAGTGGATGTTCAAGGAGCATGAGTGGTGTGAAAGAGTATCTGCACAAATAAGTAGAGGAACCAGGACCAACGGTGGTATTTGCTGACAATTCATCATGTCTCACTGAAGGTTATGGTTCAGTAAACTGTAGTGGTATAGTCTTTACTAGGATAGCTTATGTCAATGGTCTTAAGTACAATTTAATCAGTGTCAGTCAACTATGTGATGCAAAATACATAGTTCAGTTTGATGATAAGCAAGGTACCATTTTTAATGCAAATAAGGAAGTAGTCCTTATTGCACCAAGAAGACAAGATGTTTATGTGTTAGACATGTCTACTCTAACTCAGAATGGAACTTGTCTCTTTGCTAAGGCCACTGAAACCCTCAACTGGCTTTGGCATAAGAGACTCTCCCATCTGAACTTCAAAAACATAAACAATTTTTTCAAACAAAACAAGGTCCTTGGCTTACCATCACTTGTGTTTTCAAAGGATAAACCCTGCTCTGCCTGTGAAAAAGGTAAACATCATAGAGCAACATTTAAAACCAAAACAAATTTCTCCATCAGAAGCTGCCTTCATCTACTCCATATGGATCTCTTTGGGCCCATCAGTCCTAGATCCATTAACCATGAGAAGTATACTCTGGTCATAGTGGATGAATACTCAAGATATACTTGGGTTTACTTCCTGAACAAAAAGAGTGAGGCAGCTGGAACAATCATGTCTTTTTTCGGGAACATTGAAAACCAAAATGACATTAAAGTCAAATAAATCAGGACTGAAAATGGGACAGAGTTTAGAAACCATGAACTTGAATGTTTCTGTGATGAGAAAGGAATCTCTTAGAACTTCTCCTCTCCTAACACACCTGAACAAAATGATGTTGCTGAAAGGAGAAATAGAACCCTCATTAAGGCTACCAGGACAATGCTAAATGGATCAGTCCTATCCAAACACTTTTGGACTTAAGCAGTCAAAACTGCCTGTTATACACAAAACAGATCCATCATTGTCAAGAGACATAGCAAAACTCCTTATGAGATATTCAAGGGAAGAATCCCTGACATCAGCTATTTTCATGTCTTTGGGTGTCCTGTGTTTATCCATAATCACAAGGACCACTTAGGGAAATTTGATGCTAAGGCTGATGATGGATACTTCCTAGGATATTCTCTAGTCTCAAAAGCCTTCAGGGTATTCAATACAAGGAGACAACAGACTGAGGAAATATTCTATGTCACCTTTGATGAGAGTTCTGAAGCAATCAGAGTCTCAAACACCTCATTGGAAGAGATAGGAATTGATGATTCATCAAGATATCCTCCTGATGAATATCATCCTGAGAATAATCCTTCCACTCAATATCAAGCAGATGTTGATATCTCCTACTACATTGTCCCTCACAACCTTCCTCACCCAACCATCACTGAGTTTGTTGAAGCACAAACATGTACTGATGCAATCAATCAGTCTGAACAAAGTGCTCAGGAACCAATCAATCTCAGTGATCAACCCAGTCAGTCAGACACTTAAGATCCTGAAGATCATCAAGTGCCTGCACCAGAACCTATACCTTCACCCAATCAGGCCTCCACAAGTTCCAATCAGTATCCAAGACCTCAGCACAGTTGGACTAGGTCTAAAGATATAGAACTTGTCAATATTATTGGAGAGCCTACTGAAGGCATGCTTACTAGAAGCATGGCTGCTAAATTGAAGGCAGCCTCAGCCAATGAATGCCTATTTGTGGACTTCATTTCCACAATTAAACCTAAAAGTGTCAAAGAAGCACTTAAACATCCTAGTTGGGTTCAGGCCATGCATGATGAACTGGAACAATTTGACAGAAACAAGGTAATGACCTTGGTCAAATGTCCTCAGGATGTTTCAGTCATTGGCATGAAATGGGTGTTCAAAAACAAAACTGATGAAAATGGCATAGTCATTAAAAACAAGGCCAGACTTGTTGCCAAAGGCTACAATCAGCAAGAAGGCATTGACTATGAAGAGACATTTGCACCAGTGGCAAGGATGGAAGCCATCAGGATCTTCCTTGCATTTGCAACCTACATGAACTTCAAAGTGTACCAAATGGATGTTAAAAGTGCATTCTTAAATGGTTCACTGAAAGAAGAAGTTTATGTTCAACAACCTCCTGGATTTGAAAGCAGTGAGTTTCCTGACTATGTTTGCAAGCTTGACAAAGCCCTTTATGGACTGAAACAAGCTCCTAGGGGATGGTATGAAACTCTTTCAGCCTTCCTCATCCAAAACAAATTTGTTAGAGGCAAGATAGACAACACATTGTTTATCTATAGGACAAATGGAGATGTCATCCTTGTTCAAGTATATGTGGATGACATCATATTTGGCTCAACAAGTTATAAACTTTGCAAACAGTTTGAAAAAATGATGGCAAAGAAATTTGAAATGAGCATGATGGGAGAACTCACTTACTTCCTTAGACTGCAAATCAAACAGACTGATAAAGGAACCTCTATCAGTCAAGAGAAGTACACTAGAAGCCTACTGAAAAAGTATGAGCTCAGTGACTGTGCCTCAGTGAAAACTCCCATGGTTCCTCCAAACAACCTAGGTCCTGACCTTGCTGGTAAAGCAGTCAATCAAACTCTATTTAGAGGAATGATTGGGTCACTGATGTATCTACTTGCATCAAGGCCTGATATCCAATTCTCAGTCTGTTTGTGTGCCAGATATCAGTCTGACCCAAAAGAATCACATCTCACAGTTGTGAAAAGGATCCTCAGGTACCTGAAGGGTACTCCAAGTCTTGGATTGTATTATCCTAAATGTTTAGGCTTTGATCTCAAGGGATACTCAGACTCTGACTATGCAGGCTACAACATGGATAGAAAAAGCACCTCAGGCTCCTGCCAATTTCTTGGTGGAAAATTAGTCTGTTGGAGTGCTAAGAAGCAACAATCAGTTACCTTGTCCTCAGCAGAAGCTAAATATGTTGCAGCAGCCAGTTGTTGTGCAAATGTACTATGGATGAAAAGTCAACTCAGTGACTATGACATCCATTATAAGATGGTTCCCATCTTTTGTGATAACACAAGTGCAATTGCTATCTCAAACAACCCTGTTCTTCATCAGAGAATCAAACACATTGATATCAGATATCACTTCATCAGGGACCATGTCATGAATGGTGACATTGAATTACACTTCATTCCCACTGAATATCAGCTAGCTGATATATTCACCAAACCATTGGATGAACCAACTTTCACAAGACTGAAAGCTGAATTGGGAATGTTGGATATTGAGAATCAGTCCACTGATTGAATCCATCCAACTAAGTGTAAATTCTAAAAACCTCAGGTCCCTGACTCAATGTGTCTCTCAGTGAATAAGATCACTGAATAACCTTCCCTGATCCCCTCACACTAAATGAAAAGTCATTCAGGGGCCTCAAGATGACATTCAATGCTATACTTAATGCTCTAAGTATCTAGTTAGTAAATGTCCGAGGTTGGTAACTGAATACCTATTTAATATAGGAATATATGTTCTTTTGCCTTCTGGCATCCACATCTTGGGCCCCCACTTCATCACCACATATCCCACTTGGCATTTAATGCCTCCCCTCACACTCGATATCTTTTGATATTATTTGTGGTGATGTCACTCTGCAAATTACACCTTTTGCAGACGGCACAACTGTTCACCTCGACAGTTGCGCAAAACCCGGGAAAGTGGAAAGATGGCATTTAATGCGGACCTCAAACGTTTATACAAAATAGTTTTTAAATTTTTGAGAAAAATACGCTTAGTGCTATAACCACCTCTTCTCCACTTCCCTATAAATACCCCCAAATAAAATAACACACACACGTTTTAGAAATTTTGAATCAAAATCTTGCCTTTCTTTCAAAAAAACTAGTGTGTGTTCGACCTTTAAACCAAAACCTTTTTTCTTGCAAAAACAAGACCATCCCTTTACAATGGCTGCTTCTAAAGCTATTACATGCGCCCCTAATGTGGAATTCCAACTAGAGGGCGTAGACTTAACCAAAAACAATGTCGTAGGGAATTTTGCCTACCCGAAAAAATTTCCGGCCTATAAGGATGTGGTGAAATACTTGCAAAACTGCTTCCTCTCTACGGCATTCACCAAAACACCCTCAGTCATATACCATGACTATTTAAGGGAGTTCTGGTGTACAGCAGTGGCCACCAGCCCTGATGTCATCAAGGACACCATTATCACGTTCTCAGTGAACAATGGGTGAAAGACCCTCTCCCTGAACTACCAAACCTTCATCAAAGCCACATGCCTTCATTTCACAGAGAACTTTGACCTTCAGCCCACTGAAGTTGAAGTAAAGGCCGAATTGCTTTTACTTGGGCCACATGATGACAAACACCCTGATGTGGCCCCAGGGACTTTATTAGCCAAAGCCCCTATCATAAAGACCTGGTTTCCCGCAGTCTGGAGGATACTGATGACCTTCGTCATTCAGGTCCTTGGTGGAAACAAATCCTCCACGGAGCAATTGAACACTGCTCAACAAATGATAGTGTTCAGCCTCCTGGAGGGTAGAAAGATAGATATTGGAGAGATAATCTTCAGAGACCTCATAGCCAAGCTATCAGGGAAATCTAGGCAAAGACACATGTCTTACCCTAGGTTCATTTCCTGTGCGCTTCAGGACTTATTAGGCTCCGAGTATGTTAGACCCAACGTCCAGGGATCTGACCCTGATGTCTTACATAAGGCAAACTACTCGAGAGACCTCACTGAGGTTACACCCGTTGCCCTGACCACATACATGCTGATGGTCATTCAGGGCGCAGACGCGATATCACCAGTGCCTTCTCCTTCAAAGAAGGAGAAGAAGAAGAAGAAGGCAGGGTCCAGGAAGGTGGTTCAACCCAAACCACTCGCCACTGAGACTTCTGCCTCAAAGCCTCAAAAAAGGCAACCAACGACCAAGCCCACTGAGACACCCCCAGTTGAGACCCACTTGGCCAAATAACAACCGCCAACGGAGGGCACTGAGAAATCATCCTTAGTGTCCTCGGGCAAACTTACTCCTCATGACTCTGCTGGCATATACAAGTCAGTGGGTTCAGGGACCATTCACCCTTTACTTCCCGATGAAGGCATTCGTCAATCACCACCTTTTCCTGAGGGAGAACAGGGTCCTATATACTCAGTAGAGCTGCAACACTCTGCTGAGAAGGGGACCCACACCCTTTCACATCCCGTTTATGGCTTTGACAAATCACAGTCAGAGTCTCAGGGAGAAACGACCCCTAAATCTTCATCAAGGTAGTACAACCTTGGTGGAAAGGGGGGCCTCAACATACAACTTCCCGTTTACGGCTCTGAGCAATCACACTCAGGGTCTCAGGGAGAAACGGTCCCTATATCTTCGTCAGGGCAGTACAACCCTGATAGAAAGGGGGACCTCAACAAATCATTGCCTAGTGATGGTACTGGAGAACACCCACCAGTCCCTGAAGGCACCCAAGGGGACAAAGACTCAGGGGGCATATGACCACCCGCTGATATGGAACCAACACCCCCTCATGGCGAATCCAGTCTCTTGAGAACTGACCCTATGGACCAGGCAGAGAAAACCCACTCTGTTCACCTGGAAGGGTCAGGACCTGGCCACAATGAAGGCGAGCCCTCTTTTGAGGGGGAGCCAGATTCACACCGGGTTCCAACTCTAGCAGAACTCCAGTCACTAATTAATGAAGAGTTAGACGAGGAGATGGTGGATTTTGGATATGAAGAAATTTTTGGTGTTGGGGATGACATGGAGACTGAAACTTACAACTCTCCTCAGCACACTGAACAACCATCATCATCTCCTCGTCCTGAGGAACAAGAACCCCACAACAACCCCACATCATCATCATTATCATCAAGCAACTCCAAAGACTCTGCTCCTACTACCCCTCCGTATTTGCAGAAGTATGACAATATTCTTCCTCTCACTGAAAGGCAGCTGGTAAAGTTCCTCAGAAAAGCCAACACTGCCCTCTTCCGTGAGATTACTGAAGAACAATGGGATCAGCATACTGAAGCAGCAGCCTCCTATGCTGACTTCAGGGCTGCTGTTGAAGACTCTCAAGGTAAACTACATCAGGTCGCTGCCTTCACTGATAAACAAATCAGTGGCCTGAGGACATCTCTTGATCATCTGGGTTCTGCACAAGACACGCAGTTCTACAATGTATTGACAACTCTTAGCTCCATTCAAGAAGAGTTCAAAGATGATCCTGCCCTTCTTACCAAGCTGTCTGAGTTCATGGATACTCAGAAGACCACCTCCTCCAACATTGCTGAGCTTCTTAAGCTACTCCAAGAGGTGGATCTTAAACCACTTAGGTCACAGCAAGATGTCATTCAACAGTCCGTATCTGATACCCGGGAGTGCCTGACTAAAATTTCATCAGCCTTTGATCAGCTCTCCACCAAACATAATGAGCTGATCAGCCACTACACCACCAAGGTTACTGAACTCACCAATGCTCAAGTTACCATGGCAGAAGACATCTCTGCCCTGAAGAATGAGACCACTGATGTAAAGAACATGGTCTCCACCATACTGACTATTCTTCAGACTTCTCTGGTTCCCTAAGCTCCTCAGTCAACAGATGCTTACCCTAAAGCTCCAGCATCTATTGAGGGGGAGAAAACTGATAACCAAGTTCCTGAAACTGAGGATTCAAACATCACTGAAGTTGTTCCTCTACAAAGCTTAATGCCAGGACCCTCAACCTCCTCAGCTCTCGTTGTTGTTACTACCACTCCCATCCCAACTGAAGCAACAACAACAACTGAGTTCCCAGAAGCCTCATTCAGTACACCCACTCCCGCTGACAAAGGGAGGGGAATAATGGAAATTGAAGACTCTCCTCCAAAGTTGGTAAAGGCACCAAAAGAAAGGCGTCCTGACCCAGATGCACCCTTTGAATTCGTCTTAGATGATGGGAGAAGATTCAAGGGAACTAGGGAAGAAGTGGCCGCAGTTTTATTTTGATAGTGAAGATCACTCGTATTATTTTGAATAATATTGAATTGTTTGGTGATAAACTTTCTTTGTTCATTGTTAAGTAACAAACATAATAGTTCCATTTCCATAACATACATAACCTTCTAAGTGTGTTTAAGAAGATTCCGCATTCTTAGTCATATTAACTCAATATATCACTATACACAAAGTCACAAGGTTTAACCATCTTATAGTGTATCATAGGTTCCTCTCAGTTGGTATCAGAGTCAGGCTGATATAATTGAATTAGAAGAAACAGAAATGGACGTTCAGGATGCTCAGGGGAGGGAAACAAACATCTCAGGGGAGGAAATAATTGCCCAGAAAAGGAAGATAATCCAATAGAAGGAAGGAGAAGACAAGAGCATACAAGATGATGACATAGAGGTTGAAAATGATAAGAATAGATCATATATTCAGAAGGGATGAAGCATTCCTAAAGGAGAAAGTTCTATCTAGATCAAACGAAGGAAAGTTTCAATTTCGGTTCATTATGTTTGTTCATCACTTGCAAAGGCATGCTGATAGATGATTTCACTTATTGAAACAAGCATCCAAGATACACAGCATCATTGCCTCTTATAATTCCTACATCCAAGGAAATTGCACCATCTTTTATTCCAAGATTGGTTCAATGTTTGATATTGATATTGCTGAAGTCAAAGTCAAAAGAAAACAAGCAGATGAGTTCAGAATAGAAGAAATAGATTCATGAAGTGTTTGAAAGATCTTCACAAGTCCTCATTTAATTCAGAAAAACATGTTTGAATTAATTCACATGTTTAGGGGAGGATTGTTAGGAATTAAATATTCATGAAGTACAAGTATCGGGAAATACTCTAAGTATGATACTGCTGCTAGTTGAAGATCAAGGTACTGCTAGAGCAAGAAAGGTACTGCTAGACCAAGATCAAGGAAGGTACTGCTAGTACAAGTTCAAAGGTACGGTTAGTGCAAAATGGTACTGCTGGTCAGTGAGTCATCCTGCTGCTAAGAGGATTAGATTGAAGAAGATATTATTTGTGTGAGTCACTCTTATACAAAAATAATATCTAGATATGTTCTCAGTCAACAAGTTGGTGCATGTGCTTTCATTAATTCATTTGAACAACTTGAAAGACATAATCTTCCATATGCTAGCTCGACATGACCTTTGTAAGACAAGACATAAAGCAATATTGTAAAAGATCTCTTGGACTATAAAAGAGATCTTAGACTAGTGATTTTATATGCATGTATGTGTTTAACCAAGAACTCATAACTGTTAGAACATAGAACAAACAAAAACAATATCACAAGTCATAAGAACATAAGATTCAAGGTTTTGTAACCCTAGTGATAGTGAAGATCACTCGTATTATTTTGAATAATATTGAATCGTTTGGTGATAAACTTTCTTTGTTCATTGTTAAGTAACAAACATAATAGTTCCATTTCCATAACATACATAACCTTCTAAGTGTGATTAAGAAGATTCCGCATTCTTAGTCATATTAACTCAATATATCACTATACACAAAGTCACAAGGTTTAACCATCTTATAGTGTATCATAGGTCCTCTCAGTTGGTATCAGAGCCAGGCTGATATAATTGAATTAGAAGAAACAGAAATGGACGTTCAAGATGCTCAAACAAATGTTGCTGCAAAGTTGCCCATGATCAAACAGAATGAGTTTGAGTTATGGAGGTTGAGAATTGAGCAATATTTTATGGTTCAAGATTATGCTCTTTGGGATATCATTATGTATGGTGATTCTTTTACCCTAGGCTACTCAGATGTTATTCTTGAAGGCAAATCAATTAGAAAAAGAAATACTGGACCAGTTTCTAATGAAGAAAAGATACATAAGAGAAATGATCAAAAAGCAAGAAACTTGTTTCTTATGACCATTCCTGGTGAACATATGCTATCATTTAGCAAGTATCTTGATGCAAAAACTCTTTTTGAAGAGATTTGTGCATGGTTTGGTGGTAATGAAACTACCAAGAAAACACAGAAAACATTGCTGAAACAACAATTTGAAAATTTTACTTCAAATAGCAATGAATCTCTCGATAAGTTGTTTTCAAGGTTACACAAGTTTGTCAGTCAGTTAGCTGTGTTGAAAGTTGATATTGAGAATGAAGATCTCAATATGAAGTTTTTGAAAAGTCTACCTGATGAATTCCATACTCATGTCATTGTCTGGATGAATAAACCAGACATTGAAACAATGAAGCTCAATGATTTGTTTAACAACTTTAAAATTGTTGAACAAAGTCTGAAAAGGGGTGGAAATTATGGTACTAGTTCTGGGAACGTGGCACTTTTGTCATCTCCTAGTATTGGTAAGTCTGAAGAGGTAGATGAAGTTGAAGGTGTTTCTAATGCTAGTTATGGTGGTCCTTCTACTAGTTCACAAAAGGATGTTTCTGGACTTGGAGATCCAACATTTTATGCCTTTATAACCAGTCAATCAAATAGTTCTCTTCTCAACCATGAAGACCTTGAGCAGGTAGATGGTGATGATTTGGAAGAGATGGATATTAAATGGCAGGTTGCTTTGCTTAGCATGAGGGCTAAGAAGTATTGGCAGAGAACTGGGAAGTAGATTACCATAAATGGTAATGATACTGCTGGGTTTGATAAGAAGAAAGTGGAATGTTTCAACTGTCATAGGTTGGGACACTTTGCTAAAGAATGTAGAAGCCCAAGGAAGCAAGAAAATAGGAACACATGGTATAAGCAAGAGAGGAGAAAGGAAGTTACTGTTGAAGAGCCAAAGGCTATGTTGGCTATTGATGGTATTGGTTATGATTGGAGCTCTATGGCTGATAAAGAGGAAGCACCACCAAATGCTGCTCTTATGGCCAATGAATTTGCTCTAATGGCCTTTTCTGATTCAGAGGTAAATTCTATTCCAAACTGTACTGAATCATGTCCTAATCTTAAAAATTATGAAGACATTAAAAAGAGATTTGATGCTCATAGAGAAGAGCTACTTAATACCCTTCATAATTTGGCCAATCATAAAAGATGTGTAGGTGTCCTAGAAAAACAAATATTACATTTTCAGAAAAATGAATCTACTTTTACTGATGACATGAATGCATTAAAAAGAAATGTAGAGTTCAAAGATGAGTGTATTGAAGTGCTGAATGAATCACTAGCAAAACACAAAAGAGAAAAAGGAAATGTTAATATAACTGTAGATGCCTTAGCACATGCCTCAGAAGGATTCAATAAGCTTTGGGAAGCTCAAGTAACTGATAAGGTTAATTCTGGTGTTGGATATAAGTCTGTCCCCCCACCATATAGAGGTGTTCATTCACCTCCAGGTGTTGATTTAGCACACACAGGATTAGCTGAGTTTCAAGAACCAGTAATGGAATATGGTTCTAAGGCTGCTAAGAGCCTTAAGGTAGAAAAAGAAAGTGAAAGTTTAGATAAAACTTTACTTTATCAGGACAAGGTGTCCTTTGTTAAGAAAGGAGATGCTATAGTTGTTGAGGATAGTACAACTGATAGTGATGATGATAAAGATCAGGTTATGTCTAAACCTATAGTGGTTAAGAAAGTAGGAACAAAGGTTCCTAAGATAGTCAATCACAACACTAACAGGCCTAAGAACAATGTTAAACATGTTAGGCAATCAGTTAGATATTGTGAACAATATAGAACTACTAACAAGCCCAAAGGCAACCAAAGGAATTGGAATGGCCTTAAGTCTCACCAACTAGGTGATGACTTTGCTTTTTATAACAAAGCTTGTTATACATGTGGTAGTTTTGACCATCTTGCAGCTTTCTGCAACCAATAGGTATCTGGGTATGAAAACAATAGGGTGAACTACAAAAGGCAAACTCCTCAAACTCACTTTCACTCTAACACTCATAGAAAAAAGCCCAGAACAGTCTCAAACAAGTCTGGACCAAAAGGTCCTGCTAGACCAAAAGGTCCTGCTAGCACAGTAAAAAAGGTACTGCCAGTACAAATAGAAGGTACGGGTAGAACAAAAGGTACGGTTAGACCATTGATGACTGTTAACCCAAAACCAACAGCTAAGGATGCAAAAACAACTTTCAAACATGCATCTACAACTGTTCTAAGGCCCATTCAAACAAAGGCAGTGGTCCATAAACAAATTTGGAGACCAAAGAGTTCAACTACAAAGTTAGCAGACTCTGCTGCTAAGCATGTGGTTCACTCTGCTGCTAAGGGAAAAAGGGAAAATGTTGTTAAGGCCTCAGCATGTTGGATTCTCAAATCCAATGTTGCATCAACTGTTCTCAAAAGATTTCACTTCATTGATGCAAGAGGCAGATCCAAGTCAGTAATGGCTTGGGTCCCCAAAGAAAACTGACACTCTTATTTGTATGCAGGAACATTCAATTGATAATCAAGAGGATCAAGGATACTCAGATAGTGGATGTTCAAGGCACATGACAGGCAACATGTCTTATCTTTCAGATTTTCAATCATTCAATGGAGGATATGTTACCTTTGGAGGTGGTTTTCGTGGCAAAATTTCTGGTAAAGGTACAATCAAAACTGGAAATTTAGATTTTGAAGATGTGTACTATGTGCAAGAGCTTAAGTATAATCTTTTTAGTGTCTCACAAATGTGTGACAAAAAGAACAATGTCCTCTTTACTGACACTGAATGTCTTGTTCTCTCTAAGGACTTTAAGATGCCTGATGAAAGTCAAGTGCTTCTTAGAATTCCTAGAAAGGCCAATATGTACAGTGTTGATATGAAGAACATTATTCCTAAAAAGGATTTAACTTGTCTTGTAGCAAAGGCCACATTGGATGAATCAATGATATAGCATAGAAGGCTTGGTCATATTAATTTTAAAACCATAAATAAGATTGTCAAAAATGGTTTGGTAAGAGGTTTACCTCAGAAACGATTTGAAAATGATCAAACATGCATTGCTTGTTTAAAAGGCAAACAACACAAAGCCACTTATAAGCCCAAGATTTTTAACTCTATCAATCAACCATTGTTTATGCTTCATATGGACTTATTTGGACCTGTTTCAGTAAGGAGTATGCAACATAAGAAATATTGTCTAGTTATTACTGATGACTATAGCAGATTTACATGGGTTTTCTTTCTATTTTCTAAGGATGAGACATCAAGCACCCTTAAGAATTTCATAACAGAAATAGAAAACCTAGTAAGCAAGAAAGTAAAAGTCATTAGATGTGATAATGTGACAGAATTCAAAAATAGAGTTATGGATGATTTCTGCAAAGAAAAAGGTATTAGGAGAGAATATAGTGTTGCTAGAACTCCATAACAGAATGGAGTGGCTGAAAGAAAGAATAGAACACTAATTGAAGCTGCTAGAACAATGTTAGCTGATTCTAAGCTACCTATAATCTTTTGGGCAGAGGCAATCAACACTGCTTGCTATATTCAAAATAGAGTTTTAGTTGTGCAGCCTCACAATAAGACATCATATGAACTTTTTAATGGTAGAACTCCTGCAATAGGATTTCTTAGACCTTTTGGATGTCATGTGACAATTCTCAATACTTTAGACCATTTAGGAAAATTTGATGGTAAAGCAGATGAAGGTTTCTTAGTTGGATATTCTCTTGTTAGCAAAGCTTTTAGAGTTTATAACTTAAGAACTGAGAAAGTACAAGAAGAACTACATGTGAAGTTTTTAGAAAACGAATCCAATGTAGTAGGTCAAGGACCAAAATGGATATTTGATCTTGAGTATCTAACCAATTCTATGAATTATATACCTGTTGTTGCAGAAACTAATAATTTTTCAGGTTCACAAGCAACAAATGAGGCAGAGTTAGAGAAGGATCAAAATGATGGCACAATGCCAATATGGTCAAATGCAAGTGTGGAATCAACTTCAACAAATAATGTATCTTCTTCTAGTAAAGCTACAAGAGATGTTGAAGATGACAACAAGGATGATGGAACAAAAGAACAACTCAATATTTCAAATGTTGATGGTACTGCTGAGACAGAGCAAGGTCCGGCTAGTACCTATAAAGGTACTATTGGTACATTTGGAGGTACGGCTAGTTCATTTGAAGATACTGCTGGTCCTTCAAACTCAAAAGATGCAGAGTTCCAAGAAGATAAAGTGGATTTGGGTAATCTTCCACCATCTTATCAAGTTCCTTCTACACCACACACAAGGATTCACAAAGTCCACTCCCTGGATAATGTGATTAGAGATGTACAATCCGGTGTGAAGACAAGACAACAATTGATGTCTTCAGACCAACAAGGGCTTCTTGATGCCCTTTATGCTTCAAAACAGCATGAGTTTTCAAACTCTTGCTTGTTTGAATGTTTTCTCTCACAAGATGAACCACATAATATTCTTAAAGCCCTTGATAATTCAAGCTGGGTAGAGGCTATGCAAGAAGAGCTTCTTCAGTTTAAGATTCAAAAGGTTTGGGTGCTAGTTGATTTACCTAGGAATGCAAAGGTGATTGGCACTAGATGGGTTTTTAAGAATAAAAGGGATGAAAGGGGCATAGTGATTAGGAATAAGGCTAGATTAGTAGCCCAAGGGTACACACAAGAAGAAGGGATAGACTATGATGAGGTTTATGCTCCAGTAGCAAGGATTGAGGCAATTAGGCTATTTCTAGCTTATGCTTCATTTTTAGGCTTCACAGTCTACCAAATGGATGTCAAGAGTGCATTTTTATATGGTACAATTGAAGAAGAGGTGTATGTTTCACAACCTCCAGGATTCATTGACCCTGACCATCCAAACAAGGTGTACAGAGTAGTGAAAGCTCTATATGGCCTACATCAGGCACCAAGAGCTTGGTATGCAACACTTGCTTCCTACTTATTGGAGAATGGATTTCAAAGAGGGAAGATTGATCAGACACTTTTCATCAAACAGCACAAGAAGGATCTTCTGTTAGTGCAGGTATATGTGGATGACATTATCTTTGGATCTACAAGGAAGGAATTGTGTTTAGAATTTGAGAAGCTTATGCATGATAAGTTTCAGATGAGTTCTATGGGTGAACTCACATTCTTTTTGGGTTTGCAAGTCAAGCAATCATCTGAAGGCATATTTATTAGTCAAGATAAATATGTTGCAGAGATACTTAGAAAATTTCAATTTGTTGATTCAAAAGTGGCAAGCACTCCAATGGACTCTGAGAAGCACCTTCTGAAAGATGAAGATGGAGAGAATGTAGATGTGCACACTTACAGATCTATGATAGGCTCTTTGATGTACCTTACATCATCTAGACCTGATATCATGTTTCCTGTTTGTGCTTGTGCAAGATTTCAAGTAACTCCAAAGGTTTCTCATTTAACTGCAGTCAAGAGAATTTTTAGATATCTCAAGGGTCAACCAAGGTTGGGTATATGGTATTCTAGAGAATCTCCTTTTGACTTGGTAGCATTTTCGGATAGTGATTATGCTGGTGCTAGCTTGGATAGAAAGTCAACAACTAGAGGATGTCAATTCCTTGGGTGTAGACTTGTCTCATGGCAGTGTAAGAAGCAAACGATTGTGGCTAATTCAACAACTGAAGCTGAATATGTAGCTGCTGCAAGTTGCTGTGGTCAAGTTCTATGGCTTCAAAACCAACTTCTTGATTATGGGTACAATTTCTTAAACACTGTTATTTATATTGATAATAGTAGTATAATTTGTATTATTAAAAACCCAGTGCAACATTCAAAAACAAAACATATTGAAATTAGACATCATTTTATTAGAGATTGCAATGAGAAAAGATTGATTCAAGTGATGAAAATTACTTCAGAACAAAACTTTGCAGATCTACTTACAAAAGCTTTTGATGTTAAAAGGTTCAACTACTTGGTAGCAAGTATTGGAATGCTTAATCTTTAAGTTTTTCAAAATAATGTGTTTTTGTATATAAGCTTTTAATTGTACTGATGGTTTAAAATATACTACTATTAGTTAAAGATTGTACTGCTAGTATAAATCTTTGATTGAATGATATTGTTAGTCATTTATTTTATGATACTGCTAATTAATAGCAAGGTACTGTTAATGAAATCAAGGTACTGCTAGTACAAATGAAAGTTTCTTGGTTTTAGACTAACTATTTCAGGTATGAACAAGGAATAACATGAAAAGTCAGAAGTGAAATGGAAGCATCAGAATGAATGTTTACCTGCTGACATAACAGGCTTATGATGGACTGAGTTTGGGAGTTTTTTTTTAACAAAGGCTAACACCTAAGTTAACTAATTCTTTAAAACTGCTTTCTTGAAACCTGGTTATTGCATTTCACATTGACTTGATGGATTAGTTGATCAGAAAGTAACTGATACAACTCACTTTCTATCATTTTATACTTTTAAGTATAATGTGTAAGTCTAAAGACATCTGATAGAAAGAACAGCTAGTGAAAGTGAATCTAACACTTGTGTTAGAGGTAACAATTACTATGAGCTGGAAACCCTGTCAAGAAAATCTTTTGAATAGATTTATCTTTACACAGGCAGTTATTTATAACTGAAAATCAATGGTTCTCACACAACCAGAGGTTGCATTAAACCGAAATTTAGATTGAGTGTCTGTTATACACTTAATCCTTTCAAAATGGTTGGAAGCAGTATGATTTTTCAATTCTAAAACCATGAACATACTGCTAAGGCAAAAGTTTCTTAAAAAAGGATTTTTCAATGGACTCACAAAAACCATCCATTGATGGACCATGAGTCAAATGTCCAATGAATCACCTCTCATAGGAGTTAACACACCTAGAAGTGATGAGGGCAGCAACTTAAACTCTTAAGGAATTGATGGCCAACATGTACAATATTGTCTGAAAACAAGTTCAAACTGATACATCAGGTGATATGAAGAGAAGTTCTTTAGTACATAGTGAGATCTTCCAAACAAGGGGAGGTAAAAATGTTATTTGAATCTCAGGGGAGGGAAACAAACATCTCAGGGGAGGAAATAATTGCCCAGAAAAGGAAGATAATCCAATAGAAGGAAGGAGAAGACAAGAGCATACAAGATGATGACATAGAGGTTGAAAATGACAAGAATAGATCATATATTCAGAAGGGATGAAGCATTCCTAAAGGAGAAAGTTCTATCTAGATCAAACGAAGGAAAGTTTCAATTTCAGTTCATTATGTTTGTTCATCACTTGCAAAGGCATGCTGATAGATGATTTCACTTGTTGAAACAAGCATCCAAGATACACAGCATCATTGCCTCTTATAATTCCTCCATCCAAGGAAATTGCACCATCTTTTAGTCCAAGATTGGTTCAATGTTTGATATTGATATTGCTGAAGTCAAAGTCAAAAGAAAACAAGCAGATGAGTTCAGAATAGAAGAAATAGATTCATGAAGTGTTTGAAAGATCTTCACAAGTCCTCATTTAATTCAGAAAAACATGTTTGAATTAATTCACATGTTTAGGGGAGGATTGTTAGGAATTAAATATTCATGAAGTACAAGTATCGGGAAATACTCTAAGTATGATACTGTTGCTAGTTGAAGATCAAGGTACTACTAGAGCAAGAAAGGTACTGCTAGACCAAGATCAAGGAAGGTACTGCTAGTACAAGTTCAAAGGTACGGTTAGTGCAAAATGGTACTGCTGGTCAGTGAGTCATCCTGCTGCTAAGAGGATAAGATTGAAGAAGATATTATTTGTGTGAGTCACTCTTATACAAAAATAATATCTAGATATGTTCTCAGTCAACAAGTTGGTGCATGTGCTTTCATTAATTCATTTGAACAACTTGAAAGACATAATCCTCCATACGCTAGCTCGACATGACTTTTGTAAGAAAAGACATAAAGCAATATTGTAAAAGATCTCTTGGACTATAAAAGAGATCTTAGACTAGTGATTTTATATGTATGTATGTGTTTAACTAAGAACTCATAACTGTTAGAACATAGAACAAACAAAAACAATATCACAAGTCATAAGAACATAAGATTCAAGGTTTTGTAACCCTAGTGATAGTGAAGATCACTCGTATTATTTTGAATAATATTGAATCGTTTGGTGATAAACTTTCTTTGTTCATTGTTAAGTAACAAACATAATAGTTCCATTTCCATAACATACATAACCTTCTAAGTGTGATTAAGAAGATTCCGCATTCTTAGTCATATTAACTCAATATATCACTATACACAAAGTCACAAGGTTTAACCATCTTATAGTGTATCATAGGTTTCTCTCAGGCCTTTCAAAGAGTAAGTGACATAAACCTGGTGGAAACAACAACTCTTTTTGCTTACAAGCTGATGGCACTTCACGTGAAGAGCCCTGAAAATGAAGAGTTTATCAGGCTAATGGACAGGATGATGAATGAAAGACCCGACAAGGAGAAGTTGGTGTCTAAGAAGGCTAAGTTGGAGCTCATGGGAATTATGGAAGGCTGAGTACATATCCCTGAGCATTATGTTTAGATAATAGGACTTTGTAATGATATGAATAAAATGATGGCCCACGTTTTGTTATATCAGTATCCTTTAATAGCTTTCTAATTTATTCAGTGTAAAAAGAAGCCCATTTGCTCACTTACACTAATCAAACACTTAGGCATAATTTATATCCAAATAGGGGGAGATTATTGGGTCCATTCAGTACCCAAGTATCCTGACAACAAGGATTTGAATACAAATTAGCCCAAGTGTTAATCAACCGTGAACGCTCTCAGGTCACTGAGTGAACAGTCACTCAGTGAGTTATCTTCAGGATGCTTAGGACGAGTCTAAGAAGAAAGATTCACCATTCAGTGAGGCGGAACTCCCTGAGTGTTACTTAAGCCAAAGAAGAAGATAATGGGTTCAGTGAGTGATGACAATAACTCACTGAACCCCAGTCTCCTCAACAACAATTATAATTGAAGACTGAAGATGAAGACTAAAGACTGAAGACGAAGACTGAAGAATCTGAAGTCTGAAAAGTGGATAACTTTTGTGCATTAAAAGCTTAGACTTTCACAAAACCACTTTTCTCCCCCAAAGAGCAACCTAGTCCCTGAGATAGCTCAGTGGTTCATTTATTGTTGCCACTCAAGCATAGCTTGATTTTAGTACGGAGAACATACCATACCTTGTCGTTTCAATCCCAAGTGTTATTTCCGCTAACACTTGGGTATAGATTCTTTTGATTAATTTCTAATAAGAATTAAACGTTGAAAAACTTGTGTTTTATCTTATACATTTTTACTTATTTGTTTAAATTAATCAATACATTAAATCAATCATGGAGCACAATTAGATTAACTTTGTAGTTATCTCTACTTGTTTAACGGGAACAACAGAGATCGTTGTTGAAGAAGAACTTATAAGGAACAACAGGTTGATCAGAAACTCTAATCACCAACAAAGGCTTCATGCAATCCGTAATGTGTGGTTGGTTGTGTTGAGAAGTGTGATCCGTGCTAAATGTATATATAAATATTATACAATGACGGATACGCGTGAATAAATGAAAATCACCCCTTTGTGAAAAAGGATACTTGCAAAGACTCACGTTTGTGTGTGTAGTGTGAAACCAGGTAAGTGATTACCTGGATCGTTTCCCAACGAGGCTGGAATGGGCAAATTGTTTTAAGTTTTGGATTAGAGTGACTGATGATTAGATATGAGATTTTTTATTTTTTTAATTCTATTTGATATATGAAAAACAAATATATAAAAGAAAATTAAACGCGAATTAAATAAACTAAAAACGCATAACGGGAAATCTAAAACGGGATAAAAACTGAAATATTAGAAAACTAATCCTACAAGTGTAAAATTATTTTTCTTAAATCCTAAATAATAAAAGAAAATTTTAGAAATTAAAATTATATTTTTTTGATTTTGATATTTTTTATTATGAATTAAAAACTATTAAAACTAATTAAAAGGATTAAAAATAGTAAATGACTTAGGAAAAATCTGAAAAATTCAGGTTAAGTCTAAAATAATATTCTTAATCTAGGAAAAATAAAATCAAAAGTTTACTAAACCCTAATAAGCAGTTGGGCTAATAAGCAGTTTGGGAATAAGCCCAAAAATAAGCTAATAAGCTAGAAAAATTACCAAAAGCTCATAACTGGTTTAAACAACTTATTGAAACATAAAACAACCAATTAAGCATAAATAAGTACAAGAGATAAGCCAATTAAGCACTTGGGCAGTTTCACTTTTTATGCAGAAATGACAGATGAGACCCCAATTTGCAGAGCAAAATAAGCACTTAAAATAAGCTGATAAGTGGAAGATTATGGGGGCAAAAGCTTGCTAGCACTACTGGCTATACTAAAAACCAAAAATGCCCAAATTTAACAAACCAATTGAACCCTAATAAAGCACAAGATCAGATGGATCAGGAAAGCAATTCTGATTCAGGTTCAGGGCAGTGAAATGGGGAAATTTGCAGGCCTCAATTTAAGCTATGAAATAAGCTAAAAAGTTCAATCCCAGATTATAACCTAAAAACTAGATGGGTGAACTACTTGAAAACCAAAAATCAGAGTCTCGGCTTAATGGAATAAGCTAATAATAAGCTGAGAATAGTAGCTAAAAAATGGTGTTCTGCACAGTCTAAACTGATGCAGCAGAGTGTGTGCAAGTGTGTGGAGAGTTATTAGGCTTCTAAGTTCAATCTATTTAGACCCAATGGGACTCAGATAAGCCAGAGAAAAGGGTCAAATGAGCTTATGGCTTCTTTATAGTTTATTTGGACTTTTCCTAGGCTGAAATTCCCATAGGCATTAAAAAACTTGATTTTCTATTGAACTAGCTAATCAAACCTTAGAAACAGCTTATATATGATGAATTAAGCTGGTTTGAACTTGGATTAGTTGCAAATCTACAGTAACAAGCTGAGAATAACTTAATGCCAAACAGCCCTTTATAGGGGCTGTTTTGGATTTTACAAGTAACTAGGCTGTTTTAAACTAAGTTTCTGATTCTAATGTTACTAATAAGTTCAATAAGCTAAGAAAAATGACTTTTAACTGAAAATTAAGCAGATTAATAAGCTAGCTTATTTTTGGCTTTTTTTTATGATTTTTAAGTTGAATTAAGTACAAGCAAGATTAATAACTATGAAACTGATTAAATATACTTCTATACTACAAATAAGCTGAGAATTACAATAATAAGCTAAATTTAAGCTATTGTACAGTAACTTGGAATTTTAAGTAAATTTAGAAATTTCTTACAACTGAGGTGGCTTATGGAACCAAGAACTAATGACCAGAACCAATCCTAGCTTGTTAACACAAGCTAGAAAACACCAGAAAACTTCCTGAACAGCTTGTTTCACCCAGAATAGCTTTTTGGAGCTTATGTTGACTTTTGTTGACTTTTCTTCATAATTTGAACTTGATACAGAATATAACTAATATAAACTTACAAAAAGCTATGAAAAGCTTTCATAAGCTTATAGCAAGGGTGGTGAGTGTTTGTGATTGATTCTAAATAAGACTTGAGCTTATTTCTACTTAACAGTCAATTTGAAACTTAGCACTACTGAAATTTAGAACACAAGTGATTGAAATAAGATTACTTTGATTGAATTTAACATAAATTAACAACTGAGAATGGGAAATTACAAGATTACATCTACTGAACATGAAATACGATTTAACTAAATTAACTACTTTTTTATTACAAGCTACATTGCCTTCTATTTATACTAAAATAAAGTGGGATATGTCTTCTCATCCTCTCTGATCATATCTTGGCCTTTGGATTCTCCTGACATCATCTAAATCGTTGAAACAGATTTTTGGCGCCAAAATTGAGATAATGGAAAAATCCACTATCTCTGGTTAATTGTGATGATGAAGAAGCATTGAATGCAATTTGGTTTGTTAGGTAGCGTGTTGAGGAGGAGGGGGTGGGTGTGTCAGGAAGGCGGTGGAAAATGGTGGTGGTATCTGGTATGGTTTTGGCGGGGTTGATGGTTTTAGGAGAAAGGTTTGACTGAGTCAAACCGGTATAAGCTAAGGGATAAAGGGTTGGGCCGGGTTATTTGTTTTGTGATTGGGCTTGGGTTAGTTTATAGGATTGGGTTTATTTGTTGCTGGGTTTAGTGATTTTGGGATAGGATTTGGATTTTGGTTTTAGTTAAACCTAGGGACCAAAATTGTAATATGCTGAAAATCCAAGGACCAAAGTTGCCAAATCTGAATTTATCTCCAATGGCCAATAGTGAACATGTTTGATTTCCCAAGGACTCATGTTGACTATTCTTCCAAATTAAACCTTCAGGGACTAATTCTGCCAATTTATGAAACTTCAGGGACTGAAACTGTCAATTTTGTAAACTTAGCTCGTTTTTCACCTGTTTTCAATCCTTTTGTTCCTGAATCATATAAAAACACATTCTATGATATTTTCTGTATTTTGAAGCATTTCTGAGTGTTTTTAAATGTTTTTGCAGTTTAAATGGGAATAAAATGATGAGTATTTAGACACTCATCAATCCCCCACACTAAACTATTGCTAGTCCCTAGCAATCATTTATGAAAATTTAATGGATTTTATGTCTCTTTACCAAAAGCCATTACTTCTGGAGTAGCCAATGTTTTAGTATATGATACTTTGGTACAATGATAACCAAATGATTTTGAGCAAACCATCAGCTGTCAACGGATTTGATTTGTCTTTACCAAAAGCCGTTTGCTTCTGGACTAGCCAACTCTTAGATAAAATACAGTTATTATCTTTGGCGAGCTGATTACCAATTATGGTTTTCCCATGCCTTTACCACAAGCCATAACCTTGCGGGCTAGCCAACTCTTCACTTATAAAGATATGGGGAGTTGAATACCATACAATTTTTGGCAAATTGTAAGCCATAAACGGATTTGAGACATCTTTACCAAGAGCCGTTTGCTCTCGGATTAGCCAATCCTTATGTGGGTTAGACATGGCGGACTGATAACCATTTATTGCGTTCTAAGTGAGAAAAAATTTTAAAATTTTGGCCAAAATGGGGGTACTAGATGGTACATATGATCAAATTTGCTAGAATTCCCCCCTCCCCCACTTAGAACTGAATATTGCCCTCAATATTCAAAGTACCGGTTGTTAAACCAACACTTAGAACGTAAAAAGGAAATACTAATAGCTTTTTTTTTTTTTTTTTTTTTTTTTTTTTTTTTTTTTTTTTTACAAACATATATACAACATGTGGGGCATCTCCCCCACACTTGGGTGAGACATGGGTGAAAACCCATGTTTTACTACTGTTTTTATTAACCGAATCGCTAGCTTGACTCGACCCCGAATTCATTGGTTCATGGGAAGTAAGTGGAAGAGACCATCTCAATCGGACTTTCATTCAAGATGTCTAGATAAACATTGAAGTATATGAAAGGTCCACACCGATGAGATATATCCGGCTTTAAACCAATGTTAGATGGAAAATGCCGGGGTCAAAGGTAATATCCTCACTCCTGAATGAGTGAAGGATAGGGGAAATCACCGGGTAGGTGAAGGGAAGAAGAGAGATCTGAGTAGCAATTAAGATAAGAACTTCCTCCTCAAGAATTGCATATTCAAGTGGAGGAGGCAAGTCCTTAAACTTGATCTCAGGAAATTTATCAGTTTTCTCAACTGACTTGATTTCCTCATTATGAAGTTGTTTTGGTGGAAGAGGGGAAGATGAATCTTCGTTTAACAAACTTTCTAGAAAAAGAATGTCCCCCTCAGGATCAAGATAGTTATCATCAACCTCATGCGGAAGTGAACTATCTAGAGCAAGAAAAGCCTCGACCTCATCCCAAAAGGGATCACTTCCCTCAAACGAAGTGAGAGAAGGGGAAGAGTCGGCTATGATAAGTTGAGAAGATGTGGTGGGATCCCCACTCACAGAATTATGAAAATAACCAAGACTTTCCTGAGAGTACTCTTTTGAAGTAATATCAATGACATCGATTCGGTTAACCGATTCAGAATCATAATTTGAGGAGTACCTCGACATTTGATCATGGTTAAAGGTAACAGCTTCATTACCCACACGCAATGTGATCTCATGCTTAAATACATCAATAAGAGCATGGCCCATTTTCAGGAATCCTCTTCCAAGAATGAGAGGAACCTTTTGATCTACGTCGAATTCAACAACCATAAAGTCAGCTGGAAAATGGAACTTCCCTACTTTCACAAACACATCCTCGGCAATGCCGAGAGGAAGTGATATAGTTCGATCTGCAAGCTCAAGAGTCATGCAGGTAGGAGTAAGAGCCGGAAGAGAAAGTTTCTTCCACACTGAATGAGGCATCAGGTTGATGCTTGCACCAAGATCGGCCAAGGCATAGCATTCAACCATTCCCGGAAATACACAAGGTATTAGAAACTTTCCAGGATCTCCAAGCTTCTCGGGAAGCTTTTTCAAGATAACTGCTGAGCAGTTCTCATTTAATGGAGTTTTAGCCATTTCAATCAGTTTTTCCTTGTTACTTAACAAGTGTTTGATTGTTGATGCAAACTTGGGCATCAGAATGATAGCATCCGCAAAACTTATGTCAAAATGTAATTCTTTAAAGATTTGAAAGAATTTGTCCATTTGTTGACTAGCCTTTTCACGGAGCTTTTGCTCATTTAAGCGTGATGGGTAAGGAATATAAGGTTTGGATTTAGGGTCAGCAACTTCAGGAGTCTCAACAGATTCAAAGACAACTCCTGGTTTGGATTTCTTTTTTGGGACAACCGGAGGATGGACTTGTGCTGTACTTTGTGGGCTTGGAATTTGCACTTTGTCCATTGTATCCTCCGTCTCTTTTTCCATTTCATACAACGGAGGAGGAATAGGACCAGAGGGTCCCTCATAAGCAGCACCACTACGAGTGGTGATAGCTTTGATGAAATTGGTACTTTCATCATCATCACTGTCATCAATTGCACTGATCGGAGCAGCATTGAGGATATTGGAACAAGTTCTAGCTGTCCTTTGCTTACTAAGTTTGCTTGACAAACTTTTAACCGTAAATCATGAAAGAGTAGGATCTATTCTTGACGGTTTAGGAGCAATTGTGGGTGTAGAATTTTGGACAACCATAGGTTGGACGTATTTAGCACTTCCATTGTTAGAGGGAAGTACCGGGTCCTTTGTCACCTTGAGTCCATCATGAGCTTTACCACTACGTGTAGTGACAGCTTTGAGTTCACCCCTTGGGTTGACAACAGTGTTTCCAGGAAAACCTCCCGAGGAAGAAGGTAGATCATTTAAAGACTTTTTTATCTCATTTATTTGGGTAACCAATAACCGGTTTGTCTCATATTGGGTCCTATTTGTCTCCTCTTGGGATTTTATGAATTGCTTAAGCAACTCATCCGAGGACGTTTGATTTTGGTTTTGGACATTCCATGGTTTTTGGTTAAAATTCCCCTGATTCTGACCTCGGTTTTGATTGAAATTTTAAGAATTGTTGAAATTTTGTCCTTGATTTTGAACAAAGCGATTTTGATTATTTTGGTTTGGCACGGGTGGAAAACAGGTGGTACCATAGCATTAGGTGCTCGGTACTGAGTTTCAGCATGCGGTCGGTATTGATTTTGGTTTACTGCAGCTACGGGAGCTGGGTAAAGAGAAGCATCGGTTGCTTGACAATCATAATACGCATGCGGGCCACCACAAGTTTCACACACTTTGTTTATGGCTTTGATTTGTTCCGGTTTATGAATTTCACTCTTCATTTCTTTCATTTCTTTCATCATGCAACGCATTGCGTCCGTTAGAAAGGCTAACTCTGATGAGTTACTAGATGAAGAAGCAGGAGTGACAGAAACATTCACTTTGTTTCGAGAAATAGGAACTTTTGATTTATTTTCAAAAATTTCAATCACATCTTTAGGTTTACGATTCAAGATATTGCCACCGGCGGCTGCGTTAAGTGAATCTTGATCGTTTTGGTTCAACCCATTATAAAACGTATTGATCTGTTGTAACTCCGTGAAATCATGATGCGGCCATTTTCTTAGGAGATCTTTAAATCTGTCTCATGCCTCTCCGAAGTTTTCATCGAAACCTTGACGAAATCCAGAAATTTTATTTTTTAGATTAGTCGTCTTTGATGGAGGGAAGAAATAATTGACAAATTTCTTTACGAGATCTTCCCAAGTTTCAATGGATCGAGGGGGTTCTTTATCCAGCCAAATCCGGGCTGCCCCTTCGAGTGAAAACGGAAATAGCATCAATTTGATAACTGTTTGCGGCACATTCTTGTAATTGATTGTAGAGGTCAACTTGTTGAACCAACGAATGTGTGCATACGGATCTTCTCGTTCAAACCCATGGAATTGGTTTGTAGATACGAGTTGAATCAAATGCGTTTTCAGTTCAAAATGATCAGAATCGATGGGTGGTAAAACGATGGCATCTCCGTAACCCTCGGTGGGTGCTTGGAGCATCTCAGCCATTGTTCGTTCGTTTGCCATATTATCAGTGGGAACAGCACGAATCTCGGGTTTGACTATTCGGGCAGCACGTCTACGATTACGTCTTCTCGGAATATCTACGAGTTCACGTAAAGTGCTTGTCGACGTGGAAGAACGAGTGCGCATGCACTAAATAAAATATTTCAATTAAATCAAGATCGAAGCAAAACACAAGGAACTTAAACCTTAAATCAACCAGCGTACGGTAGCTCTCTGACTGAAAAACGCACAGAGTGGCGGAGAAGCAAAGGTGGGCAATTAATGCTCTTTAAAAACCCGCTTCTTTCAGTTCGACAATTTAATGTCAAACTATCCTTAAACCTCCGTTATAGTTTGTTTATCAATCAAAGGTGAGCCGAATTCGCAAGCGACACAAAGGCAAGTTTTAATCTGATGTTTGGGAACTTATTATGATAATACCCAAGTTGAGGAATATTATTTTGATTTTGCTTTTATCTTTTATTTTACAATAAAAAAGAAATGTTTTTGGGTTTTTATTTTTATATGATATTATATATATAAAAGAAAAGAAAAATATTTTTGTATTTTATATGGGTTTATGGGAAATAGGAACTTCACAAGGAAGGGTCTCAAATCACTAATCGCTTAAACTTTACACAATATTGTCGCAACACAACTTCCCCGGCAGCGGCGCCAAAATTTGATCCGTGCTAAATGTATATATAAATATTATGCAATGACGGATACGCGTGAATAAATGCAAATCACCCCTTTGTGAAAAATGATACTTGCAAAGACTCACGTTTGTGTGTGTAGTGTGAAACCAGGTAAGTGATTACCCGGATCGTTTCCCAACGAGGCTGGAATGGGCAAATTATTTTAAGTTTTGGATTAGAGTGACTGATGATTAGATATGAGATTTTTGATTTTTTTAATTCTATTTGATATATGAAAAACAAAATATAAAAGAAAATTAAACGCGAATTAAATAAACTAAAAACGCGTAACGGGAAATCTAAAACGGGATAAAAACTGAAATATTAGAAAACTAATCCTACAAGTGTAAAATTATTTTTCTTAAATCCTAAATAATAAAAGAAAATTTTAGAAATTAAAATTATATTTTTCTGATTTTTATAGTTTTTATTATGAATTAAAAACTATTAAAACAAATTAAAAGGATTAAAAATAGTAAATGACTTAGGAAAAATCTGAAAAATTCAGGTTAAGTCTAAAATAATATTCTTAATCTAGGAAAAATAAAATCAAAAGTTTACTAAACCCTAATAAGCAGTTAGGCTAATAAGCAGTTTGAGAATAAGCCCAAAAATAAGCTAATAAGCTAGAAAAATTACCAAAAGCTCAGAACTGGTTTAAACAACTTATTGAAACATAAAAAAACCAATTAAGCATAAATAAGTACAAGAGATAAGCCAATTAAGCACTTGGGCAGTTTCACTTTTTATGCAGAAATGACAGATGAGACCTCAATTTGCAGAGCAAAATAAGCACTTAAAATAAGCTGATAAGTGGAAGATTATGGGGGCAAAAGCTTGCTAGCACTACTGGCTATACTAAAAACCAAAAATGCCCAAATTTAACAAACCAATTGAACCCTAATAAAGCACAAGATCAGATGGATCAGGAAAGCAATTCTGATTCAGGTTCAGGGCAGTGAAATGAGGAAATTTGCAGGCCTCAATTTAAGCTATGAAATAAGCTAAAAGGTTCAATCCAATATTATAACCTAAAAACTAGTTGGGTGAACTACTTGAAAACCAAAAATCAGAGTCTCAGCTTAATGGAATAAGCTAATAATAAGCTGAGAATAGTACCTAAAAAATGGTGTTCTACACAGTCCAAACTGATGCAGCAGAGTGTGTGCAAGTGTGTAGAGAGTTATTAGGCTTCTAAGTTCAATCTATTTAGACCCAATGGGACTCATATAATCCAGAGAAAAGGGTCAAATGAGCTTATGGCTTCTTTATGGTTTATTTGGACTTTTCCTAGGCTGAAATTCCCACAGGCATTAAAAAACTTGATTTTCTATTGAACTTGCTAATCAAACTTTAGAAACAGCTTATATATGATGAATTAAGCTGGTTTGAACTTGGATTAATTGCAAATCTACAGTAACAAGCTGAAAATAACTTAATGCCAAACAGCCCTTTATAGGGTCTGTTTTGGATTTTACAAGTAACTAGGTTGTTTTAAACTAAGTTTCTGATTCTAATGTTACTAATAAGTTCAATAAGCTAAGAAAAATGACTTTTAACTGAAAATTAAGCAGATTAATAAGCTAGCTTATTTTTGGCTTTTTTTTATGATTTTTAAGTTGAATTAAGTACAAGCAAGATTAATAACTATGAAACTGATTAAATATACTTCTATACTACAAATAAGCTGAGAATTACAATAATAAGCTAAATTTAAGCTATTGTACAGTAACTTGGAATTTTAAGTAAATTTAGAAATTTCTTACAACTGAGGTAGCTTATGGAACCAAGAACTAATGACCAGAACCAATCCTAGCTTGTTAACACAAGCTAGAAAACACCAAAAAACTTCCTGAACAGCTTGTTTCACCCAGAATAGCTTTTTGGAGCTTATGTTGACTTTTGTTGACTTTTCTTCATAATTCGAACTTGATACAGAATATAACTAATATAAACTTACAAAAAGCTATGAAAAGCTTTCATAAGCTTATAGCAAGGTTGGTGAGTGTTTGTGATTGATTCTAAATAAGGCTTGAGCTTATTTCTACTTAACAGTCAATTTGAAACTTAGCACTACTGAAATTTAGAACACAAGTGATTGAAATAAGATTACTTTGATTGAATTTAATATAAATTAACAACTGAGAATGGGAAATTACAAGATTACATCTACTGAACATGAAATACGATTTAACTAAATTAACTACTTTTTTATTACAAGCTACATTGCCTTCTATTTATACTAAAATAAAGTGGGATATGTCTTCTCATCCTCTCTGATCATATCTTGGCCTTTGGATTCTCCTGACATCTTCTAAATCGTTGAAACAGATTTTTGGCGCCCAAATTGAGATAGTGGAAAAATCCACTAACTCTGGTTAATTGTGATGATGAAGAAGCATTGAATGCAATTTGGTTTGTTAGGTAGCGTGTTGAGGAGGAGGGGATGGGTGTGTCAGGAAGGCGGTGGAAAATGGTGGTGGTATCTGGTATGGTTTTGGCGGGGTTGATGGTTTTTGGAGAAAGGTTTGACTGAGTCAAACCAGTATAAGCTAAGGGATAAAGGGTTGGGCCGGGTTATTTGTTTTGTGATTGGGCTTGGGTTAGTTTATAGGATTGGGTTTATTTGTTGCTGGGTTTAGTGATTTTGGGATAGGATTTGGATTTTGGTTTTAGTTAAACCTAGGGACCAAAATTGTAATATGCTGAAAATCCAATGACCAAAGTTGCCAAATCTGAATTTATCTCCAAGGGCCAATAGTGAACATGTTTGATTTCCCAAGGACTCATGTTGACTATTCTTCCAAATTAAACCTTCAGGGACTAATTCTGCCAATTTATGAAACTTCAGGGACTGAAACTGTCATTTTTGTAAACTTAGCTCGTTTTTCACCTGTTTTCAATCCTTTTGTTCCTGAATCATATAAAAACGCATTCTATGATATTTTCTGTATTTTGAAGCATTTCTGAGTGTTTTTAAATGTTTTTGCAGTTTAAATGGGAATAAAATGATGAGTATTTAGACACTCATCAAAGTGCTATCAACCACATGCACATCCGGATTGGTCCAGCTGAACTCACTAGACATCGCTCGCGCAATGTTTTCCAGGTGATATTCAAGCTCGGCTGCACTGGAAGACCTGTCTTTGAGCAAATTGTAGGCATCATTCTTGATACGACGAAGTTCTCCTTTTGTGAGCTTCTTGATGCGTTGGTCACGTTTGAGTTTTTGTATGAACTCAAGCGTGCGACCTTCGATCATGGAGTCATCGTCTACCTGAGGTTGAGCACTGATAAGCTGATCGAACCATTCATTCCCTTTTATCGTGTCTTCATCTAGCCAGGAGACAACAATTGGTCTTTTGGAAGTTGTCTTCTTGCCAGATTTAGATGTTGTTGCTTTAGTCTTGGGAGGAGAATCTGGTTGATCTTGGTGTTGTTGAAATTCAAATTCCTCAGTTGCAGTGAACTCAAACTGATGCTCCATTGCTTTAGGTCCGGAGCCTGAAGCCTTGGGTGGTTGAGTGGCTATAGTGGTTGCTGAAGGACCGACTGGTTCTTTAAATTGTGAAGCAGATCCGCCGACACCCTTTTGTTTCTTGGCTTGTGTGTTTGGATCTGGGTCTTCGTCCTCTCTTGGACGTTTACCTTTGTCGGCCTCAGCTTTGCACGACTCCTTCTCTATATTTGCCTTTATAGCCTCAGTGATGACTATTTCCTCAGGAGTTGGTGAGGTAAGACTTGTTAATCTTTCAAAGAGTTTGAGTTGGAGCTCTTTTAGAGTTGGTTCTTTAGGCTGCGTCGGTTGGGATTGAAAGACAAGTGGAACTGTAGCCACAATATTCTTGACTATTTCTTTGATATTTGGATCAAGATACTCTTCTATCTTCTTAGATGCAATCTTAGGCAAGTACTTCTTCACGTACTCTTTAGTGTTGCCCTTGATCGCATTGAGCATCCTTTCTTGAACATCGTCTGTAAGAAACTCATCGACACGAGCTTTGGTGCTTTGAAGCTCGTTCACTTGTCCGACAAGGCCGGTGACCATGTTAGTTAAAGTTTCGACTTGGTCACGAAGCTGGTCATCTTTCTTGGCACGTGCCAGCTTTGCATCCTGCTTCACCCTTTTAGATGCTTGGGAGATTATATCATCCCTTTTGAGCCTAGTCATCTTCCTTGATTTCTTGCTTGTCTTGCTTGTTGTTGCTTTTGTTGGTGGTGGTGAAGTGTGTGTGAATGATTCAGGTGGTTATTGAACTTTAGGTGGAGACGCTTGCTGAGTTACTGGAGGTGTTTCATGAGCAATTGGTGGAGAATGTGGAGGAGTGGTTGGTGGTGTTTGAATATATAGGTCGGCTTCCTTTTCCTCAGCCAACATTTCTTCTTCCTCCCTTTTCTTTTCCAGTTCTAGCTCTGCAGCAGCTTTATTGATCTCTTCCTCATCACTAAACACCTTTTCTGTTTCTTCATCCTCATCCATGTCAAAGTCTTTGTCTTGTTCATCTTCATTCTTTTCCTCGTCATTACCGAGTTGATTAACCAGATCAGGACGAGGTGGAGTAACTTCTTTTACAACCGTAGACCCACCAGGTTAATTAACCGGATCAGGATAAGGTGGAGTAACTTCTTTTACAACCCCAGACCCACCGGTTGATTAACCGGATCGACATAGGTCTGGTCTTCACCAAAGTCTTTGGCTAATTCCGCTTCCATTCTCATTTGTTCTTCAAGCATCATCTGCCTTCGCCTTTTCTGATCAGCTTTATAAGACTCACGACTCTCTTCTAAAGCAATCTGTGTGGCTATTTCCTCCTTGTAGATTATTAGTTCTTCATCGGTCTCCGTTTCAGAACTAGATCCCTCTTCCTCAACAATATTTTCTTCTTCTGGTTCGGGCTTAGCAATCTTAACCAGAACTCTCCTCTTAGTGTATTTGGGAGCAACTGGTTTGATTTTATTAGATGTGCTAGAAGTGCTGCCTGACTTGCTTCATTCCTTTGATCGAGTCCTAGCTGGAGCAGGCTCATCATCGTACTTGCAGAAGCCGACATGTCCCTCATTGAATGCTCTATCATAGCTTTTGTATGCTTTTGTTTGCTTTATCTTGTCTGTCAGCAGAGCTTCAGGTAGTCTCATCCCCTGTTTACATGTACTTCCTTTAGGGATGTAGACTGAGCTGATGGTCTTGTCCATAGCAAATAGGTGCTTTTCTTGGTCTTCAAGACGTTGAGGGATGTCAGCGTTGTCGTCAAGTAGATGACAGATGAGAAGCTTGGTGTAACGAACAAACAGGATTTTGGTGAGAGGTTTGTTGTAGTGACTTTGAATTTAATAGACTATATCCTCCCAGATGAGTTGAGCATAGTCAATCTGCTTCTGATTAACAATACCCCAGAAGATTTGAAGATGAGACAGTCAGGGGTTCTCATGACCACTTTCCCTTCCAGAAACAGATCGGGCCAAGATGTAATATGTCGTTCTCCAAGGTTGTGGGATAAGCTTGGCTTAAACCCTTGAGAATCTATTCAACGGTTTGTTAGGTTGTACATCATAGAAAATCTCTATCAGGAAGTTAAGAAATTCCTCTTTAGAAGGTGTTGGATGGAATTCCTTGGCAGATTCAGGAGCTTCTAGCAATAGCAAGGCCTTTCGGAGGTAGTTCACATCAATAGTCACTTCCTTTCGTTCTAGCTTGCATGTAAAAGATTCTTCTCCCAAGTCTAGCTTCATAGTGTTCTACATTTGATGAATTTAGAGTTCGGGAATTATAGCTGACTTGTCCAGCATGCTCATGCACTTATGTAGCTTGAGAATCTCTATAGCTATCTGACAAGTCGATTCTGCACACTTTATCTTGTGAAATTCTACCCGAGCATTGTTCTTGCCAATTTCCACATCATAGTCTTGTGGAAGAGTGTCAGCCTTGGTGAGCATTGGGAGTGGTTGTTATGCAGCCATTTGTGATTTCTGAAACGTAAATCAAAAATAGATTTGCATGATACATGAACGTTAGCAAATTGTTAATTTTGTTATCATTCATGTGACCGTTATGTTGCTTAATTTGATTTTACATGTTTAAGTATTATGAGTATAGCAATTTTCATCTTTGAACATTTTGTTGATTATTAGTTAAAGTTGATTTCCTTTTAATGTCCATTGAGCAATTTCGACAACTTGTGACTTGTATGAATTTCGACAGTTGAATTTTGTAGAACACGATATTCATGATTTCTGTGGTTCGTTTGGTCTTGGTTGGCTGTTAAAGATGAAGATCTTCATTTTAGAGAGAGAGTAGTGAGAGGGTGGAGAGAATATCGGTTAATGATTAACTTTATTAAAAGTAACAAATGAATACACAATATTTTCCCACACCCCACATGGAGAGGCATGTGGGGTATTTATAGGCCCTTTTACATCACTTTGTTTTCCATTTACACATAAGTAGTCCCTGCGTGTACTACTTAATACAAACCTAGTCCAATTCACTTAAGTGACGATATCTTTATAAAAAGCGAGTCTAACAATCTCCCTCCAAGATGTCGTCACAAGTGAATGGTTACAATGAGACCTATAAACAATACAAAGTAAATTACAATAATAAACTTTTGCTGAAGTGCAGAGTCTCTGTAGTCTAGATCCTGAGGCAGACTTGAAGACTTGAAGTTCTCTATTCCGAAGATCGCAGCATCGATCTTTGGTGCTGACGGCACACATCCTTGTAGCTCTGAACTTCAACTGTAATGTACTAGTTAGGTTATTACTCCCTCCTAACTAGTGAGCCCTTTATTCATTTCTGCTCCCTCCTGAAATGACAACTCTCTTTAGTCTTCTAACACGCAGCGGAGATTGTAGCACAATGGTTGCCGTTCGGGAGCATCAACATATCTCACAAAGTATTTGCATCCAAGTTGGTAATAAGCCATACTTCTCCCTCCTGATGATTGCGAGTTATCGGAATCATTATATTTTTGTGTACTTGGCGTTGATTACCTTTTACTTGATGCAATATTAAAGCCATAACAGCCCTTCGAAGCATAATTTCGTGAGAATATGTTGAAAAAAATACTCTCGATACGTCTCTCAAAACAACCTTAAAATTCACCGGCTTCTTGTAAATGACCACATATGGAGACAACCCGATATGACCAACTTGAAAAAGAAGTAACCACCACTTAGATATGTGACTTAAGCTTGTACGAAAGTGTGACTAAGAACCTATACTGAGCAATACAACGTAACTCCTTAAAGCATAGATCGTTTCATATACCCATCCAACCTTCCTTAATTGTATATGAACCTCTCTCGAATTATCAACATCTTTGTGTGACACTGAGTACTACAACGTATCTCCTTTAAGTGATAGTTAACTAGGTCTTCGTCCATCCACCCCTTGACTTATGAAAACAAGATAACCCAAGACTTAATCACTACACTGAGTAATACACCCATGAGAGCCCAAACAAGTATCTCTAAAAGTCATGCATCCAACCAACCTCTAGACTTTGAGATAAATAAGTACACATGCCCGAGAAATGTCACTTCAAAGTCAAATCAATAATACCGTACTTCCCCGTAGTCATTTTCCTTAACCATAATGCTTTTAGCCATGAACTATGTATCCCCGTGATTGTTGCGATGGTATCCCTTTTTCCTTCTTTTTTTTCTTTTTTTTTCATAATTTGAAAGACACTAGGAAATGCAATAATAATGATACTGGAAAATTTTGAGTGTAACAGATTTTGACGTCAATTTTCACCGAAAGATTCGAATTTTGACCTAAAAATTTGAATTTTGGGCCAAAATTTTCATAGTTATACCAAAATTTGAATTTCGCATAATTTTTTTTTTTTTTTTTTGAAAGGATTCTAAGTTGAAGGGTATCAAGGTGGAAGGATTATAAGCGGACATATTTCTCAATTTCGATAGAATAGAATTGCGAAAAACCCCACAATTGCGAAAGAATCAACAATTGCGAAAAACTCCTCAATTGCGAAAGAATCACCAATTGCGAAAGAGTCAATCAATTGCGAAAGACACAGCAATTGCGAAAAAATAACCAATTGCGAAAAAAATCAACAATTGCGAAAAGACACACAATTGTGAAAAACTCAACCAATTGCGAAAAAAAATCAACAATTGCGAAACGATACACAATTGCGAAAAACTCAACCAATTGCGAAAAAATCAACAATTGCGAAAAGACACACAATTGCGAAAAACTCAACCAATTGCGAAAAAATCAACAATTGCGAAAATCCGTTGACTTTTATCGAAATTCCACCAATAATTGAGTCCAATAATTGAAGTCCACTGTTCACTTTTCCGACCATCGTTTTTTCCGACCAGATCTGACCATAAAACCCATTTCGAGCATAAAACTCAACCATATATCCATCAGATCTGAACACATATCACGGATTAAAGACAAAACAATCTCAACCAAAACTTGAAGATAGAACTGTTACCAGATCTAAACTCGTATGAACATGGATTTGAGATTTTTTGACCATATTTGATACATAAGACCAGTAATAGGTCTGTTTTTATCTAATGAAACGGAAAAAAATTCCGATGACCGCAAAACAAATTCCGATGACTAAAAAGATGATAAAAAACAGCCTAAAACATGATTCGAACCACAAAATCAGTAAAGAACACAACCTGAAACATTTCTCACCACGAATCGTCCCCTGGTTAGCTCTTGATACCAATTGTAGAACACGATATTCATGATTTATGTAGTTCGTTTGGTCTTAGTTGGCTGTTAAAGATGAAGATCTTCATTTTAGAGAGAGAGTAGTGAGAGGGTAGAGAGAATACCGGTTAATGATTAACTTTATTAAAAGTAACAAATGAATACACAATATTTTCCCACACCCCACATGGAGAGGCATGTGGGGTATTTATAGACCCTTTTACATCACTTTGTTTGCCATTTACACATAAGTAGCCCCCGCGTGTACTACTTAATACAAACCTAGTCCAATTCACTTAAGTGACGATATCTTTATAAAAAGCGAGTCTAACAAATTGCGACAGATCTCCACAATTGCGACAATTTTGACCAATTTCGACAGTTTTTAAATTCCGACAGATTTATGATCCAATTCCGATGACTTTTGAATTTCGATGACATTTGATCAATTCCGATGGAAAAATCTGAATTGCGATAAGTCATGTCCAATGGCGATGGAAATCTGGAATTGCGATAATTTTACCCAATTGCGATGAAAGTTTTGAATTTCGACAAGTTTTGTGCAATTGCAACAAATTTATCCAATTCTGATGGATTTTGCAATTCTGACAGGACTTCTACAATTTCGACGGATATTGCAATTTCGACAATTTTTTATACAAGAAATTGCGACAAACACTATAGATGTACATTTTCTTGATTCTTTATCGAATTTTGGTTTTTCCTGTCAAATTAAATCATATCACAAGTTATAATATGCTCATTACATTCATCTATTCACTCCTAAACCCTGTATATCAAATTTGAAAGCAATTCCGACAAACCCTAGGTTGGGAATTAAGCTTAAGCAGTTAGTACTGTTGAAGATGGAAGTTAGGACTGCTGAAGAGTTTTGAAGACATAAGCAGTTAGGACTGCTGAGTGAAGAAGTTTGTACTGTTTATGATAAAACTGTGTAAAGATAAATATGGAATAGATTTTGTGTATATCGTCTAGAATTAAGTTGATAGTTATCTTGTGAAGGAATCCTTGGTCTATAAAAGGATTGCCTAGGTTAAAGTTTAGTATACACATAGATACACATATACGATAAGAGTTCATACGTTAAGATTCAAGGTTGTAAACCCTAGTGATAGGAGATCACTCGTATTATTGTTCTAATAATATTGAATCGTTGAAGTTCATTATTCTGTGTTCATTCATTGTTACATTCAAACCATACAAAACACAAACACATAAAGTCTTCTAAGTGCTAGCTAGTAAATTCCGCGTGCTAGACTAAGCATAATTCTTAGTATCACATCTAACACAAGGAGTGTGTGTAGATCCGGTCACCCTATTACTCAGAATCATCGAAATTCACTAAAACATGTTAGAAGTTTGTTTGATTGATTTCAATAGATTCCTATGATGTTTCAGAGTTCATTGGTCCATATTTTAACACTTCTTATCCATGAATTGGAAATATTGAACTTGTTCAAGTTCATCTCAAACCCTACGCATCTAAATTACTTCAAATGTGTTTCTAGGTTCGATTCGATGGATAAATCATGTTATATGACATATATAAACACTATCCAAACAAATTAATTAGACCACAACACATTCATATGAATTTCCCCAATTTTATCGTATGAACCCTAATTATGAACATGCATCAATTCAAGTTTCTGGGTGTGATTAAACACTCATAACACGTTTAGGACTCAATTCCGACCATTTCCCACCACTCAATTTAGTTTCGAACACTCAAAATGATTTTATCCCAATTCGACATAAACCCTAATTTTATTTTAATCGATTTTGAAAGATTTAGCCATTGGATCATTAAATCCTTAAAAACCATGTCTTATAATCATGCAAACAATGTTTAAACACTCACAGATATGAAGATTCTTGATCAGATTTGTAGATTAAATGTGAGTCGTGGATTGAGTTGGTGAAAAGTAATTACGGTTGGTGAAGGAAGTAAATGTGGTTTGGTGAATTGCAATAACTGCATTTCAGATGCAGTTATTGCAATTTTACCTATGTTTTAACTTTTCAACTTTGACATAATATGTCCCTTAACCACATGATTTTACAATAGAAGTCCTTACTCTCAACTTATTAACTAGACTTGACATGTCTTTGACAATAACACTTTAAAACTCCCCTTGACTTATGAGTATTTGAGACACATTTTTAAGATCAAGGAGGGCATCACACAGATAGTATTGGTGTTTGACTTTCTTATTTGTTTTAACTTTATATATATATATATATATAATATTTACGAAGATAGTTTTGGTGTTTGACTTTCTTATTTGTTTATAAGAAAGTTATTTAAATCCTCTTGAGTCAAACACCTCATACCAATTTGGTGAACTAATTCCACAAATCTTTTATGAGGCAAGGCTTTGGTGAATAAGTCTGCCAATTGGTATTCTGTACCCATAAAATATAATTCAATAGTACCCAGTTCCACATGCTCCATGATGAAATGGTAACGAAGTGCAATGTGTTTTGACTTCGAGTGTGGAACTGTATTGCATGAGATGGCAATGGCACTCTTGGAGTCGCAGTACATGGGAATCTTGTTGAAGACGTAACTGTAGTCCATCAATTGTGATCGCATCCAAATGACTTGATCACAACATGCTGACATGGCTACATATTCAGATTCTGTAGACGATAATGAGGTACAATCTTGCTTCTTTGACTGCCAAGACACAAGTTTATCTCCTAGAAATTTCACTCCCCAGATGTACTTTTACATGTATCTAGACATCCTGCATGATCAGCATCTGAAAACGCAATTAGTTCAAAGCCAGAATCCTTCGGATACTGTATCCCCAAGTGAATGGTTCCCTTTATGTATCGGATGATTCTTTTAACCTCAGAGAGGTGTCTTTCAGTAGGTCGAGACTGATAGCGGGAGCAAAGATATGTTGCAAATACAATATCTGGTCGGCTAGCTGTTAGATACATGAGTGACCCAATCATACTTTGGTATTTGGTAGGGTCAATTGGTGTCCCACGTAAATCAGCATCCAGCTTTGGAGATGATGTAGACATAGGAGTATTATATGTGTCACAATTTGTCATGCCATGTTTCCTTAAAATCTCTAGAGCATATTTGGACTGATTTAGAAAAATACTACGGGGGGATTAATGAACTTGAAGTCCTAAGAAGAACGTAAGTTCACCCATCATAGACATCTTAAAATTTTGTTTCATTAGTTTACCAAAAGCATTTGAGTACTTTTTATGTGTTAAACCAAAAATGATATCATCAACATAAATTTGAACAATTAAGATGTCTTCCCTGTGTTTTTGAATAAACAGTGTAGGATCAACAGATCCTTTGGTAAAGTGATTAGCTGTTAGACCCGTTTCCCGTATACAAGTAGGCCCCACCCTATATGAAACTGACTAAGACTTAAAGTGATTGGTTAGTCAACAGAAGTTGTGTAGCGGTCAAACCCGATAGTCAAAGCATGTATAATATGGCTATAGAAAGTATCATGTGTCGCAATTATAAAGGGAATAGACTTCAAGGACCTAAGTTACCAAGTATTAAATCTACTATTATATGTAGTGTGGCCAAAGTAGAAAAGGAAGGACTTGAAGGACCACACTTGCCAATTAGGCAAACCTACCACCTAAAATATCAATTACCTAGAAAGTTCTAGGCATTTCATCCAATAATTATAAGGGTGTTTTTTGGTCCGGTTATGGGAGAAGAAAAAAAAGAGAGGGAAATGAAGTTGGGTGATCAAAGAAGAAAAGATAAGGATTTCATCTCAAGATTGAAGTTCTAGCAATAATCTTCACATGTAAGTAGCCTATTTATCTTGGTTTAAGTTAATAAGTTATTGAGTTAATCACCATATGATCATCCATGATTATGTGGTGAATAGAGATGTTGAATGTAGGATTATGGTGGCCCAAACCATTGATAAGGTTGTTTGATTATGTATTAAGTGTATAGGTGGATGATGATGATGAAGATGATGATGATTATCTTCATAGTGATATGATATTATAGTAGTTGAGCTTGGGAGTCCAAGGTAAGTAACTATAATTACTATATGTTAATATGAATATTCTCATGTTATGTGTTAATGAATGAGTTATTAGGATTAAGCCTTGGATTAGTAAGATGGGTTAATAGGAGGTATGTTAATGAGTGAGGATCAAGAGATAGGACATGGGGTTGAAAGGTCTAAGGTAAGTCTATGTTTGTTATGTATATAATTTTATGATGTTCATGTGATATGGTTATGATGTTGTTATGATAATGGTAACGAGATCGGTTTGGTTGTGAGCCAAATGATTAAAGACGTACTTGATGCATACATTGTGAAAGGAAGTATTGATCATGTACTAATCTAGTTACTTACTAAGCGTAAGCTTACCCCTTTTAGTTGTTAATGTTTTGTAGGATAATTGCGATGAAGATAACTTGTCTTGGATTGTGGCTTAAAGACTTGAAAGCGGTTTGGAAGATAGTAAGTGTTAGGAGCTTAGATAGATACCGAGCTCAAGGTCAAAGTTTGTACCTCCGTTGGTATTTTATTGATTTGTAGAGTAAATTCAAGTGTCAAAATGTATGTTACTGGAGTCATAATGATTTGGTGGTCTAACGGTGTGTCAAAGTGTGTTTTATGTGTTTATAGTCAAAGTTAAAGGGGCGTTTGGATTAAGTGTAAATATACCCCTTTTGGGTTGTACATGGGTCAAGTGTATATGGAACATGTTTAGTATGTTAAAGTAATGATGTTGGTTAAGTTTGGTGGAAAAATGAAGTGGAATAAGTAGTTTGTAGTGTAAATGGGTCAAAACGGGTTTTGGTGCAAAATCCGTGATTGTGTGAAGTACGTTTCGGAGAGTGAAACGGTAAATATTTTTGTATGAAAATGAGCCCAATGGTATACTAAATAAATCTAGAAAGTTTGGTTAGTTATCAAGTTCGGGAGGTCGAACTTTCAAGAAAGGATTTTGAAAATGAGTCGGACTGGACAGAAGCCTCCATCCAATCGGATGGAGGGCCTTCGGCATATTTTTGGCAATTTTTGAAAAATCATATCTTTTAATCCGTAAGTCGTTATGGGTTGCGCCACTCGTCATTTTGAAGGTAATTGAGTCTAGTTTTATTTAAAAATAGTCTCAAGGTCTGAATGTTTATAGATTTTTTTCAAGGGTCAAAAGAGTATCAAGATGTCCGTAAAAGTGAGTCGTTTCCGGTCAAAAAGTTTTAATTTTTGGTCTATAGCGGGCACGGGGTGTAACAACTTGGTATCAGAGCTTCGGTTTAAGTGAATTAGGTTTCCACTTTAGGTTTTCTAGACTTAAACCACTCGTAGATGCGTTGAATATAAGTTTAAGTAACGCGGAAAATAGATGCCTTAATGGTAGGATGTAGAAGTGCTTATAGTAATAATAGGATTAGGCTATAGCTAAGATGTAATGTGAAAAATGTGATGTGAATTTAGTGGTTGGAGAAGTAACAAGTTAGATGCGAGTTTTAGTTTGTTTAAATTATGGGATGGAATGTATGATATGTTATACTCATTGAAGTTAATAAGTGTTATATGTGTTTTATGGTGTTAACATATATGTGATATAATACTATGGTAGATTATATTATGCTAGGTGGCATGTAAGGGTATGATGCTTCTTGCATAGAATAAGGTTTTATTAAAGCGGTTTGATGTCTTAAAGTTATGAGTCGTAGGCGAAGTTATTAAAATGTGTTTATTAGTATGGTGACATTGTGATTAGGGTTGGAAGAAAGAAATATGTTATGGTATAACGCGTAGAAGATAAAGATTGACTTAAATTTCATTAATTATGGTTTGGCGAATGATTTATACGTATTGTGCTTGAATGAATAATGACCTAGTGAGGGTGATAGAATTGAGTAAGATTTGTTCTTATGTGAATGTTCAAGGTATATGAGGATATGTGTATGGTGAGGATTTAGATGCTTAAGTAAAGCGTATTGTTAAATTGTGTTGTTGTAAGATATTTTAGAAATGTGTAAGTAATAAATGATACATGAAATAGATAATGCATAGATTGGTAAAATGAAGTAGTAATTACCTCAATGATAATAGACAAATGGTATGACATAGACATATTTAAATATTTTAAATTTTAAATTAATTATAGACTAATGGGGTATAAGTGGTTAGTAATGTTTATCTTCTACGGGAAGAATGTGAAATGTAGACCTTACGTATATATGAGATAAAAAAAATGTACTAATGTGCTTGACGTTTATTTATAAGGCGTTATTTTTGCCATATGCAAAGTGATTTATGAATGCGTGTTATAACATGAAGTATAGAAGAAGTGTAATGCGAGGGAATCCAAATTAGATGAGTCATGACTAGGATTCTGATCGTGGCATAAAATGTTAGAAGCTGGGTAGATGAACGAGTTTTAAATTACAACGTAAGACCAATATATGGTCTAGAAAATAATTCACGTTTAATGTTGGTTTAAGTCGTGTCAAGAGTAAGATGAGTCAATCGGGATTGAAATAGATAATATTAAAAGAACGAGCATGTGTAAAATGGAGTAAGAGAATAACGTGAAGTTGACAAGAAAACGATAAGTGTAATGCAACAACTCAGATGAAATATAATGTGTATATTCATATGTATGAAAGTTTGAAAAAGATGAGTATTACTAAGATGGTGTCAAGGTAATGAAAGGTGATAGGTGAGTATTTAAAAATGTGTAAGGCGAGGAGAAGAGAAAACGGAGAAGTGTTAGTCTAAGAAATGCTTGAATAATGAATAATTAGTGAACATAGAATTAGTAAATTAGAAGCGATTGATTGGGGATGACACGTGGTAAATTGTTTACCGTGCACTTTGGCTAGTGCCGGTGATTATATTGAGATTATATGAATGTATGTTAAAGTAACGATAATGGAAGTAGGAATGATAAGTGGTATTAGAGATGGGCTAGCGAGTGAATTAAGAAATGACGCTTTAAGTGCGGATCGTAATGATATTAAGCGTACTAAGGTATAGCGTGAAAAGACAAAATGAAACTAACGAATTAATGATTAAGTGTTTAATGACTTAAAGGTTAAAGAATGAGGTTAGGGAATGATGGCATGAAATGTGACCAACATATGGTCTCATTATATTTAGTGACTAAAGACTAACGTTAAAGTGGTATAGAGACGGGGTAACGGTAAGGTAAGGTACTTGAGGTTTAAATGTGAACGTGAAGTTGTGATAAAGTATGTTAGTATATAAAGGATGGAAATTAAACGAAAAAGTTTGAATGCTAAAAGTTAAATGCGATAAGTTAAGAATGTAAATGAGAATGAGATGAGTATGTATGAGGATCGAGTATGTACATGAATGTATAATAATGACAATGATGTTATGGTAGGTTATGATGAAAGCAAGATTAAATGAGTACCTTGATTGTTTAATATGATATAAAATTTATAGGATTAAAGTAAGGTGCGTTGAAAAAGTAATGACGAGATAAATGGTATGGTTTAAAAGCTAACGATTAAATGAGACGAGTTATGTATGTGAGTAAGAATGTAATGAGATATTGTGCGGTAAACGTAGCGAGTTTATGTTAATGATATAGAATGTGTGTCAAGAAAGGTGACGCTAATGAGTGTGTTATAGTTAATGACCTATGAAAGGTAAATATGTAAAAGGCGAGATAGAATGATGTTGCTTAAATACAAGAAGTAAGATAAAGTACGAGAAAGAGAATGTGATGAGTTAAGGGTGCAAGTAGGAACGAAAGGATGTGATGTGAAAATTAAGTATGATAAGAATGTGTTAATAACTTAAAATGTGTAAAAGAATGAATGGTGCTAATGAAGGAATGAAATTAACCTATGTAAGGTTTAAATATGGAGAAAGTCGGATAAGTTAAAGGGTAAAGTAAGGATGTGAAAATGATAAATGCGGATTAAGAATGTAGGATGGTAAACACATAAAAAAATTAATTAAAAAAAAAAAAGTGTAATTATAATAAGCAGGTTCATATGCTCTATGAGCTTGCCTTCACTAAAAATAAATGAATGAGATAATGTGTGCGTTACAATGCCATGACTTGGATCCATGATGGAAATGTGAAAGGTTAAAGATGGTATCTTTCAGGATGGCCAAGCTAATGATGATAAATGATGGTGTCTTTCGGGATGACCGAGCTAATGAATGTTAAAGGATCCTTCGGGATATGTTAAAGGATCCTTCGGGATATGTTAAATATACTTCGGGATAAAACGTATTGCCTTCATCGGCAAATGGGGTTGCCTACATCCTTAGCAATAAAAATATCCCCATAATGAATGTGTTAATGATATGGATCCAAGTCTAAAAAGGAAATGTGAAGTATAAAAAGGATGAGAGAATAAAAGTTAAATTAGGAAATAGGAGTACTGGTATTGTGTTGAAAATATATATAACCATGAGTTCATGTTTCTTGATTTACATCGATTGGGACGCCTTTCCATGTAAATGAGGAAGTATGAACGAGTGGGCTTATGTGTTACCGACATGACACGAGTAGGGTTAGGGAAGTAGAAAGCGGAAGTCTAGAATTAGTTGGAAATTATAAGGACTAATATAGGAGGGTTAAAAATTAGGGTACATCTTTTAGTGAGACTTATGAGAACTTATGTTTTAAGTGTTAAGTATAAGTTGAAGGAATTAAAGAATTGTAATGATGCTTAAAAATGTATAATATGCAATTGTGGCGTGGCACAAAATGTGAGTAATGGAAATAATTGATGATAAGTATCATGTGTAATGTGACGGCAAATGATAAAGTATGATGTTATAAAGTCAATTCATGTAATATTTCTTTGAGACTTATAAAGATAAGCGAAAATGTCATGAAGAAAGAAGTAGAAGAAATGAGGTAATTGTGGAGGCGTAAAAGAAATGGTTAAGTGGTGTTGATAGAATGTGAAAGTAATAGCCAATTGTATTTATGTAAAGTCAAATAGTACGATTTTCTCAAGTAACTTGTAGTTAAAGGACGAGAATATAGGACAAAGCAAGTGAGAATGTGATGTAATGGTAATAGAACGGATTAAAATGGTAACTAATTATAGTGAGGATGTCTCGTATTATGTAATAAGCTAAGTAAGAGTTGTATGGTTATAGAAGTAAGTGGAAAGTAATGTGGATTAAGGATACGTGTTATGTTATAGTGTGCATAGAGTTGCAAGACCATTAGATCGTTGCAACTAAATGAACTAAGAATCAAAAGTGCTAGGAATGAGGTGTATTATGTGACTAAGTTTTTGTTAGTAATAGACGATAGATTTCGGGGACGAAATCTAAATAAGAGGGTAGAATTGTTAGACCCGTTTCTCGTATACAAGTAGGCCCCACCCTAGATGAAACCGACTAAGACTTAAAGTGATTGGTTAGTCAACAAATGTTGTATAGCGGTCAAACCCGATAGTCAAAGCATGTATAATATGGCAATAGAAAGTATCATGTGTCACAATTATAAAGGGAATAGACTTCAAGGACCTAAGTTGCCAAGTATTAAATGTACTATTATATGTAGTGTGGCCAAAGTAGAAGAGGAAGGATTTGAAGGACCATACTTGCCAATTAGGCAAACCTACCACCTAAAATATCTATTACCTAAAAAGTTCTAGGCATTTCATCCAATAATTATAAGGGTGTTGTTTGGTCCGGTTATGGGAGAAGAAAAAAAAGAGAGGGAAATGAAGTTGGGTGATCAAATAAGAAAAGATAAGGATTTCATCTCAAGATTGAAGTTCTAGCAATAATCTTCACATGTAAGTAGCCTATTTATCTTGGTTTGAGTTAATAAGTTATTGAGTTAATCACCATATGATCATCCATGATTATGTGGTGAATAGAGATGTTGAATGTACGATTATGGTGGCCCAAACCATTGATAAGGTTGTTTGACTATGTATTAAGTGTATAGGTGGATGATGATGATGAAGATGATGATGATGATCTTCATAGTGATATGATATTATAGTAGTTGAGCTTGGGAGTCCAAGGTAAGTAACTATGATTACTATATGTTAATATGAATATTCTCATGTTATGTGTTAATGAATGAGTTATTAGGATTAAGCCTTGGATTAGTAAGATGGGTTAATAGGAGGTATGTTAATGAGTGAGGATCAAGAGATAGGACATGGGGTTGAAAGGTCTAAGGTAAGTCTATGTTTGTTATGTATATAATGTTATGATGTTCATGTGATATGGTTATGATGTTGTTATGATAATGGTAACGAGATCGGTTTGGTTGTGAGCCAAATGATTAAAGACGTACTTGATGCATACATTGTGAAAGGAAGTATTGATCATGTACTAATCTAGTTACTTACTAAGCGTAAGCTTACCCCTTTTAGTTGTTAATTTTTTGTAGGATAATTGCGATGAAGATAACTTGGCTTGGATTGTGGCTTAAAGACTTGAAAGCGGTTTGGAAGATAGTAAGTGTTAGGAGCTTAGGTAGATACCGAGCTCAAGGTCAAAGTTTGTACCTCCGTTGGTATTTTATTGATTTGTAGAGTAAAGTCAAGTGTCAAAATGTATGTTATTGGAGTCATAATGATTTGGTGGTCTAACGGTGTGTCAAAGTGTGTTTTATGTGTTTATAGTCAAAGTTAAAGGGGCGTTTGGATTAAGTGTAAATATACCCCTTTTGGGTTGTACATGGGTCAATTGTATATGGAACACGTTTAGTATGTTAAAGTAATTATGTTGGTTAAGTTTGGTGGAAAAATAAATAAATCTGGAATGTTTGGTTAGTTATCGAGTTCGGGAGGTCGGACTTTCAAGAAAGGATTTTGAAAATGAGTCGGGCTGGACAGAAGCCTTGATGCGGTGCGATGTGTCGTTGCGGTTTAGCAGTATTAATGCCTACTCAAGTTTTAAATTTATATTTAGCCGACTTATCAATAACACACACACTTAACGAGCAGTGTACCCGGTCAGTATGAATATAATGGTAAGTAGAGTGTCGATCACTAAGAGTGGAACGTATTATCTAGTTATTCTAATCAGTATTTTAATAAATTAAGTTAGCTATACAAACTATTCTAACGCAAGGGGGTTCAGCCTGAGAGACTGGCACGATTTGGTTGCAATTAATTAATAAACTAAACCAATAGGCACGAATCAGCGAATAGCACACACGTACACAGATAAATACTCGAGACAATAAGAAGATCTGTCCTGATAGATAAGTAGTTTGTCACTTGTTTTATTGCTAGTTTTATATGAAGTGTATAGTTCAATGCAACGCACCGAGATTAAGTCCTTTCTCGTTGGTTCTAATCTTATCGGCGAGTAAACCCTTAATGATTACTTATGACTATCCTATTTATCTTTCTTCCTACTTTTCTACAGACGATAGAATGCATAGGCGATCTAATAAATAGGCGAGGGCAGAGGCATGGCGACCCGATCAACGCTCAGCTAGACACAGAGGTTATCAATGCACTAATAAAAGTCACCAAAGACATCAACATATAAACTTTAATTAATGAGAAAGCAGTTTTAAGGGAGTGCAATCTTTCCATTGTCACATTACACAAGCCACCAATCTTGATGAATTAAAGTTTACTAACACAATAAAACAAAACTACTTAATGAATTAAACACATGCAGCACCTTCTTACAGCTCTTGTATCTTTGTTTGGGTGTGTCTTGTGCTGCCTATTCGTCTGAATTCGTCCTAGGGTTTCTGTACTTCGGTCTTCTGTCGAACTTCGGAACTTTTTAATTCGTCTGGTCTTTGGGGTATTTATAGTTTCTGTCTGAGGGTAAGATGCGGCGCATCTAGTAAGTAGATGCGGCGCATTGGCTTAACTTCGCGTGGGGTCCAAGATTAATATATTCAGGAATATTCGTACACCGCCAGAAGATGCGGCGTAACTCCATTCTTGGATGCGGCGCATGTCCTCTTGTATCTTGGATCGTATCTGGTGAAATCTTGATAGTGATGCGCCGTATGTAATAAGCGAGATGCGGCGCATCTGGAGCAGAATGGTCTTGATCTTGTACATTTCGGTAGACTCTTAACTTCTTGCATGTTTTGCTCCATAATTAGTCCAAAATCGCCAAGTTTCACCAAATGCTTGTTTTTACCTGAGAATTACAAAAGTAAACGATTAAGTATCAATCCTCATACATAATATAATAAAACAAGTCAAATAATTAGGATAAATGATAGTAATAAAATGTACTTATTTGAGTTCATCAAATATCCCCCCACTTGAACTTTACTTGTCCCCAAGTAAACCTTAGAATTAATCTTATGAAAATGTATCCTAAAAGAATATTAGGATTTATTTTTATATTTAAGCATGTATTCATTTTTGTCATAATCACACAACCAAACACTCAACGAATTAGAAGTAAAATAAAATAATTCGATAAAAGCAAATCTAATCGTTTAACTGTCCAGTCGTGACGAATATTCTATCATAAGCTTGGCAAGTATACACATCTCCCCCACTAAAGCCAAGGAATAACAAGTCTAAAGCGGTAAAAAGGGTTTTAAAGGTTAAGGGTTAATTATTCTTAATCTCTATCGATCTCAAATTCCAGAAAAGGCGACAAAATCACAAATACATGATCGAATCCACGAACACGATACTTGCAATTGCTCAAATCCTTAACTCGAATAGGCTAAAGATAGGACCAAACTTCACCAATAATATTATATCAAAAAGGGCGACAAAATCATAAATACATAGCCGAATCCACGACTACGATACTTAAGATTGCTCAAATCCCTAATCTCAATAAATCAAAGGTTTGGATAAAGAATAATATAGGGTATGGATAATATTTGGGATACAAATTGGTGTAAAATGAAAAATAAACAAAACAGATAAACTAAAATCCTAATTGTGGTTAATCACTATCCCAACCATCCCATGAATAAGACTCATATCATAGAATAACTCACGCTTTAACACTTGAAACACACGCTTTAGGTAGACACGAATTATACTCAACAAGATCTTAATCAAAGAATAAACCTTAGTTGGCGTTCCCATAACTGCCAACTCCCATTCAATCCATAAGTATAATATACAACAACTAGTGGTGATATCGACCACTTAATACAAAACTTTACATAAGTTGGTTAAAACAAACATCCAACTCTTCCCCTTTTTTTTTCTTTTTCTTTTCTTATTTTTTCGATTTTTTTTTTTTTTTTTTTTTTTTTTTTTTTTTTTTTTTTTTTTTGACATCTACTAACATAAACATAGATGTGTAAAATTTCACCACATCACTAAAACGATAACTCTGGATAATTTTTCCATACTTTTCATGACTTCAGAAATAACGGTAATAGTGAAAGTAGTAAACACACGAAAAATAAACTCAAAGATATACAATATTTACTTTCACTCCAATTGCATTGTGCAATTTCCCGACCTAACCATAGATAATGAATTACGCACGCGAACACAGGTAATGTAAGGAAACACACTTTGCCTAAAGCAATTAACCAACCACGGATTTTAATCTATAGGGTAGGCTAAGGTGTAAGGGTGTAACGAAACATTTAAACAAAGGTGTAAGAAACGAAAGGAATGACTCTGAGTGTTTTTCTAGGGGTATCTTACTCTAAAAGTGAGAGTAACAAAAGGGTTTTTACGGGGGTTAACTAACCAATGTAGTTAGTTAATATCACATAACATATAAAGGCTATTTGGGTGTAATCCTAGAAATTTACCAATTTAGACAAGTCATTCCAATTATATAAATAATACTTATTATGGTGGTCTCGAATAGTATACAAGCCAAGTTCTAAAGTTTACAAGTCACCGGCACACTCATAGATTTGTGAATTTTGAAAAATCACAATTTTTGAAAATAACGTCATGTGTGCAGCTATGCAACATAGACTTTAAACAAAAACATGCTAAAAAAAATTTAAATTTTGATATATTAAGCACATTTTAAGCATATTTTGAAAAATTTAGGACAAGTAAGTGTTAAGTGTTCTAATTCTCCAATCCCCCCACTTAAGCTAAACAACGTTCTCGTTGTTTGTATAAAAGGTTAAAAACTGGAAAATAAAAGAATTAGAACAGAAAAACTCCCCTGAGATTTGCTCGGTATGATCCTCCATTTGTATAAGAGCAAAAATCATCTTTCTTGTGGATTAGAACGTTTAAGCTTCATAATCGATGTATCCACAGAAAATGTAGGAATCTATAATACCACCAAGGCTTTAAAACACACCTAAGTTAAGAAAGGTTCAAACTTGCATAATACATTAGTAGTTAGGAAAAATAAAACATAAAAATTAAAAATGAAAATCATCAGGTCAGTCGATGCGCCGTATCTTATGGAAGAAGATACGCCGTATCGAGCCTGGAATAAATACGGATCAGAATAGAAGATGCGCCGCATCCTTAACCAGGGATGCGCCGCATTAAAATAAACTGATAAAAAGTTTTAAAGTCGAAAATAAAAAATGCAGAAAAATAATGATATGACCATTGCAGGAGATGCATCGCATCTCAGGATTGAGATGCGCCGTATCCTCTGCGGCCTGACTGACTCGACACAAAAACATAATAATAAAAAGATAAATCCGGGTTGTCTCCCGGTCAGCACTTGTCTTTATTCCAGAGTCTTCAAGTTATACTCACGTTCAGCTCTTTAATATCGATCATTGGTTCCCACATTGCCACGTAGGATCCATTCAGCAACTAATTCGTCACGTATATATTCAGGTCCCAAATTCAAAACTCCATTATAGAATCCTTCCATCATTTGATATGGGTACTCAATTCCTCTCTTCATGTCATCATTACTAATAAAAATGATGCGTGGTTTTGCAACCTTACAGCAGGTTTTACCTCTCGAAGGATCTCAAGAGGCTTACAACCCCACCAGGCAGTGTACCTGACCGATGTAGTATAGTGTAGTGGTAAGTACGGGGGATTGATCGTTCTCCACAGGGAATAGTGTTCGTTAGGTATGAAAAACTACTCTAATAGGTCTAAGGGTGAGAGAAGATTCTTTTTATGTTTTTATAATTTTATGAAAGCAAGTAAAATCTCGGGTTTGAAAGAGTGGGCGGAATTAGTTGCTAGTCAACTAACCCAAGTTACTACGAATCGAAATAAAATAAAATAACAGAAAATGAAAAGGTGGTAAAACTTATGTGGAGAGAAATGTGTTTACTTAGATTTCCTTACTCCCTAACTATCTTTTACCGGTTGATTAGTGTGTATTAATTGCGTGGATGACGGGTGTATTCCTTAATACCAATCGTGGGGTGGCGTACGTACTTCCCCAACTCTATGAACTCCTACTTCACTCCTATGTCGAGCCGGCTAAGAAGCTCCTAACATGGGATCACTAGAATTCGCTCATGCATTAAATACAACCATAAAAACCTTAGTACGCATTGGTTCATGTTTCTTAAGACGTTCAAGCAAGTTACCGTATAGGAAGTTAGCCAGTTTTCTTAAGCTTAACATAGATGAACAATCATCCAATACAACTAATAACACACTAATAACCAATAATCAATAGCTAGGTTTCATTAGATCTAAGCAAACACAAGATAAATCTAGCCTAGCATGTTAAACAAAAGACAAGAACAAGATAGAATCAAACAACACATAGACATATTGAATGATTAATTGATAACTTATCTTCAATGTAACATGGAAGATCTCAAGGCAAAAAGCCTTGAAAAAGCTGCTAAAATCATCTTAGGGTTTTTCACACACAAAGTTCCACCCTAATGACAAAAAATTGCAAAACTATATATAGAGTTTAAGGGCTGACGGCGTCACGTTGTAGATTCTGACGCCGTCACCTCGCCGCTTTTAGGGTTCTCGGATGGCCTTCCTGACGCCGTCCCTCTTTAGACCTCCAAAATCCGTTCTGGCTTATCAAGGCTTGACGCCGTCAGATTAGTGCTTGACGCCGTCCCTCTTTAAATTAAGCCGTGACGACCTTGATCACTTCAAAGGGTGACGCCGTCAGATTTTTCATGCAAAATTCTCTGGCTTATCATGAGTAATTTTCATATCCACCTTTTTCTTGCCAAGCCATGACGCCGTCCAGGGCAATCCCTGACGCCGTCAAAGGTACTTTTCAGCCGATTTTGAGACTTTGTCGTTTTCTTCACTTTTATGCTCCAAAAAAGTCCAAAATGCTTCCTTTTCCAGATTTCTTCTCCAAAGTACCTAAAATGACAAAAGGAACGATTTAGGGCAATATTTGATCAAATAAATACGATTTAGGGCTTAAAAGACCCCCTAAAAGCGGTACACTTTTCGCTTCATCAAAAAAGGAATGGAGAGAATTTGTAGCAGAACCTATTAGTAGCATGTTTAAACCCAGGGTGAGTTCGGGGCATCATATAAGTGATAATGTCGCTTCCACATTGAAAGGTGATCTTTCCTTCAAATCGTTTTGCATTAATAGTGATCTCCCTACAAAATGGTTTTCCAACAATCACGTCACCCATATCGCTGTCACGATAGGCATTCATGTCTTCAACAACGGCGAACTCAGTAACAATAGTAAAACATACAACGAAGATCGGGACATTAATGAAGGCCCCAACTACATTCTTTCCCTTATGCTCCACTTTATTTCTCATAATAGAATTGTAAAAGCTTCTTGACATGACATTGATTGGTAAAATAGGAAAGAAATTGGCGTCAATACACTTGTATCCAATCATGCATGGGAATTGCAAATTGTAAGCATAATCGGCGTGGATCCTTCTACCGTAATCCCAAGAACCATCATATCCCTCAAATTCATCGTAGTTCCTTGTATTAATAACGTTGACTTCTGTACTATCCAGAATTTCTCCTTCTTCTAACTCAGATTCCGCATCATCCATGAATAGGTTATTGGATTCTAATGGTCCATCAAGGTCATTAAGTTCAATGTAGTCCCCATCGTATCGTTCGGGTGATTTATCTTGCACGAATACTCCATTCATAAAATTGGCTTCGAAGTCGGAGTCAATCAGTTCTCCGAACCCTTCCATTTTCCTTCTGAAATAATCACGAAAGCATCAGTAGGATTTGTTCGCTAGAAGAAAAATTAATGAATATATAAACGGATATAAGAATACAAATAGCTGATATCTGCAGACGATGCGCCGTATCCAAAAAGTTGGATACGCCGTATCTTGTAATCGTTAAAATTTAATCAGACTTTATTCAGAAAATCGATACGCCGCTTAGAAATTAGAATGCGCCGTATCAATTTTAATTATCAAAAATCGATATTTTTTAAAATTAAATGCGTCGTATTGACAAAAGTTAATGCGCCGTATTTTCGTTACGTTTCAAAATATAAGATTTTTGATTCAGAAGATACGCCGTATCGACAGAAATCGATGCACCGTATCTGTTTAATAATTCGAAAACTGTTTTTAATTAAAATAATAGATACGCCGTATCTGCTAAAGCAGATGCGTCGTATGGCGTTAACGTTTAGAAAAAAAATTTATCAAAAACAGATACGCCGTATCTTGGGGAAAAGATGCGTCGTATCGAATTAATTAAACGCGTTGTATTGTATAAAAATTAAACGCAATACGCCGTATCTGAGAAATCAGATGCGCCGTATCGTTCGATTTAGCTCAGTACAACGATAGCAGAACACAGAAAATACGAAAAAAAAATAAAATAAAATAAAAACAAATAAAAAACACAAACGAAAATAAACACAAAGAAAACAAATAGCACACAAAAACAGAAAATATGCAAAATAATACAATGAATGCAAATTAATCTAATACACAACAGAATTAGCGGTTAGATAAAAAAAAATTAAAAACCTAATTAAAATACTAATCAAATTAACAGATAATAACAATTCACTCCCCGGCAGCGGCGCCAAAAACTTGATGCGGTGCGATGTGTCGTTGCGGTTTAGCAGTATTAATGCCTACTCAAGTTTTAAATTTATATTTAGCCGACTTATCAATAACACACACACTTAACGAGCAGTGTACCCGGTCAGTATGAATATAATGGTAAGTAGAGTGTCGATCACTAAGAGTGGAACGTATTATCTAGTTATTCTAATCAGTATTTTAATAAATTAAGTTAGCTATACAACCTATTCTAACGCAAGGGGGTTCAGCCTGAGAGACTGGTACGATTTGGTTGCAATTAATTAATAAACTAAACCAATAGGCACGAATCAGCGAATAGCACACACGTACACAGATAAATACTCGAGACAATAAGAAGATCTGTCCTGATAGATAAGTAGTTTGTCACTTGTTTTATTGCCAGTTTTATATGAAGTGTATAGTTCAATGCAACGCACCGAGATTAAGTCCTTTCTCGTTGGTTCTAATCTTATCGGCGAGTAAACCCTTAATGATTACTTATGACTATCCTATTTATCTTTCTTCCTACTTTTCTACAGACGATAGAATGCATAGGCGATCTAATAAATAGGCGAGGGCAGAGGCATGGCGACCCGATCAACGCTCAGCTAGACACAGAGGTTATCAATGCACTAATAAAAGTCACCAAAGACATCAACATATAAACTTTAATTAATGAGAAAGCAGTTTTAAGGGAGTGTAATCTTTCCGTTGTCACATTACACAAGCCACCAATCTTGATGAATTAAAGTTTACTAACACAATAAAACAAAACTACTTAATGAATTAAACACATGCAGCACCTTCTTACAGCTCTTGTATCTTTGTTTGGGTGTGTCTTGTGCTGCCTATTCGTCTGAATTCGTCCTAGGGTTTCTGTACTTCGGTCTTCTGTCGAACTTCGGAACTTTTTAATTCGTCTGGTCTTTGGGGTATTTATAGTTTCTGTCTGAGGGTAAGATGCGGCGCATCTAGTAAGTAGATGCGGCGCATTGGCTTAACTTCGCGTGGGGTCCAAGATTAATATATTCAGGAATATTCGTACACCGCTAGAAGATGCGGCGTAACTCCATTCTTGGATGCGACGCATGTCCTCTTGTATCTTGGATCGTATCTGGTGAAATCTTGATAGTGATGCGCCGTATGTAATAAGCGAGATGCGGCGCATCTGGAGCAGAATGGTCTTGATCTTGTACGTTTCGGTAGACTCTTAACTTCATGCATGTTTTGCTCCATAATTAGTCCAAAATCGCCAAGTTTCACCAAATGCTTGTTTTTACCTGAGAATTACAAAAGTAAACGATTAAGTATCAATCCTCATACATAATATAATAAAACAAGTCAAATAATTAGGATAAATGATAGTAATAAAATGTACTTATTTGAGTTCATCAAGCCTCCATCCGATCGGATGGAGGTCCTTCGGCAGATTTTTGGCAATTTTTGAAAAATCATATCTTTTAAACTGTAAATTGTTACGGGTCGCGCCACCCGTCGTTTTGAAGGTAATTGAGTCTAGTTTCATTTAAAATCGTCTCAAGGTCTGAATATTTATATATTTTTGTCAAGGGTCAAAAGAGTATCAGGATGTCCGTAAAAGTGAGTCGTTTCCTCTCAAAAAGTTTTAATTTTTAGTCTATAGCGGGCACGGGGTGTAACATTAGCAATTCAAAATGCGAACAGTTTATCGTATCATGCCCTCGGGGCTTGTTTAAGGCCATAGAGGGCTTTCTTGAGCCTGTACATATGATTTGGATGTTCTGGATCGATGAAGCCCTCTGTTTGTGTGACATACACTTCTTCACGGAGTTGCCCATTCAGGAATGCAGTCTTCACGTCCATTTGATAAACGGTGATGTTCTTGTGGGCAGCATACGCCAGAAACATACAGACAGTTTCAAGTCTAGCCACTGGTGCAAAGGATTCTTCAAATTCAATGCCTTCTTCTTGGCTAAAACCTTTGACAACCAAACGAGATTTTTTATGAATAACTGTTCCATTAGCATCCAGTTTTTTTTTCCAAATCCATTTAAGTCCGACGACGTAGACTCCATCAGGTCTTTCTACCAGTTCCCAAACTTCAAGATGTTTGAATTGATCAAGTTCTTCTTGCATTGATTCAATCCAATTGTCAAAAGTTAAGGCTTCTTTAATATTCTTTGGTTCTGCTTGACAGACGGTAAGTGCATAAATGCAAGTTTCACCATCTGTGTGAAGTCTTTTCCGAGTCATGAATGGATTGTCTGGATTACCAATCACATTCACTAAAGGATGATCTCTTGTCCACTTGTGGGTTGAAGGGTAATGTTGAAAATTGTTGTGCATATTTTACGGATCCAAGTTGCTCGTTGACGACTCAGCAATATCGGGAACGGTTGGAGCCGGAGCAAATGGATTAAAGAATGCATTTCCGTCATAATTTGCAGGTGTAGGTACTTCTTGTGGTAGGGGATCTTCAGCTGCATTCTTAGTATTGGAAGCAGTTTGTTCTACTGTTGATGGTGATTCTGTTGGAGGTGCATCTGCAGCAACTGTTGTTGTTGTGGTAGCAGGTGTATCAGGTACTGGAATATGAACAGGTTGTGCAGCGAAACTGGTGGATACATCTGGTGCACGACTAACAAGAGAATCATCGAACAGTGGAGCAAACAAGTTTTCCAAATCCTTACGGTTGAGAGAGTGGTGCAGCTGATTGATCGGGAAAATTGAGACGGTTAGTTGCGGGTCCTAAGCTGTTTTGCTCAGAAGCCATTTCTGTGAGTTCATCAAAATTAGCATGTATTGTCTCTTGAATTTCTCTAGTGCGACGGTTCCAGATACGAAAACCTTTAGAATTCTCACAGTATCCAACAAAGATTCCAATGTCAGCTTTGGCTTTCATTTTTCCAAAGTCATCACGATCATTATTTGGGTAACAGAGGGCCCCAAATACATGAAAGTAATTTATGTTCGGTTTACGGTTATGAACAAGCTCATATGGAGTTTTGTGATGCCTTTTGTTGATCATACAATGGTTTTGAGTGTAACAAGCAGTTGAGACAGCTTCAGCCCATAGGTAATCAGGTAATTGAGCGTTGATTAACATCGTCCTTGTAGCTTCAACTAACGTCCTGTTGCGTCTTTCGACAACCCCATTCTGTTCTGGACTTCTGGAAATAGATGTTTGGTGTTTAATCCCCACTTTCTCAAAATACTCACGAAGAGTTTGATTCTTAAATTCGGTTCCGTTATTTGTTCTGACTTTTCTAACTGTATTACGAAGCTGAACCTGAATTTTAGTGAGAAAGGTGATGATCATCGAAGGAGCTTGATCTTTGGTACGTAGAAAGTAGACCCAAGTCCATCTGGAAAAATCATCGACGATTACCAAAATGTAGCGTTTCCCGTAGATTATTTGAACACGCATCGGGTTACACAAATCCATATGGAGAAGTTGAAGAACATGATCAGTACTGTGCTCGATTTTAGAAGGAAAATGAGCACGAGTACTTTTCCCTTGTTCATATGCTGGACATAGGTGATCTTTAGCATACCGAAACCTTGGAAGACCGTCGACTAATTTTTGACGAGCAAGATCTGTCATGGTCTTGAAATTCAAATGAGACAGTCGTTTGTGCATAGCCAATATTTTGTAGAGTGTGCTTTGGAGAGTAAACATATGGGAGAAGAAGCGGTCATGTCAGACATAGAAATGGTGTAGATACTTGTGCCGCGTTTGCCCATCATGAGGTCGTTACCTTGTAAATCACGAACGAATCAAATTTTCTCCCTAAAAGCTACTTCCAAATCACCATCACAAAATTGCCCTACTGAGAAAAGGTTGTGTCCAAGGCCTTTGACATAGTATACACGGCTAATCTCGATGTTGCCATTGACATAGTCCCCATAGCCCATTATAGCAGCAAAGTGATCATTCCCGAAACTGACAGTTCCTATGAACTTTGCAACAAAGTTTACTAGAAGTTTGAGGTTGCCTGTCATATGTCGGGAACAGCCGCTATCAACAATCCAAAGAACTATTTGAATCACCTGAGACAATCCATCAGTATCATATACTGGGCATGTTTCACTCATGTGCATTTCTTGCATGTTGGCCATCAACATCATGGCTGCATTAGCTTCCAAGTCTTCCATATCATCATCAGAGTATGCATTGGCCATGAAGTTGTTCTCTTTTTCAGTAAGAGTGCCCCCAGATTTATCTTTAAGTGCAAGAAGTATTGCTTGCTTGTGGTACTCACTGCCTCTTGTTCTTGGTTTGGGGCATGCACTAGCCAAGTGATCATTTCCATTACAGTTGTAACATCTGACCAGTGTATTTCCAATCCCTTGATTTCCGGTTTCAACAATCTCATCCCTTCTTTGTGGAGTACCAGCACTGTTCCTACTGCCACCTGCTGCATTAAACCTCTGACCAGTTCCTGAGTTTCCCATGTAACCTCCCGATCCATTTCTTCCATAAGCTCGGTTCTGAATCTCAACTCTTCCATTTTGGACAACAGCTTGATTATGAGTGTTGGATGAAGTACAAAGACGGTTGTTGGATTTGTTGGAGAACTTGTTGAATGCACGAGCAATTAATGCAAATCCTTCATTCAATGAATTGAATGCATCATCTTCATCACTGTTGGCATTGGAGTAAAGCATGGTATCCGTGTTGTCATAAGGAACAAGTTGATTGTGGTGTAGATTCATATGGAATGAGTTGATTCGATGAGGTTTGTTGAGGATAAGCAAAGTTTTGTTGTTGTTGAACAAAAGCCTGGTTTGATTGTGGAGCAAAATGAGATTGAGCTATCAATGCTAGTGAGTTTGGAGTTGTTGACGGTGAATAACTACCACGAGCAGCTCTATCTTTATCAACTTCTGACTGATGATGCTTCAAATAATCATACAACAACCCATATGATGCGTTGTGTAGATTCTTTGCTTGACGGACAAATGTGACATATTTCTGCCAGTCCGGACCAAGACAACTGAGGAACTTTGTGTTTACTGCAATCCTGGGTAGAACAATGTTGTGCACTCTAGTGATTCTCCTGCTTCAATCATGAACATTGTGTATTCAAGATAGAGTTTTGATTCCATATCTTCTTGGTTCAATTCAGTGCCTTCCATGAGAAGATGAACGTGTTCCCACATGTCCTTAGCAGTCTTCTGTGCATCAATACTTCTGAAGATTGGATTAGGAATTCCTTGAAGGATGTAAGACATTGCAAGTTCATTGGCTTCTTTATGAAGTACTTGTTCTGATGTAAGCTAAGCATCAGGAATAGGGGTCACAGTTGCTTCTCTTGGAGGAATGGCATTTGGATCTCCAGGAACCGTTGTTGTTGGCACTTGAAATGGTCCTTCAATGATAGCCTTTTTCATGTATTTGCCATGCGGTTTCTTGAGTTCAATGAACCGTAAAAATCGACTTGCCCATTGCACATAGTTACCCGGAGTGAGCATAGGAGGTGTGTCTAAGGATCCAGCCTCATGTCTTGATTGTTGACTACTTATTGCTTCACACATCTGATCAAACCAGTGTGGTTGTTTTGCTGGAAGTGGGTAGGACTGCATTGGTTGTTGTTGAGGGACTTGTTGTTGAGGGAAAAATTGATGTTGTTGCATAAAGAGTTGTTGTTGAGGATATTGTGGTTGTTGAGGATATTGTTGTTGCTAATGATACTGTTGTTGTTGATTGTAGAAATAGTTATAGTTCGGTGGTTGAGACATTCTTGTGTTCTTGTGGATCTTGTAAACAACTGAGAAGTGTGTTATGAGTTATAAGGTTTGGTTTTGGTTAAGGGTGAATTTAGATGTTTTACTGTTCAATTCCGACAAAACACTGTTCACATTCAATTCTGACCAAACACTATTCACAGTTGCCAATTGCGATGAGTTCACTGAATTGCGATGGTTTAACTGAATTCCGATGAAATTTTATAATTCCGATGGATTTATCCAATTCCGACAAAAGTAGCTGAATTTCGATGGACTGGTCAATTTCGATGGATCTTGGAATTGTGATGGACTTTGCAATTGCGACAGAATTTTGCGATTCCGATAACTTATCTGAATTGCGATAGAACTTGGCAATTTCGATAACGTATCTGAATTGCAATTTCGATAATTTTCCCACTACCTTATACAAGATAGGAGATTTTCCTCAAAGTTGAAGTAATTTCACAAGCTTGTACAAGTAAGGAATCTACTGAGTAAACATTTCGATAAGCCTTAAGTCTAGAAATCCGATAAACCCTAATTGCTCTAATTCCGATAAACCCTAATTACAATTCTGATAAACCCTCAAAACGAATTCCGACAAACCCTTTATCACCAATTCCGATAGAAACACAGATCAAACAAAACACTTTTTACCAATCAAAAACGATGTTTAAACTGAATTTCTTTGGATCAAAACATTTAAAAACACGTAAATAATAAGAAAGTTTCAAGCTTTAATGTTTTAAACGAAATTTGGTGAATTCCGATGAGTTGCAACTATGAAATCGAGTGTAAATCTAGTGTAATTCGAACAAGGTCTAAACTTTTGTCTCTAAATCAAACTTCTAATCACTATAATGATCTTAACACTTTACAAGTGTGAAGAGAAAGCGATAGAAATGAGATTTTTGTCACAAATCAACATAAAACCAAACGTAAACAATAACTATACTACGAACTACTCAATAACACACGATTCAACTATCTTCTAGCGAATGATACCACTTGTTAGGTCCTAGATTAAGTGTAACACAAGCAATACAATACGTATAACAAGTAATAGATGAGAGAATAAGAGAATAAGATGAAGAGAAGGTCGATCTTATATCGCACGTAATAGTAGCAAAGTTTCGGTACAAATGTGAAATAAAACCAACAACTAATATGTGTTACATACATGGGTATTTATAGGCAAAGTGTTAGGGCAACACTTTGCCTCATTCTTCTAGAAACTATAACATAAACTCACGGCCCATGGGCTCCTAAGTGGACTGTGAGAATTAAAACAAACATAAAGCCCTAATAACTAAGCAACCATGTACATATTAATGGCCAAGACTTGATTACTTATAAAATGTGTCCCCAACACTATCACCGACTATTCACAGTCAACGACAAACACAAGACTCAAAACAAAACGAAAAGGCCACAAGATCTCAGTTTCTCCTTTCGTGTTTCTTGAAAGAGATATAAAGACCTATAAAAATCTTACCAACCCGAAAGAGATATCATCACAGATCTTTAAAGAGCATTGCTCCTTTATTTTAATATCCGAAAGTTTCGAAAAGAGGAACAAGAACAAATTTGTTTCATTCTCTCTTTATGTTCGGTTTAAACATAAATCAAAACAAGTAATACCTACCCGAGACCCTTCTTTTTTTTTATCCGAATATAAAGAAAGAAGTATAACAAGAGTGTTACTTTCTTTCTTTGGTTCGTTCAAAGACCAAAAACAAATTGATAACAAAAACACAACAACAAAACAAAAACCTACCCGAGACCCATCAAGGATCTTGAAGCCAAAACTTTCTTGACCTTTGTGATTTCTTTCGGTAAAAATGAAGTAAAGGTGGTTTGAAGTAGTCTTCGTCACAGGCATATGAATCAAGAAACTTCATTTTGTTGTGATGCGTTTGAAGGAGGGATAAGACAGATTTGATGGTAGGTGGATAAAACAAGAAGTTAGGGGGCTTTATGTTTGAGATATATGTTGATTAGGGTTATATTATTAACCGATCATATCAATGGTTATTGGATCGGGTTTAATTTGATATGGGCTGAGCTTTTTTACAAGCCATGTGTTAAATTTTTTCATGCCATTTAGATTAGGCATGCAATGTATGTTTGAGCATCTCACATAGAAATTTCTTTTAACGAGGTGGGCGACGGCCGCCGCATTGTGGCGGGGCGTTGTTTCACGTCGTTGATCATTGCGGTGGGGCTTTTTGATGCAGCTAAAAGAAATCTAAAATATAGCAACTGCACATTACTATTTTCTAATTACTCATCCATTAACTACAAATACAGCTCCGAAAAATGTATACATTAGTAAAGTTGGTGCATACATTAGCAAACTACTACGTAATAGACCAGTATCACCATTCAAGAGTCACTAACTTCCTGAACATTATAGTATACTGATATCCTAAGCCGAAAAATGTCTAAAGAATACCTGTTTATAAAACTTAAAAATGGCTGGGAAGACCCAAATCATTTGTTTACGCTTGGTCCGAGGAACTCGGCACCCAATGATGTTTTTCTCCTGCTATCTCCACAACCTGTAAACCATCCTCTTTATTAACAAACCTAATTTCTGCCATCCTGCATCAGAAAAACGATTACGTCACCACCATATAATTAACTTCTAAGATCAACGCTACTACTGTATACTTACCTGTTCAGTCTTTTGGTGTCGATATCTTTTCATAGATCAATATCACTATCATGGGCAGGATCAGCAAGAGCATCTTCACGATACCAATTCAGCTTATGTAACTGGTTATTGCATTCTGAACATGAAACAAATAGGGTGTTAAAAGTCCTTGTCTAAGACATCATAACCATCTCTGATGACTTTAAAAACAGTAATTTTGGCCTTTGAGATGACCAATAAGCAATTAGCAGATCACTCATTAGACGTCGGAAAGGGTAGATTGAACATTTACCTGAATGATGCCAGTATGGTGTCGCGGATAACTGATTAGCTTCACAAAATGCTTGATCAGGAATTACCGGAAAGGGTCATACCTGGCCACAAAATGCTTGATCAAATATATAGATTTATATATATTTGATCAAGCATTTTGTGGCCAGGTATGACCGTCGGATAGCTAATTAGGTATCTGCCTCATAATAGAAGTCTATATATTTGATCAGGAACATACGACGGTCATACCTGGCCACAAAAAATGTATGTTCAAAATCAGTGATATGTATAAATATCATACGAATACCCAAAATAATAACTTTAAATGGTAGAAAACCACCAAATAATCTAATATTTCTTATTTACTATAGCTTTTAATTTTAAAACAAAACCATTCTCTTGATTAGGAAGGTCGGTGACATATTCATAAGAAACATGTACGCATATATGAACTAACTTGCATCATGTAAAATATAATGGTAAAATGAAACAGTTTTCATACATGCAAAACGTATCATGGATGCTTAACTTACTAACTGCTTACGTGAAGGCCACTACCAACTATTGTTACCAGAAGAAACAACGGAACTGGTCTCGGTCACATTAGCTTTTGATGCATTCTGACCTTGCAAACAAAATATTATAAATTTTTTGAGAATGGGATGGTTAAAATTTAGGTAGTTGCACATATATCAGTCATCGTACATATACCAGTCATTATTTAAGCGGCGATTACCTGCGACGGGCTGATGTGCAGTACCAACAGGTAACTGCGAGCCAAGTGAGTGACCATAGGTCTTTTCATTGTTTTTTCAATCCAGTAATAATAACGTACACGAAATGCAGTGGACGTCAAAAAAAGGGCAATTACATGAAATGTTTTGTCTGAGTTTCTCTTGTCTGGAACGTGTGCTTATCAACAAGTACATCTGACTTTGAATGTTATTTCAAATCACTTATCTTTCCTTCTTACAACGAATCTTTCACTTCCCAACACGTCATTCATTCCTGTCCGTCACATCGGCTAGCTTGAAACAGTAACTCTCTTTATACCATGAAAACTGCAAATTTAAAACTTTTCAACTCGTAAACAATTATGGTTACAATTTCCGACTGATGTTGCATTACTTTCATGACACAGAGAAATCCGGTTGACATCTTCCCAAAATTTGAGTCAACCCTTATTAACGATCAACGCTTTTACCAATGATATACTGATAAAAATTGAACTTGTGAAATATAGCCCAATTCAAATCACATGATAAGTGCAAAAATAAGCTTAAACAAACTATCGCACACAAACCAACATTTTTGCACAAATCAAACTGTAAAGCCTTGTATGGCACCTAACACGTACCAGAGGTACACGGACACTTGTTTATAAATCTTTGAAGAAAGTTAGTGTCTTTCATTTACTCACCGTGACTTATAGAATGTGGGTTCATAAAAATGATTTCATTTACTCACCTTGACTCATAGAATGTGGGTTCCCAGTATTTCTATCTGTCCCACCAAACTACGGACGCGCTCCTTCGTCTGCAGCTGTAGTAATAACATTGAAAGTCAGGTTGTTGGCTAACATGTGTAGTAGTCATGATTCGATTGCCCATTAAAATGAGTATACCAGGTTGCTTGATTAGGAGATAGCCATTCAACCCAGGTTGTTTGATATTAGTATGTATCCGTGTTCGAGCATGTAGAATATTTTCCCACTGTACCTATGAAAAACAATAGAGATATTAGTTAAACTTTGAGCAAAGTTAAAATTTTGACCCGTTTAAAATCAAGCAACACCCAAATAGGCTTAGATTGTCATATAAAAGAAATGCATCAAAAAATGCATCAAATGTTTCATACTTACTTTAGCACAACCACAAAAAATAAGTGCTAATGTCTCTCGGCATCAGATAAGCATATTATCGCAGAAAGACCTGCACCTCCATCCCGTATAAGTATGGTCATTCTAGAATTGTCAAAAATTCACAAATTATCATTAGCTATAATTAACTAATGCGGATGTATTAATAGTATATGTAATAATATAGAACCCAAAATTGACACCCACATTGCTTCGACTTCAGATTCATGGTGACATGAGGAATTATGTGACGATCCAACTGAGATAAGCTTCCAGATACTTTTGACAATCAACACACGACATAAGCCACACTACAACCACTTACGGTTCTCCAAGAAGCAAGAAAAATTGCAACTATCAGCATCATTTGGGTACAGGAGTAACATGTCACTGTTTTGTAACTTTTATTTTCGAGCAGTTGTTGGAGCTCCACGTTGCCTTCGTTGTACCTAACATTCCGGCATAAACATACGAAAGGTGCTAAATAACTGTTTAATTGTTGAAAAGCGTCATCCAAAAAAGTTTACATTTTGAACGCTTACCATTATTTCATTTGTAATTCACAAGTAACAGGTGGGTCGATCATAAAGCCTGAACTCCCTCTCGTTGTCAATGAGATACCTGTATAAGGTTTATTTGACTTAATAATCAACCCACATTTAAAAATGGCTACGTTTAAAATATAATTTAATTAGAATGTAAACCAAGCCCAAAATTAAACGACCAATTAAGTAAAAAATCGGTACTATTAAAAGTAGTCACTTTAAGTCTTGGTGCCGAAGTTCATAGCTCCTGGCCCTAGCTCAGCAAGGATGTTCCCTTCTATCTCGTCAAACTGATTCCATGGCATCAGTAGCAAGAGTCTTTTCCTACAAATAGAAGGTAGAAACATTAGGCTCAAAATATTTGCGGCACACATAAAAAATGAAATCACTATACTCTTCATTCACAATGACCACATCCCTTCATGAAGTAGTTTATGATCCTCCTTCTTGACTCGGAAAACATTGCAAGACAATAGCCTTGACATCTACATTTTGAGATAAATTCGATCACTTTATAGCCTAAATTTTACATTTCATTGTTCCTAATCTTTAAAAACTGAAGAAACTACAGAAAATCTTAACCATCTAAAGTCACTTTTACCAATTTTAGTGTTCCAACCATAGGATTATATTTCCCCTCCCCTTCCAATCTAAACCCCTTCACATGCTACACACACAAAATAGAATGTAACAAATTAAAGCAGTATAAAATAGTGGAACGACAACGGAACAATCTAAAAAAAACTTACTTGAAACCTAAAGATATTCCATTTCTACTTCCAACAATCTTCCACTTCATCTTGTGCGATTAGTATATGAAACAAACGCGTATATTGAACAAATAACAAAAACCAAAACCACATGTATCCTCTCATTTCAGATCTGAAAAGCCAAACCAAAACATAAACTAAAACCAAAAATACTAATTAAAATCAAAACCTTTTCACTAACTCAACAAAGTAGTAATAACCCAACAGATAGTAGATGCATGCCTCCCTATGGAAGATGTTGAGAAACAACTAAAGGAGATTGTGTTGGATTGTGTCATGTCATACCAAAAAGGGAAATCAGTTTCAGAGCTCCGGTTGTCCTAATTTAAAGATGTTATGTAAGATGTCAAAACCAAAAATACCAACTTAATAATGAAGGAAACAAACAGCAAATTTGCATACCTTTTTCGCGAGTCACCCAGCCCCGCTAATTTGCCACCATCAGTTGCAAAATCAAACCGTAACCCTAAACTATCAAATTAACTATCGAGGTTCAACCTTTACACAAAACCAATGATGGATTTTCTTTATAACCAAAAATTAAACCCAAATTTTGCCTGGTATAATCGAGTTTTTCACATCAAACATACCAACCACAGGTTCAATAACAAATCGAGATTAGAAGCGTTAGTGTGTGTATCTAAAATGTTCCACCGGTTGAGAGAGAGGCGGTTTGATGTCTGGTGAATTCTAGATAGTATCCAGAACTTGAAGCTTATCCAGTGTATAAGTATATTAAACTATTAAAGGCGGCAATATTTTGGGCTGGGCCGGACATCGTCCTGGACAAACGTAACGGGCTGGGCCATTCTGAGGTGAATCAAAACGACAATGCTCGCATCGTTTCTGATGCTACATTATATATATAGTAATGTTTTCTTACAATATAAAAGTTAAGTCAATGAAAAATCTTTGTTTCGTTGAAAATTAAGACTTTTCAGCCAACGAATTTAGGACTATCAAGTGCGTGATCGATTTGTGACCTAAAGATATGCCTAACAAAGAAGATAAGACATCTCACATATTATCAAAAGGTTAAATAAGGAAGCAAAAATGCAAAGATCTCACGTCAAATATTTAATGATCAACACATACTATTTGGCATATCAATTAGGTATTTCAATCATAATTTTTTGTTGCAATTTTTTTTCCAAGGATGTGGAAATCACGAAAGGCTCTTGAAAATTAAAATGTCATTGCATTAAACGGAAAACTAGCTTATGTATTTTGCAAATGATAAAGATCCTTAAGTCAAACTTGGTTTTATAGGAGTGATACCTTATACTTTATTATGTTCTTTAAATGACAAATTTTATATATATATATATATATATATATATATATATATATATATATATATATATATATATATATATATATATATATATATATATATATATATATATATAAATTATAATATATATGGGTCCTGAGGCAGCCCAAACCTGTAACACCCCCAATTTCGTGATACGCAGCGGAATTCAAGCTGGGTGTTACAGATTGGTATTAGAGTTATAGTTATAGAGAAACGGGTCTAATTGAGACCTGAATTATAACCACTTTTACAAACAAAACGTTTTATAGCCTTTCGTTCTCCGTGCCTTCCATCCTCCAGACGATTATGTGACTTCTAGGTAATTTATGCTACACAAACACTTTAGTATATTGATATATACGCATTCGACATGCTTTCGATCACTTTATATAAACAACGGAATAAACATACCTGCGTATGCCTATTCTAAGGCATTACGACTCAACCACATTTCCCCGATCATGTACCTACTTCTACATTTTTACAATTTACGAAACCTTCCCAAGACATTGTGGGTTGCACAATTCTTACCTTATCTACGTTAAATATATACTCACCAACTATTTTGAGTACTATGTCAACTTTCCTTGATTATATTACTCCCATCTCTAGAGATGAGTGTAAATACTCCTTCCATACTCTCGGAACACCTACACACTAAATTACCTTGTCGATTAAGTATGAGTATTGAGTCAGAAATTCTTAAGTAGGATGATTTAAAATGCCTTTATTTGAATGGATTGGGACGCCTTTTTATTTAAATAAAGAAATTATGAATCACCGAACTATAAGTTTATATTTCTTTATTTATATTGTTTGTGACGCCTCTCTATGTAAGTAATGAATTATAAATGAGTAGGCTTATTTGTATCTGAATTGACATGAGTATGAACTCGAGAATCACTAAAATTCATAAAACACAAAACGTAAACTTTTATTACATTAGAATCCACGAACATTAATACATAACGATATAATTAGTATCGGTAGTGCTAATGTTACAAAGATCACTAAGTAAAGTATAGAATCGCCAATTGGTTGATCCACCAAGCTAATGAAAAACACCAATACACCTACGAGAGCGAGAACCACGACTTGATGTAACACCTTGAATATCCTGTACGATGAATACAAACAAATCATTAACGCGGAATCAAAAGACATGGTCTTATGCATAAAAACAAACAAATCTTATTACACATTCATTAAAGATCACATGGAAACATAACAAAGACTTATTTTAACATTCCTAATGCAATACTATTACCCCCATAGTTTAGCCACGCCGATGGCTAGAATCACGCGTGGTACGAGAAGCGCTAACACCACGGCCAAAAATTCATAATCTTCTTCTGGAACATAGGCCAAGTAGATAGCAGCGGCAACAACATACACAATCGCAAGGATGGTAATAACATGCGTCATTTTGAAAAATTAATGAGAGAAATATGGGTGGTGGAAGAATGAAAATTTAAAATGGGGTATTTATAAAAAAAAAAAAAAAAAAAAAAAAAAAAAAAAAAAAAAAAAAAAAAAAAGTAGTCGTTGGGCTACTGTTCATAGCCGTTTGAAATTACTGTTCACATAAAAAAAAAAAAAAAAAAAAAAAAAAACATCTTTACTAAGGAACACAAACTGATTTATCATCTACAAAAGCTGAAGTTCAACAATTTTCTCTACGTTCATCAAGTTCTCATCCGAAATCTTCATTGTTAAAAACAGTTTTTGACGTCAATAAGTTGATTTTCACAAAACAAGTAATTAGGAACCATGTTATTTTCAAGACTAATTATCAAAACATGATAAACCTTATAAAATAACAATCTTCATTCAAAATGAATTTTTCCTAAGTCTATTTAACCTTCGAAATAGTATTTTTCTCATGTAAAATAATAAATTCTAGCTTATAAATTTTCACAAGTGAAACCAGAATCAAACATGCTCACCTAGTTACATGATTAACCTAAATCAAATCAGAATAAATATTTAAAACACTCGTTACTCTTCTAAGAAGAAATTCAGGATAACGACAAACTACACATTTTTCCACAACGACAAGTGAAAATATCTCACTAGTTATCTCGTAAACCAATTGACACAAGAAACCATAATTAGTCGTCAACATCATTTTAACATCTAACGCGGACTGAATCTCGGGACGAGATTCCATTTAAGGGGGTGAGACTGTAACCACCGGTAAATTTTCACTTGTATTAATACTCTAACGAAAGAATACTTTTCCATTTTCTACATCTAATTTTTTTTTTTAGATTAAACGTTATCAGTTTATCTTATCACAACAACAAACTAATGTGACGTAACTCACATTCTCAATAAACGTGCTCACCAACACCAACATGTCTTAAGTACACTTTAAATAAACATTCCTTATACGTTAAGTATAAAAGTTTTCAACTCTTATTTACCATTTTACGTTATTTCGTTAACGTGCGATTATTAAACATTAGTCATTTATTAGAATTTTCACGAAACCCTAACTTATTATAACCATGATTTTATGCAATTAAATCATAAACACTAAAGTACAACACTTCAAATGCTAATGTACAACCCTCTAATGCATCATTTCAAACTTTGTTTTATTTTATTTTACAAACTCTAAAGTACAAGATCTAAAGCTCACGTTACAAGTCTTTAATGCATTAATTTTAAAATATATTTATTTCATTGCTATTTTGAATCTTGCGACCAAGTAACCAAACAAAGATTGCACCTCGCATATTTCAGGTCTATTTGTAAATATTTAATGCCAATTATTATTACGTTTTATTAAATGATATTACTTTTAGTAACAATCACAAAAGTTTAATCGTGTGAATTTTACTCACGACCAACACAAGATTAGGATGAGTCTATATGTTCAAAATACTCAAATTCATCAATAGTCATATTGTTAGGAATTAAACCTAACAGTTAGTACTGGTGGTTATAAGTTAGTACTGATGAAGAATTACTGAAGACAACACTGACAGTACTAAGTCAGTTAGTACTGCTCACACAAGAAGTTAGTACTGCTTATATTTTTGTAAACGTGTAATAGATAATTATAGAAAGGATTTTGTAGATATCCTTATTAATATAGATTATAGTTATCTTGTACAGGAATCCTTGGTGTATAAAAGGATTGCCTAGGTTAATGTTTAGAAAGATAGAGAAAAACGACTCATTCATAGAGATTCAAGGTTGTAAACCCTAGTGATAGAAGATCACTCGTATTATTGAGATAATAATATTGAATCGTTTTGGTTATACTTGATTGTCTTTATTGTTCATATACACAAACTCAAACACTGTTCCATTCATACAAACAAATCTTCTAAGTGTTAGCTAGTAAATTCCACGTGCTAGTTAATATTACTCAAAGTATCTATCTAACACAAGGCGTGTGTTTAGATCCGGTCAAGTGGTATCAGAGCCAGGTTCTGGTACTTTGAATTAGAAGATCCAAGACGAACTTTATCTATAAGGAAGATGGACATGGAGACAACAACCCAAACCAATGTTGCTGCAAAATTGCCAATTCTCAAACCTAATGAATTCGATATGTGGAGGCTGAGAATAGAGCAATTCTTCCAGGTGCAAGACTATGCACTCTGGGAGATCATAGAAGATGGAAACACATTTAAGCCTACAACCACTACAACTATAGTTGAAGGTAGGACTGAAACAAAAGTGCAGACAAAGCCTATGACTACTGAAGAGAAGGCCCAACACAAGAATGATGTTAAGGCAAGAAGCATGTTGCTTATGACCATTCCTAATGATCAATTATTGAACTTCAGTAAGTTCAAGTGTGCTAAGACATTGTTTGAAGCTATTGTTGCCAGATATGGTGGGAATGAAGCCACCAAGAAAACTCAGAAGACATTACTCAAGCAACAATTTGAGAACTTCTCAGCTACAAGCAATGAATCACTAGATCATATGTTCAACAGGTTACAGAAACTAGTGAGTCAGCTTGCTATTCTTGGTATTGAGATACCTCAGGAAGATCTCAAATCCAAATTTTTGAGGAGTCTACCATCTGAATGGGCTATGCATGTGGTTGTATGGAAGAACAAGCCTGATATAGATTCCATGAGCTTAATGGATCTATATAGCAACATCAAAATAGTGGAGCAAGATGTGAAGAAGGTTGCTGGAACAAGTTCAAGCTCAGGGAATTTGGCCTTTGTATCAACTCCCAGTACCTCAAGTTCAAAGGAAGAAGTTCAAGTTGCTGGAGCAGTTGGTACTGCTAGTCCAAATATTGGTACTGCTAGTACTTCAAGCAGTACTAATGGACTTTTGGATGAGAATACTTATTGTGCTTTTCTGACTACTCAGCACAATGGAAGTATGTTGACTCATGGAAACCTTCAAGAGATTGATGAAGATGATCTTGAAGAGATGGACATCAAGTGGCAACTCTCTCTTCTTAGCATGAGAGCTAAGAGATTCTTGAAGAAGACTGGCAAGAAGATAATCATTAACAGCAATGATGTTGCTGGATATGATAAGTCAAAAGTTGAGTGCTATAATTGCTATAAGAAGGGTCATTATTCAAGAGAGTGCAGAATGTCAAGACAACAAGATGGCAAGAACAAAGGCTTTGGAAGCAAGACCAGAGTTGTGGAAGTTACAGACTCAAGCTCAAAAGCTATGGTTGCCATTGATGGCTTAGGATTTGACTGGAGCTACATTGCAGAGGAGGAAGCAGAAGCATCTACAAAGATGGCTCTCATGGCATTTTCAGATTCTGAGGTACAAGTTTCTAAGTGTTCTAAATCTTGTGATGCATTAAAAGATCTAGAAACTCTTAAGAAAAGATATGATGAACAAAGAATAGAGCTAACCCAGACTAGTTTTAATTTAGCAAATCATAAAAGGGCTTTAGCTGTGTTAGAAGAACAAATTGTTCATTATAAAGGTAATGAGTCTAAGTTTTCTGATGATATGATTATACTTAAGAGAGAATTAATGTTTAGAGATAATGAAATTAGTGTGTTAAAACATGAGTTGGAAAAGTTGAAACAGGCTAAAGAAAACATTCAAATGAGTGTAGACACATTAGAGTATGCATCTAAGGGTGTCAGTAAGATAATTGAATGTCAAATCCTCAACAAAGCTAAGTCAGGCCTAGGGTATAAGTCAGTTCCACCTCCTTATAGAGGAATTCCCACACCCCCAGGCATTGACCTAGAATACACAGGTTTAGAGGAATTTCAACTACCCAAAATGGAATATGGTCCAAAACCTAAGGAGAATGTGGTAGTAGATAAGCCTGTAGAAGTAAGTTTTGAGAGTGCAAGTGATAAATCACTCTCTGAGGACAAAGTATCCTCTGATAGGTCCTCAAGTAGGGAATCAGATGCTCCAACCATAGAGGATTGGACTTCTGATGATGATGAAAGTGATCAGGTTAAGGCTAAACCTGATAATGCTAAGGTAGGAGGAACAAGGGTTCCTAAGGTGGTCAAAATTGAGACTGTTAGGCCTAAAACCAATGCTAAACCATTTAGACCAACAGTTAGGTATGCTGAAATGTATAGAACCACAAACAAGCCCAGAGGTAACCAGAGGAATTGGAACAACCTCAAGTCTCACCAACTAGGTGATGATTTTGTTTGCTATAGGAAAGCTTGTTTTACATGTGGTAGCTTTGACCATCTTGCTGCTTATTGCAACAATAGGGTAACTAGGTGTTCAAGTCCTAGGGTGAACTCAGTAAGACCTCCCATTCACCCTACAAATGCTAAAATGATACCTAGATCAGTTCTTTTAAGGTCTGGACCAAGACCAGAAATTCATACTGCTAGGCCATTTAGACCTGTTTACCCAAGACCAACAGTTCAAGGTGCAAAAACAACTTTTAAATCAGCACTAACAACTGTTAAGAGGCCCTTTAATAACAAAGCAATGTTAAACAAACAAGTTTGGAAACCAAGAGTACAAACCACAAAGCCAGCAGTTCATACTGCTAGCCCAATAGTTAGTACTGGTCATCTTAATCATACTGCTATGGGAAATATGGGCAATGGTGTTAATGCATCAGCATCATGGGTTTGGAGACCTATCAAACCTAATGGTACTTCAATTGTTTTAAAAAGAATGAATTATGTTGATGCTAGAGGCAAACCTAAGTCTGTGATGGCTTGGGTTTCACAAGGAAATTAATTCCTTGTTTGGGTGCAATGTTAGTCATATGCTTATGTTGTTGTGAGACAAGTGCTTTGCACTTTGTTTCTTTGTTTTTGGACTAACAATTGCAGGAATGGATGATGAGCACAAAGGAATTACAAGTGCTTTATGTTTTGGACTGAATGGTGTTTTGGAGTTTAGTGTGTGGTCTGTGCACACAACAAATGGTTATTGGTTCACCATGTCTAACCCACATAAGAACCAACTAGTCCAGAGCAAACGGTTTCTGGTAAAGACTAATCAAATCCGTTTATGGTTGACAATTTACCAAAAATTGTATGGTTATCAACTCCCCATATCTAACTGTGAAGAGTTGGCTAGTCCAAAGCAAACGGCTATTGGTAAAGACATATCAAATCCGTTGATAGCTGATAGTTTGCTAAAAACTATATGTGTGTTATAATGCTTCAAATTCATATAAGTTAATACTGTTCTTTGAAAATCTTTGATAATAGTTTGTACTGCTAGTGCAAAGTTTGTACTGCTAGTGCAAAGTTTGTACTGCTCAACTAGCTGTTGGTACTGTTGTGTCAGTAATTAATTTTGGTGTAAAAACTAGCCGTTGGAAGTTTGTTGCGATTTTTACTGATTAAATTATGGTTTTTAAGGGATCCTCTTCTAGATATTTTAACTTTTATTCTATTATAAACTTATCCTAAAATAAAAATTAACTTATTCTTTAAGTCGGTCAAATACAAACCCTAATTCTCTCAATAATATCTCATCTCACTTTCATCTTCTACTTTCTAACCTAAATTTTCACTATTCACCACAGTCAAATCAAATTTTTACTGAGAATATTATGGCTAATTTGGAATTTATCAAGACGCACAACCAGGTTACTTATTTGGAGAAAACAGAGGAAGGGGATGGACCAAAATTTTATGAGATTGTGGACTTCTTGAACGCGTCTCATATTAGGTATGCTTTAACAGTTTCCCCTACTCTTATTGTCTCTCATATCACACAGTTTTGACAAACTGCCATTGTCAAAATTAGTGAAGAGGAAGACATAGAAATTCACTCCAAAGTGGATGGCATATCTTTTGTTGTTACCGAATCTACACTTAGGAGACATCTTAAGTTGCAAGATTCAGATGGTATCAACAATATGCTAAACACTGAAATTTGGCAAGAAATTGCTAGAATTGGGTATGATACATCCAATCAAAAACTCACTTTTCAAAAGGGATGTTTCTCCCCACAATGGAGATTTCTAATACATACTCTCTTACATTGTTTAAGTCCCAAAAGAACATCATGGGAGCAATTCAGTAGCAATATTGCTATTGCCCTCATATGTCTGTCAACAAATAAGGTTTTCAATTTTTCAAAATTTATATTTGAGATTATGGTTGCAAATGTGAAAAGTAAAACAAAATTTCTTATGTATCCAACATTTGTTCAAAGCTTTTTTAATAAGAAAAAGAATTTGCTTAGACAAGATAAAGAAATTTTTCCTACTCCTAGCCTACAATCAAAAGTTTTTCAAAATATGGCTATGGCTAGTAGATTGTTTAATGGGGTAGAAATACCTCTATTTCCAGAGATGATTCAAGTTGATCAAGGTGAAGGGTCAGTAAACCCAACTGATCCCCAACCAACACCTATTCCAGTTCCAGAAATAACCCAACCACCCCCAATTATCACAACCTATAAGAGAAGGTCTACACCTAGTCTAACTAGAGTGGAAACTGGATCCTTGCCCAATGACTCACCTCTCCTAGCACGTAACACAGCTAGAAGTGATGAGGGCAGAGATAAACTAACTGAATTGAAGAATCTTTGTACAAAATTGTCTGAAAAAGTGGAAACTTTAGAGAATGATCTGAAAAACCACAAGAACAACTTTGCCAAGGTGTATACCAAATTGACTCTCAGGGTAAAGAAGTTGGAAGATCAGCTAAAGAGGAAAAGATCAAGAGTGGTGATAGATGATGATTCTTCAGATAGTGACTCAGATGATTCAGATGATGATGGTGGTGATTATCCCAAACAGGGGAGGAAATCAAGGAAGTTTGGAACTCAGGGGAGGAACACAGAATTTGAAGAAGGTACAAGTGGGCATTTGGATGAAGAACAAGGTACTGATGGTGGTAATGATACAGATATGGGTGAACAAGATCAAAATCAAGATACTGCTCAGAATGTTGAAGAAGCAGTACAAACTGCTGATGTTGAAGAACAAGCAGTACAAACTAGGGGTGAGCAAAAACCGAACCGCAAACCGCAAAACCGCAAAAACCACAAAAAACCGCCCCACAAAAACCGTTAAAACCGCAAAAACCGGTGGATCGGTTTCAAGAAAAAATAAAAACCGATTTTGCGGTGCGGTTTCGGTTTTCACCGAAAAACCGCACCGCACCACTCTACAATTTATAATTTTTTAAATATATATATATATATATATATATATATATATATATATATATATATATATATTATATATATATATATATATATATTAGAATAACACACTAAAATTTATATTTTTTTATTTTTTAGATATATTTTTTTAAATATATTTTTTAATTTTTTAGAATAACACACTAAAACTGCACCAAAAATCACATAAACCCGCAAAACCGCCCCAAAAACTGCACCAAAAATAAAAAAAATATATCTTGCGGTGCGGGGCGGTTTTGACCAAAAACCAACCCGCAAAACCGCATAAACCCGCAAAACCGAAACCGCAAAAACCGCGCGGTGCGGATCCTCATTTTTATAGAAACCGCAATTGCGGGGCGGTTTCAGTTTTAGTCAAAAACCGCACCGAACCGCCCCATGCTCACCCCTAGTACAAACTGCAGAGACAGAACAAGAAGCAGTACAAACTGCTAAAGACAAGGGCAAAGGGATTTTGATTGAACAAGAAGAGCCTCATCAGAAGAAAATTGTTAAGCCAAGAACTCAGATGCAAATAGATCATGATGCTGAAGTGGCAAAGAAAATTCAAATGGATGAAGAAGCAAAAGAACATATGCAAATTGATCTTGATGCAGAATTAGCAAAGAAGATGTCTGAAGCAGAAGTGATTAATTTTATGGAAGAAAGAAGGTTAGAAAAGATAGCTTCAGATGAGCAGATTACTCAAGAAACCTTTGATGAACAACTTCAATACTTATTAGACTCATATCCAATTGTGAGAGCACAAGGAGTGCAGCTTCTTAAAGATCAGAGTTTAAGTGAAGAAGAAAAGTCTGCAAAGCTCACTGAATTCATTTTGAAGAAGAATAAAGAAGTTGCTTGGAGCAATCTTATGCAAAGGATAAAAGAAAGACAAAGTAGAGGTTACAAAAAGAAGATGCCTACTTATAAAGAACAGATCAGCTTCATGAAGAGTTATTTGAAAAATCAAGCATTGTGGAAGCAGAGTTACTTTAAAGGAAGATCTGATGCTGAAATTGAACAAGCTTACTATTCAGCTTATGCAAGACTCAACAAGCCAATTTCAAAGGATTTTACAATTGATACAAGGCATGGTAAAGGAAAGAAAAGGGAAGCAGAGATGTTAGAATCTGATACAGCAAAGCAACAAAAGACTGAACCTAAGGGATTAACTAATGAGCAAATCAAGAGTATGATTGTGGTAGTTCCTGAATCCACAAACATCAATCCAATACAAACAAAACACCCTATTGTAGATTGGGAAGTATTCACAGAAGGTAGAATGAAAGGGTGGAAGATCATGAGAACTGGTGGAATATCTGAGAGATACAGATTATTTGAAGATTTGCTTAAGGGTTTTGATAGGGAAGATCTTAATCAGTTATGGAATTTAGTACAAGACAAGTTCAAAGTTGCAGATCCTAGTGAGGATAAAGATAAAGAACTATGGGTACAGCTGAAGAGGATTTATGAACCAGATTGTGGAGAAGCTATATGGAGATTTCAAGCAGTGATCAAGGATGTCTCATGGAAGCTTTTTGACACATGTGGTGTACACAGAATTTCTACCAAGGATGGGATAGAAATATATATGCTGGTTGAGAAAGACTATCCTCTGAGAACATCCGTATTAGTTACTTTAGTGCATTTAAAATTGGAGGTTGAAGCAGATTCAGACATGGCTGATATGTTAATCAGAAGAATTTGTGATATTGCTGAACAGAGGAAAGCCCAGACAAAGAGAATTACTTGATGATGTTTGGAAGAATCCCCACATCATGGAGATGAAGTTTAATTCGGAAGAAACTTAGTGATTTGGAAAGAAATCATAAGTTTAGGGGAGGATTGTTAGGAATTAAACCTAACAGTTAGTACTGGTGGTTATAAGTTAGTACTGATGAAGAATTACTGAAGACAACACTGACAGTACTAAGTCAGTTAGTACTGCTCACACAAGAAGTTAGTACTGCTTATATTTTTGTAAACGTGTAATAGATAATTATAGAAAGGATTTTGTAGATATCCTTATTAATATAGATTATAGTTCTCTTGTACAGGAATCCTTGGTGTATAAAAGGATTGCCTAGGTTAATGTTTAGAAAGATAGAGAAAAATGACTCATTCATATAGATTTAAGGTTGTAAACCCTAATGATAGAAGATCACTCATATTATTGAGATAATAATATTTAATCGTTTTGGTTATACTTGATTGTCTTTATTGTTCATATACACAAACTCAAACACTGTTCCATTCATACAAACAAATCTTCTAAGTGTTTGCTAGCAAATTCCGCGTGCTAGTTAATATTACTCAAAGTATCTATCTAACACAAGGCGTGTGTTTAGATCCGGTCACATATTTCATATGAATTATTGCCACTTTGTTGTTTTTACATTATACTCTTTACGTAATACGAGTACTCAAACTTAAGTTATTAGGTTTTATCAACGTATACGCTCTTCGTTAAACTTATCACACGTCTAATATAATTAGTTTGAGTATATTGATAAACTTTGACATTTTATAAGTATTATATTTTTACGTTACCCGGTTTTAAGTTTTGTGACTTAAGGACTTAACGTTAGTAATTACCGGGATCAAACTATACCTTAAACTATTAATATGTGTCCCATAATTATGCCACATAGCAATTTTCATTCATACCATACGTGCATTATTTCTTTACCATGACATGCAAACGTGTTTCACCATGCAACTTTCAATATGCATGGTTCAAAATTTTACACCATTTGAATCACCCTAAACTTATTGCCATATATACATACACCTCGAACCAAGCTACTTAGCTATAAAATTCACCATACAACTTCATATGGTCCTACATACACTCACGTATACATATTTCCTTAAACCAGTGTACAAGTTGCAATATTCATTGAATGTAGACTTTGAACTTTAGTCTATATAAATCGAACAAGCCTTCACATTGCATTTCATCTCTTGCTTTCAAGCTCAAAATACATACCCACACTCTTCTTAGTCACTGAAATCGATATGAAAAAGAAGATTGCTCAAATTTTAAGCCTTAGAAAGCTTGGTTAACATTTTGAAGTCGATATGGCAAAATTTCCTTTTTACCGAGCTGAACAATTTCAAGAAGGTTTTGTAAGTCTCTAACCTCTTTTAAATCATTTTTACATTATCTAGTACTCATGTACATGTGTTGAAAACCAACTGTCAAGTTAAAAACCAAATCAAAAGAGCTTTCCTTTTCTTTTCATTACTACCGAGAACAAACACACTCTTTTAATAAAATTATTTTGAACTTGTAGCTTCGGTAACTAAGATACTAGTTTAGCAATCCAAATAAAGCTCTTATACATATTGTTAGGCCATAAAAATAAGCTACAAGTCTTTTAAAAGTTTTCGTCCTTATTTTCTTCTTTTTTCCTTTTCTTGTCGAGAACCAATCAAACACCTCTCTTTAGTCGTATTTTTAAGCCACAAGTCAAAAGCTATAAGCTAAGAGAATAAGCCATCTTAATAAGCTCCTATCCTAGTTTTTAAAACCACAAAACCATAGCCAAAAACTCTCACGGCCCCGTTTTATTTTTCTCCTTTTCTTTTGTGTCATACCATAAAACCAAACGCAGTCCATTATGGGCTTTAGGCCCATAAGCCACTTTTATAAGCCATTAAGCTCCAAACAGCTTATTCCCAACTTACAACAGCTTATTATAATAATCCATAACAAGTCACACCTTTTTCGAATCAAAAAATACGAAATTACAAAATAAGGACCGCATGTGTAACGACAATCATGCATGGGGGTAAAAATACTAAACTTGGATTTCTTGGTCCAAAACTGTAAATTTAGTTAATAATATAGAATAAGGACTATGCATGTAAATCACAAAATGCATGGAGGGCCTGTTTTGCCAAATTTCTAAAACTATATGTAAAAAGAATTAAATTTAAAAACTAATTAATGCTTGGGGATAAAAAGTGTAAATTATGAATTAATAAATTATAAAAAGGACTTCGGTGCAAATTATATTTAACCAAGGGGTATAAAGTGTCACTTTTGAAACTCCAGGGTAGAAACTGTCATTTCACTAAAGTTCAAGGGTATGAACTGTCAATACTTGAAACTATAAGGGCATAAAGTGTACTACTTTACGGGAATATACTCTTAATACGTATCATCACGATTTCTTTAAAAATCACTAAACGAAGTAATTCTATTTCGTTAACAATCGAACAAACTTTAAAAATGAGATATGATAAAAATTATCAACAACTAACTTTTGAAGAAACTTCAAGGTCATAAATCCTATTATTCGTACTTTTCTCGTCTAACCATACGTGTTATACTAAATTCACCTAAAGGTGCATATATAAACAATACACTTGATATACACATACTAAATACTATCACGTATTATTTAAAGGCTTGAACATAAACAAACATACTGAGACTTGACATATCCACTTAGGTTGCATATCAGAGCAGTTTATTCTCGAAACGTGATTAGTCTTTTAATCAGACTACTATATCACCAAGGTGAGTTCATGGCCCCTATTTTCAATTATTTCGTAATCTTTGAGGGAGATACATGCCCAACTACTTGCTTTTACTTTCACAAGTACTATAAACTTTTACATATTACTGTGAGTTCATAGTCCCACTTTTATATATATTCCAAACTTGTGGGGAGCTACATGCTACAAACCTGAACACAAGTATTTTTCTGTATAGTATCCTGATTGATATTGCCTAAGTTATCCACTATTGCCATTAAAAGTCCCTCATATCATGAGCCATTAATCACTTGCGAGTGAACGCGAATATAATGAATAGATCTATTGGAGGTTGACGACCCATTTGTACTAGCCGGATAGATAGCTATAATGCTAGCCGGATTGATAGACAAATGCACTTTATTTGAGACTAAATAGGAGAATGGCAAGCTCCTACCCGATGACATTATTACTACATTTAATTATGTTAGTAATTTACATTACTCTTGTGATGTCCTACTGTTAACGTTTGCGTATTATGAGGCTTAAAGCAATATTATGGTACTGTAATGATATGGTACTGCCACTACTGAATTGATGGGTACAACAACGGGGCCCACTGTCTACTAAACTTGAAACTTGTGTTCAGTTGATAACTAAGGGTGTAAAACAACGTAGCCCACTATTCATTTTATCGATATGTGTATTTATTGCAATTATCACTCAAACTCGAGACTACAAAAATCAACTACTTTACTTACAAACTCTATGCACTCACCAATCTTTGTGTTGACACTTTTAGCATGTTTATCTCAGGTCCATAATGAACGAGGATGGCACGGAGGGGCACGGATACTGATAGAAGGCTAAAATCTTATTATCATTCGAAAACTTATTTAATAAACTGTAAAACTACTGGGACCTCTTTTTGTAAACTCTGATATTCAAATGATAAATCTTTTAAAACAACTCAATTAGAGATAGTTTTCTATTATTATAACTGTTGTGCCGTCGAGTAACACCCAGTTTGAATTCTGCTACGTATCACGGAATTGGGGGTGTTACAAAACTTGTGTGCATCGCACGGGTCCTGAGGCAGCCCAAGTTATATATGACGAAAATTAGTGTCAAATATTACGCTATAAACACTTAGATACAGTGTGTGTGCATCGCACGGTCTGATAACAAAAGTTGTGGTAACATCACAACTTAGGAACTTATTGACCAACAAAATCCGTTCATCACCAAAATATATGAACACTTAGATAGAGCCCGTGTGCAACTATATATTAAAAAATTATATGTGAAAAGATTCTTTTAAATGTAACATTTTGAAAAAAAGTCTTTTTACATATATTCTTTTAATGTCAATAAACTATTTTAAATGTGTGTCATGCTTAGAAAATGTGTGATACTATCACAACTTAAATATATAAAAATGAAAATAAGTGCCGAAAATTACGCTATTAACACTTATATACAGTTCATGTGCAACGCACGGATGTCACCACTAGTAATGTGAAAGACACTGACCATTTGTTGAAAAAAGAAAAAACAAAAGTAGAATAATATGTAGATTTGACCACATAATTAAGATTGAGAATATTCAAAGAAGGAAAGAGTAATAAGTTTTGGCAAATTTGACCATTTGACAGCCCATTTCATTTCATTCCATTTTTGTTTTCTTCACACGATTTATATCAACCTTTCTCTATTCAAATTCATTCATAATCAACACCATCAAATTCACACAATCTTGATCCTCCAAAGTAAGTCATCTTCTTTATCCCTTTTATGCTTTTTTTCTTAACTTTGACTTTTTCTATTGATGTTCTTTAGTTGACTTTTTTTTTTCTTGATCAATATTGATGATTTAGTTACAGATTTGTGTACCCTTTATGCAGATATTTGTGGGTTTTTGTTTTCTTGATCTATAAGTTTAACATGCTTGAGAATTTCGCTAGATTATGTGTTCTTTGGTTAAAGTTGACTTTTTTTAGGATATAATTTGGTAGATTATTTGATTTTGTTGAAATATTTATATATAAAAATTTGTGGGTGTTTGGTTTTTGAATTTAGATGATATGTTGTTTGGTGGTTTGTTGACTATTTTTTGGTATTAATTTGGTTGACCTACTTAGTGATTTATTGGTTAAAGATTTGTTAGTGTTTTGTTAGATAAGGTTTGAAGTTGGAACCATTTGGTTATGGTCTATCTTTTGCGTAAATTTGATTAATCTAACGCCTGCGAATGTTCTGGTTTCTTTTCAATGGATTTGATCACAGCTAAAGGGGTGTTTGGATGTGTGTTTGTTATGTGATATTTTTTATTATTCGGTTTTTACTTTTTATGGGTAACCTACTCAACTTATGATTAGTTTAATTATTTAGGGGTCAAAATAATTAGTTTGATACTAGTTGTGAGACGCTGAATATAAAATATAATATAATAAAATTGCTGATGTATCCTGTTGTACCCGTATTTGATGGCTTTGCACACAACACATTTTACTTCAGAAGCTACAAATTAATCGGTTTTTTCAAAGCAAGTAAATTATTTTGTATGAAGTAGAATGTGTTGTGCACAGATCACCTCTTGTATTATATGTAATTAAATTCTTGCATAATCAGAAATCAACTCTGTTAGAATTTAGAAGTGATTGTTACAACTTAAAGTTCGAGAAGCACATCCAAACATTATCTCATGCATAATATTTTGTTAAAACTGATATCTGATTTCGGCATACAGTGTCGCATAATCACTGTCAAAACATGCATCCAAACACCCCTCAGAGAATAATGTTTTTCTGATATTAATGTTTTGAACTTTTCAGTTGATGGTCATAGATCAAACTCAACATCATATTGATATAGCTAATTGAGTTGGTAAAGATTGTTAAGCCACCAAACTGAAGAATTCGGTTGTTTAGATACTAATAAATACTATCTATTAAAAGTGGAATATGGCTGGAGTGCAAGATTCATTGGAGATTAAATTCCGTTTGATTGATGGATCAGATATTGGTCCGACGAGCTTCCCAGCGGCTGCAAGTGTTGCATCCTTGAAGGAAAACATCCTTTCTCAGTGGCCTAAAGGTTCGTACTGTCCTCCATGTGTTCTACTTTTCAGAAATTTGTACACTTTTTATTATGTTTTTGAGATAATGTACAACAACAAAAATTCATGTGAAGTTGTGAACTGGGAATGCTGGTTTTTGCTTTTATGTGAATGGAATTTGATTTGTTTATATGGATAAAAAACTGTTCTATAAACGCTCACTCATTAGCAAGGGGTTTTAGGGAAATCTTATGTGACCTTTGCTGCTTGTTGCATTGGTTTAAAGCGTAGAATTTAATCTAAATACTTTTGAAAGCTGCTTAGTTAGAAGCAGAAAGGTGCCTGCTTAGTTTAAAGTGTAGAATTTATCAGGGTGCCTGCTTATTTTAAAAGCAGAAAGGCACATCAACTGAAGGGATCCGAAGCACCATCTAACTGCTCCTCTTACTTGGATTACTAAACGGCGATTAACTAATGACATTCTACTGACCTCTATCCCATAGGTTGCAAAATGGGTTGATTGGTAGTGTCTTGCTATCAAAACGTAAAAACGGATGAGGTTTTCCCTGTTGAGGTTACCCGGGGAGGGCGAGCCTTTTTGACTCAATGTACGCGGCCTCACCGGGTTAATCCCAGAACCATTTCCGACCCTTCCATGGCCACCCCGAATGTCTTGCTATCAAAACGGGGTAACCTTTTTAGGTCTGTATATAATGGTTTGGGTTGGCCACACTTCTTTTCTCAATTCAATATTATGATATAATCACATAAGATTTTTAGTAAATAGATTATTTTTAATAAAGCAATTTAGGAGATAAACAATTTTTGAGTATTCTTCAGACGACTTTTGAACTATTCCGCCTGTTTCCTTTTCAACTATTTGTCTAAAGTTTACCCGTTTGACCGAGTTTTTTAGTTTATAAAAATTGAGCCAAAAGCCCAATATGCATCTGGCTTTAATCGATTTCACTTCGTGAGTGTTATGGCTACCTTAAATTATCTAGTGTACTGTAAAACTAAGATAAATATAGATTGTTTTGGTAGTACTCACCGTGGTTGGAAATCCTAAAACAAAAATAACTATTATTTATATTCTAAGTAAACAAATATTCTGATAAACCAATCACTCATGTGCACATGTGTGACAGCAACATTTTCTTGAAGTTCATCCAGAAAGTTTGGGTTCGGTGTTTGTTTCATGACTAAGTGGAAGAATAATGCTTTTTATGGTTTTGCAGAGAAAAATAATGCTCCAAGAACAGTAAAAGATGTTAAAATAATTAGTGGCGGGAAAATATTGGAGAACAACAAAACGGTAGGAGAATGCAGGAGTCCTTTGTATGATGTCCCTGGTGGCGTTACCACCATGCACGTCGTTGTTAGCCAACCACCTCAGGAAAAAGGTCAGCCTCGTCTTCAAAGATTATTAAACTTGATATTTATCTTACTCTTACATTCTATCATGGGAATCAGGGAATGGTTATCTGTTAAATGTCTCATGTTTGGTTATTATGAATTTGTTTGATGTCTAAGGGGGTGTTTTGCATTAGGTTCTCAAAGTGATTATGTTAATTTGTGATATAGAATAATCAAATCAGATAATCGGCTAACAGAGTGGGCTATGTGAGATGTTATTTGATCTGCTTTATGCTGTTTAAAGTTGTAAAAATCAGATGATTAACTGTAAGAGTGTTTGGATAGTAATGATTTTAAGGAATTATTATGTAAAACTGGCCTGAATGGTTGGATAAGCATTAATAGTTTTATTGCAGCTACTCTTGAACTGATTATCTGATAACGAATCAGTTTTACTTTGCCAGAACATTTAAAACTGATTATCTGTGATTTGACAATACAATACTCAAATAATCACTTTCAAACTGCAATGCAAAATAACCCCTTAAAATTAGCCTTTAATCGCAAAATAAGGAACACTGCTGCATCTTAATCAGTATCATCAATATATTCAATATATTGTAATATTGATAACAGGCACATAGATGCTTGTGACTTGAAAAGCTTCTAGATAGGGAAATATCATATTTTCTCGAATGGAAACTACTACATTTTGATAGGAGTACAATGTATTGGACTTGCAAACTTTTTAGAGATGGAAAGGCTGAAATCATAAGACATCGCAAAATGTTTTGCAATTTTTGTTGCATGGAGAGATCGCTATATAGCACAACATGGTTTTAAGTTTGTAACAAAATGCATTCCTTTATTTCAGTTAGCATTGAAACCAAACTCGAGCTTTGAATTGCCTTGCTTTCAGGCAGTGGCAAGTCCAGAACTTCTAACCTGTGTATGCAGTATGGGCTACGATTATAACTCTTTTTGGGCATCTATTTTATTCCTTTGCCCTAAAAAAACACTGCAACTTTTTTTAAGTTATGCAGGTGCGTCGTTAACTAATAACATATGTACGCCTGTCAACTTGAGGCTAGTTTGTCTTTCATCTTGTTTTAATCTTAATATTGTGTTTTCTTCTATTTAACAGAAATGAAACTGAAAAGTGACCCGAAGCAGCAAAAATGTGTCTGTGTTATATTATAAGAAGCAACTCCAATCGTGTCAGTTGCAGGTTGGTTTTTATAGATCGAAACAACTATAAGTGGCTAAGGTTTATCCATTTTCAGTTGATTGTGATATTCATTTTTACTGTTCCTGAAGCAGATAAAAGAATGGTGGAGATACTATACGTGTTAATGAATGGTTGGAATGAAGTTTAAAAAGATTATAAAGGGAATTGGTGACAAGAATTATACTTATTACATACGTCATTGTTTTGGGCTCGTGCCTTGTAGTTTTCATTTCTGGAGCAGTTTTGTGATAGTGACTTGTAGGATCGTAATTTAAATGTTGCATATTGCTTTAGATTTGGGAATTTCAGCTCCGGAAAAAAGGGCAAACAAAAGTTTATACCAAGTTGATGTTTTGCATGTTTTCGTGAAATTTTGTGAATTTACTGGAAAAAAAGGTTATATATAATTTTGTTGAAAATTTGGTAATGTTTTCTTTTAGTTGGAAAGTTTATTCTTGTAAGCTCGTAAGGTTTCTTTCGTTTAGCATTTTACTTTTGATATTTGTTGGACACGTATATGTGATAAAGTTTTAAACAAAGAACCGTTAAAATGATGTAAACAAATCAGTAACATTTTGTGCATTAGATCTGATATATGTTTGTTGTTTTGATTATCATTTTGATATCAGCTGTTTGATTCAATTTTTTTGGTTCAGTCGCCCTTGGTGTATTTTCAGTCACTAGAATAACACCAACTATATTCATTTTCTGCTTTTGTTCATACAAAAAGTCTTTCTTTTAATTTTGTTGAGACTGTCACATATGGGAGAAAAGCAAATACTCATAAACTAATGTAACATATTTTAAGGAGTTTAGTGGTAATTTTACTTGTTTTGATCAGAAGTTTATTGTTAATTTGTTACTTATATTTTATTTTCAACAAATGTAACATAAAAAACAGCTCGATTCATTTCTGTTCTCAGAGCTGTCTCAAAAAGTGTTAAGATGCTTAAAATTGAGGCCTTAAAACTACGAAATACTTCTTTATTTTTAAGAAATTCACTCTTGTGAGCTTTCTTTGATGTAAAAGCTCAACTTATATAACCAAAGCCTTTCTGACTATTTGAAATTTGAGGCCTTATAATATTTTGATCTTAAAGTGTATCATTGGTCAAACTTTTGTTATTTGTTTTCATATCAAATAAATTGCAACATTTATGTAGAGACTTGGATCATTGCAGTTTGCAAGTGCTTGAATAATCATCACAAATAAATTGCAGTTTGATCTTAAAGTATGTATGTTTCCAAAATACAAAAACATAATATCTAGTTTAACCATAAATAAGTATGTAAAATATACTTGTAATTTCTGGACACTCTTAGTGCTATAACGATGTAGTACATGAAACAGGGGTACCCTATGAGTACCTTTTTGTATGATACAAACTTGCTAAAACCTTATGAATCTTATTAAGTACTCGTATGACGTATCTTATGTTAGTATCTTATATTACTGGCTTAATTAACAAATAAGTAAGCTTAGATATGAACTTTAATAACAAATGTAGTTTCTCTTAACAGCAAAAGGCCTCATGTTTTCTTATACAAATTAACGGTATGTTTGGCGAAAAGAGCTGGAGTTGGAGCTTATATTATAAGTTGAAAGCTTGCGTTTAATTTTTTATATAATTTTTTGACGAATTAATTGGAGTTGAATCTTGTTATTGTAAAATCACATAAAATACATCAAATTAAATTCATATATTTTTCAACCTTTTGCGTGTTAATCTATTAGTATTTTTTAAAAGGCATTTAAGTAATATAACTAACTATGAGCTTCTATAATCTTCAATAAACCTGTTTCAATCAGCTTGCGTTTATGAAGGATTGTAGCTTATAAAAACTTTTATAAGCTACTATGATAAAAGTAGATTCAAACCCGTTTTTATAAGCCCGTAACCAAACACAGCATGTGATGAAATAATCTAGTAACTTACCCTTTAATGTAAGAGTTAATTACATAAATCGTCCTTGTGGTTTGCTGATTTTTACGGATCTTGTCCCTGTGCTTTTTTTTAAGCAGGTTTGGTCCCTGTGGTGTTTTATTTTTACGGATCCTGTTCAAATTTCGACCTAACTCCTAACGATCGTTAAAAAGTACCTAACTTGACATTGATGAACTAACGTAAGGGCTAACCTTGTAATTTGGGTTTTCCCTCTCAAAATACAAACCACAAGGACGATTTATGTAATTTACTCTTAAAAAAAAAAAAAAAAAAAAAAAAAAACTTTTTTTAGTTTTTTTTATAGGAAATTTTTAAAATTTTATTATTATAAAAAATTTTAGTTAAAAAAATAAAATAAAATTTGGGCTTATGTAGTAAACGATTTTTTTTAATACGTTTTTGTATTTTTTTTATACGTTTTCATCAGTTTTTATACGTTTGTTTACGATTTTTGTACCTTTTTATACAGTTTTTTTCCTTTTTGTAAGTTATTATACGTATTATACGTTTTCATCCGTTTTATACGTATGAAAACTTATAAAACACGTATAAAAACAGATAAAAACCATAAGAAAATGTATGAAAACAACGTATAAAAACGGATGAAAACGTATAATGACGTCCAAAAACGAAAAAAATCATATAAAAACGTATAAAAACATATAAATATGTATAAAAACGGACGAAAACATATAAAAACGTATAAAAATGTCCTTTTTATACGCTTTCATCCGTTTTTATAATGAAATTAATTTTTTTTTTAAATTTATTATAAATTTTCTTTTAATATTTTTTTAAAAGAACAGTTTTTTTAAAATATATATATATATATATATATATATATATATATATATATATATATATATATATATATATATAATTAAAAATTTTAAATTTATTAGAATTTTTTTAATAAAATTAATTTTTTTTAAATAAAAAATTTATTAAATTTAAATATATATATTTTTTTTAATTTTAATTTATTAAATTAAAATTATAATTTTTTTTAATAAAATTAAAAAAAAATATATATTTAAATTTTTAATATTTCCTATAATAAAACTAATAATTTTTTTTTTTAATAGTAAATTACATAAATCGTCTTTGTGGTTTGTATTTTGAGAGGGAAAACCCAAATTACAAGGTTAGCCCTCACGTTAGTTCATCAATGTCAAGTTAGGTCCTTTTTAATGATCGTTAAGAGTTGGGTCGAAATTGGGACAGGATCCGTAAAAAACAAAAACCACAGAGACCAAACCCGGTTTAAAAAAAGCATAGGAACAAGATCCGTAAAAATAAGCAAACCACAAAGATGATTTATGTAATTAACTCTTAATTTAATATGCAATGACTACTTACAGATTTATTGGTAAAATGATGATGAATTATGTGGTCCTATTGTTCGCACTCCAACCTAGTGGGGACCCAACGGAAAAGTGTGCCCGATAGTGGATATACGTGAAGTCGTATAAATTATCGAGTATCCAAGAAATATTCATATGTATACGTATGTTTCAATGTGTGCGTTTTAATGGAATTCATAGTTATATGTACTTCAAATAAAGCTGAAATAAATTATAGTTATATTTCAGTTTTACATGGGGTAATTATCAAAATGGTATGTTAATTTCAACTTTTTTAAAAAAAGGTACAAAATAATGAACTTTCTCAAAAGAGTCATGTGCGATCGTGCGAACCCACAAAAAACGTGACACGTGTCCAGACAAATTGGTACAAGCCAATGATTGGCTCCAGCAAATACCCCACGTGCAAAGTTGACTTTTGAAAAAATATCGTGCGAACGACATTGTGCGAATGTGCGAAAGACGGCTACAAAATCTTCCAAAATCTTATTTTTGTACTGTAAGATTTCTTGGAAAAGAACAAAACCCATTTTAAAAATAATAAAAATTGTACTTATTAACTTTTAATAATTTTAAGCTAACATTAACAAATACTGTTTCGATCATCAACACCAATACTATCAAACACACACACACTTTGAAACACCGATCAAAAAGACACTTTGAACCACCGATCTAAAAAAAATGGACGATACAAAATAACCGATCAAAAACACCGATCAAAAAAATGGCCAGACCTCATGTAAGTTTTATTTCATTGATTTTTTTAGATGTGCGTTGAAGAGGATGTTAGGGTTTGATTGTTCTTTTTATTCTTGATTTTAGACGGTTTTGGTTCAATGCCCACTTAGGGTTTAGAATAATGATAGGGTTTGTATGGAAATGGATTGTTAGAGTTTGATTCTTGATTGTTAGTGTTTTTCGAGTTATTCGATCTTGATTGTTAGTGCATTCTGTTGTTTAGATTTAAATTTTAGTGGTTTGACTGTTTAGGAATTGGATATGGATTGTTAGAGTTTGATTCTTGATGGTTAGGGTTTTTTCGATCTTGATTGTAAGGGTTTTTTCTATCTTGATTTTGAGGGTTTTTTCGATCTTGATTGTTAGGGTTTTTTCAATCTTGATTGTTAGAGTTTGACTGTTTACAATTCATACAGGACGGATGTGTGAATGTTATTACTTGTTAGTTGTTAGTGAGGTTAGACACAAACACTTATCTGTAAATATTGCGAGGTTATCTTTGTTTGTTATTTCCATAAATATTGTGTAACTAGCTTATGGATATTATTCATACCTGAACAATATTTGTCGACTTATAATTTGGATTTCACTTCAGATTAGTCTAAATGTCTAATCATGCAAATGAGTTGACCCAATAGCATTGACTAAACTATGATTTGATTTGGTACGTTTAGTTTTCTTCATGCACTCTTTATAAGCTTGATTTTGAAACATGAAAACTACTTGTTTATCTTTTCAACTGGAATATGTTTAAAAATTAAAAGTATATGGCTTGTGTTTAGCTTTAGTTTTTAGCTGTTAGACTGTTTAGGTTTTGGACACTCGTGTTTCATATGTGTAGATAGATGTTAGTGTTTGGACACTCGTGTTTCATTTGGATTAATTTATTTGCAAATGCAGTGAATAAATATAAAAAAATGCAGGTTTGTAAGTTATTGGTGACGCCCTACCACCATATCATGTTAAGACTTGAGATATTTTGTTGAATGTTTTTGTGTATCTATTTTATGAATAGAGGCTGGGATATGTGTTAAGACTCGAGGTAGTTGATAGAGGCTGAGATATGTGTTAAGAAGGCAGTTTAGTTATATAAGGATCAATGTTTTTGTGTATCCATGCCATTTTTTATTTTACACACCAAACACATATGTCATTGATTGTGCTTTATCTGAATCAAGCAGATTCTGATAAGCAAGTATGGATATGCTAATATCAAATGCTTATCTGCTTAGATGAATTTGTAGATTTTTATTATTGTATGTTTACTTGTTGGAATTACTTATGTTTTACTTCTTTAATGTTAACTTGTTTATTATTTTTTTGTAGGTTGTTAATGCCAGAGTAAATATTAGAAGTAATTTAAAGCTACTTACAACGATAAGTGATCGTCTATCAAGAAAGGGGCAACGGTGTTACAATATGTTCAGGGGTAGTTTTTTTGGTCCGTGGTTAGCCATTAGAAGTTTTGATCATGATAACCATGTTTTGAACTTTCTTCTGTTTCACCAAAGGCATGTTGAGCACCCTACTTTTGATACCCCATTTATTTTTGATGTTGGGCCACACACTGTAGAGTTGGGCAGGCAAGAGTTTTGTCTGATTACTGGTTTTCGGTTTGGAGCTATCGAGTTAGACAGTTTGGCTGGTATGGAGTCTAGCTTTATGAAGAGGGTGTTCCCCGGGTATAGGTCTTTGAAGGGGGATTACCTTAAAACCATGCTTGATAGTGAACAGTTTCAGCACCTATCGGACGAGGATGCTGTCCGTGTGTGCCTTCTTCTGGCCGGTGATTTTGTTTTCATGGGGCAAGAGTTGCGACATGTGATTGTCAATGAGATTGTCGTGCTAGCTGATGATTTGGAGGCTTGGAATTCTTTTCCTTGGGGGGAGCACATGTGGCAAGAATTCCACGAACGGGTTTACATGTTGGTGACTAAGAAGAGGAACAAGTATATGGATGGGTATGCCAGAAAGGGGGCTTCATACCAGGCTGTCTACAACATATATGGTTTTGCTTTCGCCTTGAAGGTTAGTATACTTTCTTATATGAATGTGTCAATTTGACAGTTTAATAATGGTTTTACATGTGTGGTTGTTACATGTGTGGTTTTACATGCGTTGTTGTTAATATAGGGTTCTAGCCTTTATATGTTTAAATTTGAATAAACTTATAATGTATAAGTCCTTGGCTGCTCAACATACCTTTGGTATGAGTTGAATAAATGTATAAGTGCTTGAATATATATTTCTATCAATGGAGCATGAGTGGAAACTTGAATTGGTTGGAAACTTAAATAAATGTATAAGTGCTTGAATATATACCTTTTGTTTTGTTCTTTCATTACAGATTTTTGTACTTGATAAGTACTTTGTTCCAACTAACCGAAATGTTTTTTACATTACAGATTTTTGTTCTAGAAACATTTCCTCAAGCAAGACTATGGTGGGACAGAGATGCCGGGGCTATTCCAAGGGGGGTTGCTTAGGCTAATGTTACCGGGTGTAACAAATCTGATTACGAGAATCTTTTTTATGTAACAACACCCATGCAATCCTTGATTCCAACAGATTTTGAGAAGGCATCTCCTTGGTTCAGCTCAAGTGTAAAATATTTCGACGTAGCTGGTGGATCCCCTTCGAGTACATTCAAACCGTCTAAAAGAGATAAGATCAAGGCTAGGGTTTCTCGAAAGACTCGAAGAAAAGAAGTTCGCACGGAGGTACGTATACGTACTGAGGTGCATACGAGTGTTGTTGAAGGGATTTCTGATGAAGGTGAGTCAAGTGATCTGGATTTGGATGAAGAGACCAAGAGGATGAGCAAGAAACAGCTGATAAAGAAGATGGTTGGTTTGGAAGATCGTGTAGTTTTTCTAGAGCGGTTATTCCAATCAGGTAAGATTCCCACTGCTCCTGCTGAGGGGTCCAGTGAGGGTACGCATGTTCAGGATTCACAGGTATGTTTTTACTACTTTTAAGGAGCCTATGGAAGGCTCATGCATGCTGTCTTAAATTTAAAAAAAAAAAAATTATAATCGTTGTGAATTCACAAACCAATTAAACGTGTTATTTTTTTTTTTAGGTTTTGGTAATTAAAACCTGAATAGTTAGATGGCTGTTTTGGGGAATAAAAGTTCACATAATTTTACAAAAAAATTATCAAGTGTGAGTGTTGGAAACCTTTTGCTTTTGTCTTTGCATAAGATCCAAGTGTTGTATCAGACCGGTGGTAATCGGCTATTCTATGGGAAACAACTAGGGTAAACGGATGGACTGGTGATTCCGGGCGACCTTGAACCATAGTTAGTCGGTTTACTTAACCCTGTAGAGTTGGGCTCAGATATCGGGCCTCAGATTATTCATCCTGCTTGTGATTAAGCCACGGCGGAGTTAGTCTGTACTCCCGATCAGGCTCGAACTACACGGGCAACTGTTTTGACAGCTTGTGATCTTGTGAAGACTTAGTGCATGGCGGTACACACAATCTTGTAAATTATTTTGCAAAATTTTGTGAGCTTTAATTTTCCACTAACGGGTTAGTTTATGGACATGATAATCTATTTGTTAATTTTAATTAACTTGAATTCAAAGTTTGGTGTTAAGGAGCCTATGGCAAAGCAGCCAGTTGTTGTTGATAAGGAGGCCAGTGTTGCTGCTAAGTCTGATGTTGATGTTGAGCAGCCAAATGTTGCTGCTAAGGAACCCACTGTAGAGTCTGTTTTAGAGGCTACTGATGTTGATGTTGAGCAGCCTATTGAAGACTCAAAGGTTTGTGTTTTAATAAACAGTCGTTTAACATATATGATTTGTTTATTTATGTATTTACTAATTTTTTCCTTTTTAAAGTCATCCGGTAAGGAAGCGACAGAAGAAGATCCTCCTTTTGAAGCTGAAGCAAAAGATCCTATTGAAGAATCAAAGGTTTGTGTTTTAATAAATAGTCCTTAACATATATGATTTGTTTATTTATGTATTTACTAATTTTTTTCCTTTTTTAAAGTCATCCGTTAAGGAAGCGACAGAAGAAGATCCTCCTGTTGAGGCTGAAGCAAATGAGCCTATTGAAGAATCAAAGGTTTGTGTTTTAATAAATAGTCGTTAACATATATGATTTGTTTATTTATGTATTTACTATAAATGATATTGAGTGGAATTATTCATGTTTTTTGATGAAATGATTGTATTTATTGTTTCAGGATTCAACAAATGAGTTGATGGAATTGATTGACTTTTCCTCTCTTCCTGATAATCTGGTATGCACATCACACAAGTTTCATATTGCATCATTTAAAGTTTTTTGGTCATGTGATGCACATATTAGGCGATTAGTTATGCAAAATTTAGAACTCTAGGTAACTTGCTTGGTCATGTTATGCACATATTAGGTTTTAACTCAGGTTGTAAGTATTAAAACATGCATAAATTTATGACAAATGGTCAGGTAACTTGTTCAGTCATGTTATGCACATATTAGGTTTTAACTCAGGTTGTAAGTATTAAAACATGCATAAATTTATGACAAATGGTCAAGTTATACTTTTGAATTCAGAAGAGCCAAAACAAGAGAAACTGATTGTTAATTTTCATAGTTTTCTATAGAAAATAATGTGTTGCCATAGAATACAAGAAAGAATCTTATGAACCTGAACATAATTGCCTACTATTTAGGTGGATATAAGATATGAAAAAATTATTTGTTACTTTTCAGTTTCAGGATAGTGAGCAGATGGATGTTGGTGTGACAAATGCTGGTGCGGAATGTGATTCAGTGATCAAAGATGTTACTGTTAAAACCGTAAGGGTGCCATTCGAACGGGAGAGGAAGAAGAGCAAACATTTGTCTGATCCTTACACACCTCCTCCAGCTACTACACCAAGAAGGGCCAGAAAGGCTCGTCCTAGCTCTAGGATCTATAAATCCCAGATAGACTCTTTTGTTGGAGAAGATGGATCTCAGCTTGTTCTTGAAGAGTGGAAAGAGGTACGTATACGTTTCTACGGTTAGCTTAGATATATTCGACTGAAACGTTGTAGTTCAGCTTAGTAACCAATTTATTTCGCATCGAAATTTTTCACAGGAGCTTAACCGTCCTGAAAACTCCCCGACCAACTATGTGAATAATCATCCAGGCATAAACGCGTTCTTGCGGACAAGGAAGGAGATGATATTTAGTCATCCATGGTTTGAAGGAGACCTATATAGCAAATTTTGGGCTGCTTTAGTGGCCAAGGACGGGCACAGAAAAGGATGGCTTTCTGATTCGGTATGTAATTAAATACTTATTAAATATTTAGAAAAGTTTATGGTTAAATGTTGTTGTTATAATTATCATGCTTAACATTTAGACAAGTTGTAAAATATGTAGTGATGTTCCCTACATTTTGCAAATTTGAATGTTGTTAGATTTGTGATATGCCATATAGACTTGTGATATGCCAATAACAATAATGTTATAAGTAAAATAACATTTTAACATAAATATTGTAAGTAAAAACATTACATAACATCTTGTGATATGCCAGAAAGACTTGATAAAAACATAACATAAGTAAACATAAAATTAAGATCTTCAATTTAGAATTTAGCATCTTCAATTTGTTAGTAAATTTTCAATATTTCTTGGCGAAACTCAGCAATCTTTTCATTACGATCATCAATTTTCTTCTGAATCTCGGAAATCGACTTTAATGGCTTGTTTTCTTGTTCGTTGGAATGTTGTCTTTTTAAAAAATGTACTTACGTTCACATGGAATATTTTGCTAATTCATATGTCATTTTGCTAATGTAATACCTTTTTTACATGTCATTTTGCCAATGTAATACTTTTTTTTACATGTCATCTTGCTAATGTAATACTTTTTTTTATACTTTGACATCGCAGCACATCGATGTATGGGTCTGGTATCTGTGGAACTTTAGACCTGCTGATGCGGACTGGGTAATGGTCGGCCCATTTTTTATCCAACAGCTTCTTCGAGATAACAGTCTGCCGCCTTATTATGCAAATGGTAGTCTTTTTGGAGTGCCTTGGTCTGCCGAGGATGTTGAAAAGGTAAGATGTTAAGTTCCATCATTATTTTGTCTAGCTGTTTTAGTTCACGCACCACTTATATTATTTGTACTTATGAAGCCTAGTTTACATGATATTTGGTATATATTAAGTAAAACAAGCTCAATTATTTGGGCTGATATACTAAAGTTGAATATGGGTTTCATTGCGTATATGAGGATCCTCCTTAGTGCAATTTGAGATGCTTGATCCTGATTGCTAGGTTTGGGTCGGCAATCAGCTTCCATTCTCGAAAGAGCCAAAGCTTGTGATCAAGATCAAACACACAAACTTGTAATCCTCTTGGAGAGAGAAAGGGGAGTCACAAAAGGTCACCTTTTGGGCCAGTTGACGGTTTACCGACGAGTTGCTGCAAATTGGATTCAGACTTGCTACCCCCTACAAGTTGTGATGATTTAACTGGTGTCCTTTCACGTTGTAGTAGCAAGTGAAAGGACACCAGTTAAATCATCACAAATTGAAAGGGGTAGCAAGTCTGAATCCAATTTGCAGCAATTCGTCGGTAAACCGTCAACTAGCCCAAAAGGTGACCTTTTGCGACTCCCCTTTATCTCTCCCAGAGGATTACAAGTTTGTGTGTTTGATCTTGATCACAAGCTTTGGCTCTTTCGAGAATGGAAGCTGATTGCCAACCCAAACCTAGCAATCAGGATCAAGCATCTTAAATTGCACTAAGGACGGTGTTCATATTTCCCAATGTAACCCATCTACAACGTTAGGTATATCTGCCTTAATAATTGAGACGCGTTGAATGCGATATTGACACTGTGTGTATTGTTCATGACAGTGCACACTCCTTCATTATCTCTTTCAACACGAGTGTCCGTAACTCCTTGATACCTTGTTTTATTTGATAAAGGAGTGTGGTTTATCATATAAAGAATTGAGTTTGATAGATTGGCTGCGATAAAGTTGTGTTCTGTTATTGTATGATGAAGTAGTTTAGATCATGAAGTAGGTACTTTAGTTGAATAATGAAATAGTTTAGATCAGCTTAAGACACTTACATTCTCGCGAATTGGAGCATATTTATCTAGATGGACAGTGAATATTAGTTATTTTGTTTCTTGAGTATAATATGATGATTTATTTATTTAACCATTAGTTACTTTTTTTAACAAACTTTTTTTATTGCAGGTTTATATACCTCTTAATGAGCCTGAAATTCATTGGGCCCTTGGAGTGCTGCACCTGCGCTCAGGGTTAGTGAAAATTTACGACAGCCTAGGTGGTCCAGATAGCGAGGGCAGTCCTTGGTGGAATAATTTGATGGCCACTTTTGGCCGAGTAATACCAGCCTATTTGGTCGACGGTGAGGTCTTGGCCCGAAAAAACATTGATATAAACAATTATTCACTCACTTTTGAATATGCGGAAGGTGTGCCTAGACAAACAGGTTATTACGGGGATTGTGGTGTATGGGTATGCATATTTCTGTACCGTTTAACACACAATCTTCCGTTGATGGTGGATAATCCATTGGACTTAGCTCTTGCCTATCGCGAACAGTTGACTTCCTTCTTCTGGAAATACAAAAAGGTACATTCCATTGAAGCTAAAAAGTTGGAGAAAGATTAGTCATTTGGTGAATGTGCAGGTAGGCAAACTGTTTATGTGTAGGTTGGGTAGGTTGGGTAACAATTAGTCAGTTTGTTTATGTGTAGGTTGGGTAACAATTACTCAGTTTGTAAACAATTAGGTGGATGGTTGCAAATGTTGTGCACTTTGGTTGTGCACATTGTTGTGCACTTTGGTTGCACATTGTTGTGCACATTGTCATTCGGTTGTGCACATTGTTGTGCACTTTGGTTGCAAATGTTTGGGTGGATGGTTGCGCATCTTGGTTGGATAACAGATTATGTGTAGGTTGGATAACAGATTATGCGCATCTTGGTTGGATAACTGTTTATGTTTAAATATGTGTAGGTTGTAAACAATTAGTCAGCTTGTTATTGTTTATGTGTAGGTTGCGCATCTTGGTTGGATAACTGTTTATGTTTAAATATGTGTAGGTTGTAAACAATTAGTCAGCTTGTTATTGTATTGTTTATGTGTAGGTTGCGCATCTTGGTTGGATAACAGATTAGGTGGATGTTTGGGTGGATTGTTTGTACATGTCATAAAAAAAAAAGAAAAAAAAAAAAGCTTTTGAAATTTAATTTAAGTTAAAGTACCCCCATAAATATGTGGTAGGTTTGAAATTTAATTAAAAGGACAATGTCATAAATGTGTGATTGTTGTAAAGAAAAAAGGTATTTAATTACATATGTGCGAATGTGCTAACTGGCCAAATGTGCGAATATGCGAATTATATACTTATTGTTTATAAATACACAACACCCTCAAACAACACAGTAAAAAAAGCATACATCGCATACTTCTCTCACACTTATCTCATACTTATCTCTTTTTCTATTTTCAAAATGGCATGCCGTCTACCACATACCGCCAAAGAAATGCAAGAGTATATAAAACAACAAGCTGAAAAAGATGATGCGGCACGCCAAAAAGCTGTGATAGAAGTTATCAAGCAATTTGATGTTGCGAAGGCGGAGAAACAAAGATTGAGACAACAATACGCAGAATGCAGAGACATATCTGAAGAAAGAAAATCTGTGTTCGACAAGTTTTTTAACGATGAAGCTAGCAAAGACGGAGCAATTAGTGAGACGTTGTGGGGTTTCGTTTCACAGATTCAGGACCAAATCAGCAACAAGATCCGCTGGAGTTTTGAGGAAAATGTCGGTTCTGTTGGTTCTGTAACACAACAGAACTGACAATTTGGGCAAGGTGCATCAACTTCATCTAATGCACCAAGATTTGTTGGGCTAGGTTCTGAAGACAATACAGCCTGGGACGAGAGTAAGGAGCGGGAGTTTAGCAGATTGTTGGCAGAGTACGAAGAGAGCAAGTTTGCGAACTACTCTCCGTACGACGATGGCTACCGGTCAGACAACTCAGAAACTTGGGATAATCCGAATTTCTAAAATTTAAGTTTATGTTTATGTATTAAGCTATGTTTATGTAATGTTTTCTCTATTTACTGTTTTACTTATTAATAAAATTTAAGTTTTTGTTAAAAATGATTTTTTTTTTAATTTATTTATTTATTTTATTATTTTTTATTTATGTTACAACGATTGATTGAATGCCTTATGGTATATGTCGTGTGTCACCATATGTGCGAATTGGCTGTTGTAAACCCAGGTACGTATATAAATTTAAGATGTGCGAATTGGTTTCTTGTGCGAAGTATATAATATTAGTTTCTACAAGGCATATAGTACCATGAAAAACGTCTATTATACAAATATAGTGGTTATAAAAGATGTGTTCTAATAATCGGTGGTTGTAAAGTTTTATAACGTATATAATTTGTTGGATGTGCGAATGTGCGAATTGGACAAATGTTTGCGAACTGTATAATTATTGTTTCTACAAGGCGTATAGTACCATGACGTCTCTTATACAAATATAGTGGTTAGAAAAGATGTGTTTTAATTTTGATAATGGGTGTTGGTAAAGTTTTATAACGTATATAATTTGTTGGATGTGCGAATGTGCGAATTGGCCAAATGTGCGAACTGTATAATTATTGTTTCTACAAGGCATATAGTACCATGACGTCTCTTATACAAATATAGTGGTTAGAAAAGATGTGTTTTAATTTTGATAATGGGTGTTGGTAAAGTTTTATAACGTATATAATTTGTTGGATGTGCGAATTGGCCAGATGTGCGAACTGTATAATTATTGTTTCTACAAGGCGTATAGTACCATGACGTCTCTTATACAAATATAGTGGTTATAAAAGATGTGTTTTAATTTTGATAATGGGTGTGTGGTAAAGTTTTATAATGTATATAATTTTTTGGGATGTGCGAATGTGCGAATTGGCCAAATGTGAGAAGTATATAATTAAAACTCCAGCTGTAATTTTTTACCCCTAAAAAAGTCAAAGGTAATTTAACAACAATAAATATGTGGTAAGTATGATATTTAATTAAAGGTACCCATGGTAGGTATGATATTTAATTAAAGGTACCAAAGGTAGATATGATATTTAATTAAAGGTACCAATGGTAGGTATGAAATTTAATTAAAGGTACCACAATAATGTAAAGGTATATATGAAAATTAATGTTCAGATGTGCGAATGTGCGATTTCATCAAATGTGCGAATGTGCGAATTGGCTAAATGTGCGAACTGTATAATTATTGTTTCTACAAGGCATATAGTACCATGACGTCTCTTATACAAATATAGTGGTTAGAAAAAGTGTTTTTAATTTTGATAATGGGTGTTGGTAAAGTTTTATAACGTATATAATTTGTTGGATGTGCGAATGTGCGAATTGGCTAAATGTGCGAACTGTATAATTATTGTTTCTACAAGGCGTATAGTTCCATGACGTCTCTTATACAAATATAGTGGTTATAAAAGATGTGTTTTAATTTTGATAATGGGTGTTGGTAAAGTTTTATAACGTATATAATTTGTTGGATGTGCGAATGTGCGAATTAGACAAATGTGCGAACTGTATAATTATTGTTTCTACAAGGCGTATAGTACCATGACATCTCTTATACAAATATAATAGTTATAAAAGATGTGTTTTAATTTTGATAATGGGTGTTGGTAAAGTTTTATAATGTATATAATTTTTTGGGATGTGCGAATTGGCCAAATGTGCGAAGTATATAATTAAAACTCCAGCTGTAATTTTTTACCCCTAAAAAAGTCAAAGGTAATTTAACAACAATAAATATGTGGTAAGTATGATATTTAATTAAAGGTACCCATGGTAGGTATGATATTTAATTAAAGGTACCAAAGGTAGATATGATATTTAATTAAAGGTACCAATGGTAGGTATGGAATTTAATTAAAGGTACCACAATAATGCAAAGGTATATATGAAAATTAATGTTCAGATGTGCGAATGTGCGATTTCATCAAATGTGCGAATGTGCGAATTGGCTAAATGTGCGAACTGTATAATTATTGTTTCTACAAGGTATATAGTACCATGACGTCTCTTATACAAATATAGTGGTTAGAAAAGATGTGTTTTAATTTTGATAATGGGTGTTGGTAAAGTTTTATAACGTATATAATTTGTTGGATGTGCGAATGTGCGAATTGGCTAAATGTGCGAACTGTATAATTATTGTTTCTACAAGGCGTATAGTACCATGACGTCTCTTATACAAATATAGTGGTTATAAAAAATGTGTTTTAATTTTGATAATGGGTGTTGGTAAAGTTTTATAAGGTATATAATTTGTTGGATGTGCGAATGTGCGAATTGGACAAATGTGCGAACTGTATAATTATTGTTTCTACAAGGCGTATAGTACCATGACGTCTCTTATACAAATATAGTAGTTATAAAAGATGTGTTTTAATTTTGATAATGGGTGTTGGTAAAGTTTTATAATGTATATAATTTTTTGGGATGTGCGAATGTGCGAATTGGCCAAATGTGCGAAGTATATAATTAAAACTCCAGCTGTAATTTTTTACCCCTAAAAAAGTCAAAGGTAATTTAACAACAATAAATATGTGGTAAGTATGATATTTAATTAAATGTACCCATGGTAGGTATGATATTTAATTAAAGGTACCAAAGGTAGATATGATATTTAATTAAAGGTACCAATGGTAGGTATGAAATTTAATTAAAGGTACCACAATAATTGTTGGGTACGCTTCTCGCACCAAAATGTGACAACATATGTGTGATTACATTAGTTATCTTATTTGCCACAAACACATGGACTAGAACCGTCAATATTGTAAAGTCATGTGTTTTGGCTCTATAAATACACCTCCTAGACTTCACTAGGAGGGTTGAAGCTTTGTGTTTGTTTTTCACCTTTCTATATTATCAATAATACAAGTTTCCACTTTATCTCTTTACTACTTTCTCTCTCTAACCTTTGCCATGGAGATGATGATCTTTCATCATCCAAGGCCTCCCGATTCACAATAAGTTAATCAAAACACGATCCATCAATTGGTATCGGAAGCCACGGTATTAGTTTTGGTTGATTGTTGTGATTTTTTCTTGTCAAAATCGTATTTATTTGAGGTTCAGATCTGTTTGTTTTTTTTTAATCTGTTTGTGATGCTGTTGCAATATTTTATTGTCAAAAAGTACCATAAATAGTTTATCTACGTTGTGTGTATCTGGTCCATTTTGTTGTCTGTATACATCTTTATCCTTTTTTCTGTGACTGATTTGATTAATTGCCGTGAAGATTAAATGGGTTGGTCTTTTTTAACCCGTGAATATTGTGGTAATATTGCTGATATAAACTGATCAGAAAAAGAGTCAAAAGGTGATCGGAAAATATAGTCGGAAAATTTTGGCCGGAATCTCGCCGGATTTCTTGGTCAAAAAGTCAAAACCCTTATTTATCGCAGTTGCTTGTAAAGCAAATGCGATAAAACCCTCTTCTATCTGAGTTCGGTTTCTTGTACAAGAAATGCGATAACATCCAATCTCGATAATTTTATCGCAGTTGCGTTTTTTATCGCAGTTGCGTTTTATCGCAGTTGTGACAACGCTTATCGCAGTTGGTACAAGATCACTTATCGCAGTTGCTCGGGTCAACAGTCAACGGGTCAACAGTCAATCGGTCAACAGTCTCACTCACGAATATTAAAAAAAAAAAAAAAAAAAAAAAAAAAGATTTGAAACTGAATGCCAGAAACAATACGTACTACAACAATCATAAACATAATCGAACAACAAATCCAATACTACTCTAAAACCCATCACCACTTCATCTAACACACTACAACAACACTTCTTCATACTACATCAATTTACAAATATCAATCTCCCTACAAGATCTCAGCTCATTTTTTTTTTCGTGGTAATCATACATATACCAAGACCGTTGAAGGCCTAACACACGAAATTAAAACATCATCGATCTATATTTGTGAAGCATAGCTTCATTTAATATACGAAACAAGCAAGAAAGGAAAATAACAAATCTGTTTTTTCTCTTATTCTTTGTTCGTTCAAAAATACAACAACAAAACAAAACACAACTACAATTAAACCTACCCGAGACCCATTTGAGAAGATCTTGAAGCCGAAAAAGCTTTCTTGATTTGAATAGAGCAGAAAAACTTAATTACAACAAGGTGAAGGTTCGGTGGAGATTGTTGTAGTGGTTATGTTGTGTTGATTTGTTTGGATGAGATAAGAGATGATGGGATTGAGATGAGATAAGGCGAGTTTGTTAATCGGTTTGTGAGTTGATGGAGATTAAATTTGACTATCTTTTTAAGATACATGATGAAAGGGGGCGGATTTATTTTGAAGGAGTGAGGCGGATTGTTCTTGATTTATGAGAGATTAGGGTTAGTGAGGTGCATTTAAGGTATTATTTATAACCGAGTAATTAGGGTTATATCAATTGATTGGATCAAGCCTTTTGGGTGCTTAATGGACCCGGTTTCTCATATCAATCACAATGAGCCAAAATATTTTTTGTAAATGGGCTGGATGGATTATAGTGGTGTTGGGCCAAGTATGTGTGGATTGTTATAGCATGTCATCAGGCCGAATATGTGACAACCTTTTGCTTATTATGATAGTTTATCGTATAATTTTTTTAGCAAATGGTTAATTGTTCACAATGTCAAAGTGACTAAATTATTTCACCAGAATACGTTTTTGACAAGATCGGGATAAAACCATTATCATAGTTCACTTAAACCGTCAAAAGGCTAGTGTTGGGTATTGAACCGGAATATGTGACTACGGAGTTAATTCTTTATTATTTATTTGAGGATGAAGTGGAATATCACGGGTGCGTGTACTTAGTATCTTGAAGATATCGGGGTTGGTTGGATGCATGATTCTTCGAGATCCTTGTTCGAGCTTATAACCTTCAAAATGATTAAGACTTGAGTTATCTCGTTATACCTGATGTAAGGAGTTACGTTGTTGTGCTCACAGTGTATAGCCATCACTTTAAAGGAGTTACGTTGTAGTGCTCAAGTGTCACACAAAGATGTGGATGATTCAAGATGAGTTCATATACAGTAAAGGATGGTTGGATGGGTATATGAAACGACCTATGCTTAAAGGAGTTACGTTGTAGTGCTCAGTATAGGTACTTAGTCAGACAATAGTGCAAGCTTAAGTCACAAGTTCGGGTTATTTTACTTCAGTCTCAAGTTCGTAATACTGGGTTTTCTCCATCAGTGGTCACTACAAAAAGCCGTCAGAATGATAATGGGGTCGGTAAAGAGTTAGATGAGAAGAGTTTAGATGAGTAGAGATTCTATCAGCAGTTGATTCTCACGGGCTATTTTTGATACTTCACACATCTTCGACTAATTGGACATACAGGGTCTACGCTGCCTCCGTTTCCATCGTAACCATAGTGTGTATGCTTCCGATTCCGCGAAGACATCGTGGGGGAAGAGAGAGTAGATGTGCTTTGACTTTCTTTGACTTTCTTTGCATTTTTTTGAGAAAACACTCTTTTTCCAGATGGATCTGCATTCAGGGGGAAGAAATGTGCACATCGGGGACGCATAACAGACTCACGTGATCGAGCTTACAATTTTAATACTACCGGAAGACGTCTGCAGAGATGATCAGTGGTTCAGTTTTGTGATTTTGGTGTACTCGTTTCAACTTTCGCAGGGTGTGATGTGCGAAGTAGCCTACTTATGTGAGAAGATCTTGCTAATTTCTTGCATGTTACCCCCGAACGGGACTTCCGCATTAAGCATAATCGTTACTTAGTACTAGTCAGATTTGCGTGGTGTGGTTTACGATGTCATCTACAAATTCCGCTGCGTACTTACAACCTTCAAAAGTTAGAAGACGTGTTAACTACATCAAAGTTTCGAATCTGCTGAAGACGGTTGTCAGTTTGGGGGGAAGCTGATTTAGAAACTTCACCAATAAGAAGTGTACGAAGAAGCCGTTAAAGACATGCAGCATGAATTGGGGGGAAGTTAATCCAATTCATGTTTATTACATCATTTGACTACAAGTGAAGAAAAGTTCTCAAGCCGAGGTACAAGATATAGACAAAGAGCGTCAACCGTAATCATCCTCAGCACATGAAGAGCTTATGAAGACCTTTCTTTATTTGTATTTTTTACTTGTAGGATATGATGTAAGTAATCCCATATGTTGCCACATTGGGGGAAGATTGTTGGGTACGCTTCTCGCACCAAAATGTGACAACATATGTGTGATTACATTAGTTATCTTATTTGCCACAAACACATGGACTAGAACCGTCAATATTGTAAAGTCATGTGTTTTGGCTCTATAAATACACCTCCTAGACTTCACTAGGAGGGTTGAAGCTTGTGTGTTTTTCACCTTCACTATTATCAATAAAATCACATAGTTTCCTCTTTATCTCCTTCTTTACTTTATCTCTCTAACCTTACCATGGAGATGATGATCTTTCATCATCCAAGACCTCTCCGATTCACAATAATTCAACCAAAACACGATCCATCAATAATGTAAAGGTATATATGAAAATTAATGTTCAGATGCGCGAATGTGCGATTTCATCAAGTGTGCGAATGTGCGAATTATACAAGTTAATAACTATACCTATAAATACTAGGTACTAACACACTGAATTCCTAAAAAAATAATTTATAGTTTTTTAGTTGCCACAAAATAAACTTGAAAATGAATTCACCACCAAACTGGGAAGAATTACTTGATGTGGACGACTCTGATCTCCGACTATCCGCCACCGCACAAAGCATATTTTCATCTGGATTCTCTAAATTTGAAAATTGTGAGGAAGTGTCGGCAAGTATAATACGAGGTCCTGCAGGTCTAGTTCAAACGGATAATATTCCAGAAGGTGTATCTGATGAGGTAATGACACAGGAGTACATTAGGAAAGTAGCTAATGATGTGGGTGAGGATTCCGATTTTAATACTGGGCCATGGGTTAGGGCCGTTGAGTATGTGAAACCTGATGGCGGTATCATGATCGGTTGTTTTGCCAATATCAAACAATTTCTTAAGAAAGGGAAACTTGAAAAGGTTGTTGCGATAATCAAGTCTTGTACTCCAAATGTGTTGGGTGATATAACGGTAACATTGAAAGATGTTTCAGGTTTAATTTCAGGAACAATACATCACAAAGTTATTAAGGATGAGAGGTTTGAAAAGGAGATTACCGTCGGAGCTGTTTTGGTACTTCACAATGTTTCTGTTTTTTCTCCCAAACAATTTGGCAAACACTATCTTAACATTACAATAAGAAATATGGTTAAGGTTTTCCCCAAGGATACGGTTCCTAACAATGGAGCTGAAATTGGTTTTAGTCAAGTGTAATCATTGTTTAATTTTAAGTCATGTAATTTTTTTATCTAGTTTTTCAATGAAATTGGTTTTAGTCATGTAATTTTTTTATCTAGTTTTATCTAGTTTTTCAATGGAATTTATGGTGTTTAATTTTAAGTCATATAAAACAACTAAATTAGACGAACTTTATTCCAAACAAATACAATTTATTGGATGTGCGAAAGTGCGAATTGGAAAAATGTGCCAACTGTATAATTATTGTTTCTACAAGGCATATAGTACCATGACAACGTCTCATATACAAATATAGTGGTTATAAAAGATGTGTTTTAATAATGGTTGGTTGTAAAGTTTTATAACGTATATAAGTTTTAGATGTGCGAATGTGCGAATTGGCCAAGTGTGCGAATGTGTAAAGTTTTATACAAGGCATATAGTACTCTTAACCAAATATAGTGGTTATAAAAAGACGCTTTTTAATAATGGGTGGGGGTAAAGTTTTATAACATATAATTTTTGGGATGTGCGAATGTGCGAATTGAACAATTGTGCGAACTGTATAATTATAAATCCAGCTGTTACTTTTTATCCCAGAAAAAGTCAAAGGTAATTTTATTAAAAGTGCCCCAATAAATATGTGGTAGGTGTGATATTTAATTTATGGTAGGTGTGATATTTAATTAAAGGTACCAATGGTAGGTATGAAAATTAAGTTTCTGATGTGCGAATGTGCGAACTGGCTAAATGTGCGAATTACATTTCTATTATATTGTTTCACATACACGACTGTCTGGTCTTAGAATTCTAAATTACTGTATCTAAAATTCGTTTAGCCTAAAAAACATGAGTGGTAAAGTTAGTGTATTTTTGGTTTGTGGAGAAAAAATATTTGGTGTATCACTTCTAAAAAATATTACATACGCACAACTTGTTACTGTGGTCAAGAAGAAGTTCAAAATCGGCCAAGACTATGATATTGAGCTCTCTTACAATGTTGGAAATAATTGTGTCCAAATAGTTGACGATGATGATATTGCGTTTTTTGTACATCAAGTTCTGAAAGGAAAATCTAGAGTGTTGCATAATGTGTATGTTAAGAAGATCGAAAGTGCCTCAAAGGTAAATACTTCTTCATCAAACTTGCCTTCCAACATAGACATAGCACAACCTTCAACTCAAAAATTAAAGAGAAAGAAAATAATTGCTAATGATACACAGGTAGAGGTGTTGGACGAAAGATGCGTTGTAGCTGGTGGTGCAAAGGCACCGAAAGTAAGTGGTGGTGTCATAGGTCTGGGTATTAGAAGTGGAAACAAACCTGCAGGGGGTGGTGCAGTTTGTGGTATAGATGGAAGTGGGGGAACAACACCAACTAAGGAGAGTATTGAAGAAGAAGAAAGTGCAGATGCAAGTCAACCAACTCAAGCAAAAAAGAAGAACAAAAAAGAAGGCAAGAAAGTTAATTAAGAACAACAACAAAAATTGAATGATTATGGTCTATTAGATAGGCGTCATGGTTTTGGCCATGTCCAAACCACAAATATGTTTTTGCATATTTCTATTATCATGTTTGGTATGTGTTTTATGGTTTCATTAATGGGTTTTTCAGTTTCAAAGACACTCTTTATGGATTTGGCCATGTCCAAACCCTAGCAGTAATCTTTTTTGAATAGCTCTCCAAATCGTGTGACCTCTCTTTATGTCTTGAAGAATCTCTGTCTGGTAATGGCCAAGAATAATTTCTGTTACAACAAATGAGTGACAGAGGGTTGTGAGGTTAATATCAGACACGTTCATGTTTAAAAAATATGTAAAATATGTGTTTTAATAATCGGTGGTGGTAAAGTTTTATAATAATTTTTGGATGTGTGAATGTGCGAATTGGACAAATGTGCGAAGTATATAATTATTATTTATACAAGGCATATAGTACCATGAAAAACGTCTCATATACAAATCTAGTGGTTATAAAAGATGCGTTGTAATAATCGGTGGTTGTAAAGTTTTATAACGTATATAATATTTTGTATGTGCGAATGTGCGAATTGGACAAATGTGCGAACTGCATAATTATGAATCCAGCTGTAATTTTTTACCCCTAAAAAAGTCAAAGGTAAATTTATTAAAAGGACCCTAATAAATATGTGGTAAGTAGGATATTTAATTAAAGGTACCATTGGTAGGTATGATATTTAAATAAAGGTACCAATGGTAGGTTAAAATTTAAGTTTCAGATGTGCGAATGTGCGAATTGGACAAATGTGCGAATTAAAATTCTATTATATTGTTTCACAAACATAACTGTGTGGTCTTACATGTTTAAGCCTAAAAAACATGAGTGGTAAAGTTAGTGTATTTTTGGTTTGCGGAGAAAAAATATTTGGTGCATCACTTTTAAAAAATATTACATACGCACAACTTGTTGATGTAGTCAAGAAAAAGTTCAACATTGGGCAACAGGATCATATTGAGCTCTCTTACAATGTTGGAAATAATTGTGTCGAAATAGCTGACGATGATGATATTGCGTTTTTTGTACATCAAGTTCTGAAAGGAAAATCTAGAGTGTTGCATAATGTGTATATTAAGAAGATTGAAAATGCCTCAGAGGTAAATACTTCTTCATCAAATACTTTTGCATTCAATCTTAATACAAAACCTTTTGAAGAAGAACCCCATAACGATACTTTCAAAAATAAAGAACCTGTTTTTTCAAACGATCATTTTGATCATGCATGAAAAAGTAACCCATTTAACTATTTGCCTCCTCCACCAGAACAGCCAACACAACCTATTAAAACGCAAATAGCAGGGGCCGGGAAAATTTGCAAAAAACTTATAAAAACAGGTGATGAATTTGATAGCAAAGAATTATGCATGTTCGAAATTGGTGAAAAGGCTCTTTTAGAAGGTTTTCAATTTAGACCAAGAAAAACATATAGGTATAGGTATGATGTTGTTTGTTTGTCTCCCGATTGCGACTGGAAGATAATTTCAGCTAAGGCGGAAGATACTATGAAATGGGTAATAGGAAAAGTAAATGACATTCACACTTGTGACAGAACACAACTCTATCCCAATCACCGAAATGCAACCTCTAAATTGTTGGGTCATTTGTTGATACCGAAGATGGGAGATCCTAGTCGGATATATAAGCCAAATGACGTAGTAAACGACATCAACCTTACGTACAACATCGACATTTCGTACAAAAAGGCATGGGGAGGAAGAAATATAGCATTGGAGACGTTGACCGGTTGCCCGAAAAATTCTTTTTCACAATTACCGTATTATTGTTATAATTTAAAGTTGAAAAACCCCGGATGGGTAACACATATTGAGACGGATTCTAAAGACCGCTTTGAGATGGTTTTTATAGCCTTTGGTGTTGCGGTAATAATTTATGAATTAACTTTTCTATTGAATATATAGTTTATGTTATTAATTTAAAACTAACACTTTGTTAATGTTCTAGATTCGGGCTTTCTTGGACCATTTGCGACCACTAATAATAATTGATGCAGCTCATCTTAAAGGTACATACCTCGGTACAAATTTGCTCGCCGTTGGAATGGATGGAAATAATCAGATTGTTCCTCTTGCGACCGGTGTATCTCAGGGTGAGACGGGGAGATCGTGGACATGGTTTTTGACCCACTTGAAAGAATGCATCGGCGATGTTCCAGATTTGGCTATAATATCTGATAGACATCTAGGAATACAACAAGCTTGTGAGACGGTTTTTCCGGATTCATTTCATGGTTATTGTTGTAGGCATTTGATGTTGAATTGCAACTTTGGACAAAGCGAAAGGCTTAAGGCTTTATATTGGAAGACTTGCAAATGTTACACAACCGACGAGTTTCACGAAGCATTCACACAACTTGGACGAAAAAAACGGGAAGCTTACAACAAACTAATAGAAGTTGGGATTAACTATTGGTCCAGGGCGCATTACACAGGTAAACGTTACAATTATATGACTTCGAACAGTGCAGAGTCAATAAACAGTTTAACAAAAAACGTTCGAAGACATCCTATTTCAATGCTAATGGAATACTATAGAGGGCTTCTACAGGAATGGTTTTGTGATCAACGAGAAAAGTACGAAGGTGTATATAATTAAATGATTTTATATATATATATATATATATAATATATATATATATATATATATATATATATATATATATATATATATATATATATAGTGAAGGGTTATTTTCAGAACCAAATAAATGTACAGAACTGCGAGAACCGATCCTAGCCATCTATTTTTCAATCAATGGATATAAACGAGTGTGGCAAAAATGTAAATAATTAGAAACATGTGCTCTATTTTATAAGTGATGGAAGGGCACTAATGGAATTTTATGTTATTTATTTTGAAACCAACACAAATAATAACTGCATCTTCATTTTCACTTTTCATTTCTCTCTCCCACCCAAAAAAAACCCTAGCCGCCTCTCTCTTGAGGATCCGACGAAAATCACCACCATCGTCGCTCACCGCCACCCCTACAAATAAAACACCATCACACCCACCCTTATATCGACCTTGTAAACACGTTTTGGAGGTGCACGCGCCCTCACAGCCCTTCGTCACGCGTCGCCACCTCTCTCCGCCACTAATTTCTTGCTTCTCTCTTGGTAAGCACGAGATCCGGTCAAGTATTGGTGGTAACCACGAGATGTGGATCTGGAAATTATGAGGTAATCGATATTTATTCTTTAAATACCTCGTACTATTAAGACGATTTGTGCATCTGACAAACTCAGTTAATTCATTTAATTGATCGGCAATAATAAATGAGATCGATCGTTGTTCAATTTGTGGGCCTGAATTTATTGTCGATTGTGGTTATTAAATTGATTGTGTGTACTGATTGAATTGATTTTATTGGTCCAAATCTTCACGTAGGGGTTGTGGTTATTTAAATTGCTTGATCTGTTTGACGTGTACTGTGGGTTAATTGAATGCATTGATGGTCTATTGTGAAGTTGATGTCTATTGATGGTAAGCACGAGATCCGGTCAAGTATTTAAATGCATGTGTTTTTGAAGTTTCTGGTGAATACATGTGCATATATCCTGAAAAACAACAGGATAACAAACGGGAGATGAGAATGTATAAATTATGGACTGTGATTTTTATACGGATTAATTTAATGCATACAAGGAAAATAAATGTGATATGTCAACTATGTTGGATAATCTTGCCATAAATTTAATTGTCTTATGAGTTTGTTTTTATTTAGTGTCTTTATAATAAGTTAAGTTAAGGTCTAGTAAGTCATAGCTGCAAGTCAGTATTAGTATTTTACTTCAGTTTGATGTTAATTTGTATGTGTCTTTAATTAGTATTGCAAGTAAGTTTATAGGGTCAGTTTGTCACGGGATAAAAAGTGCAGTTCTATGTTGACCGAGTAAAATGGATGAGTGGAGCATGATGGACAGTTGGTTTAGAGTTTGAAACGTGGAGCACTTTACCTCAGTTGTAGGCTATATATACTAGCCATTATCTATGAATGAGAAGTAGAAATTTCCTTTGAGTAACACAATTCTCTCACTGCAAATTCAGTTTACATATTGATGGTAAGCACGAGATCCGGTCAAGTATTTAAATGCATGTGTTTTTGAAGTTTCTGGTGAATTTGATGTCTATCGTGCATATGTGTTTTGGCTAAGAGTGTACATGTGCAGTATATTTATATATTTCGATGTACGTAAATATTGTGAATATGTGTTATGCTAATTTCTATGATTAAAAATTCGTGTACATCACTTGATATAGATTCAGTTTTGTTGCATTTGCTCTTGAATATGTGTTAGTCAAATAATGCACATGTGTTTACGTCATAAACAAGAGAATTTGAAACAAATGCACATGTTTTTACGTAATAAAAACGATGAATTGACAAAGGATGCACATGTGTTTATGTCATGAACATGCGTGTTTGAAACGAATGCATATATGTTTGTAGTTATGATATAAAGATATTTTGTGTTTAGTTCTATTTTAAGTGTGCACTTGTGTTTTTGTGGTTACAGGTACGAGTATGATGAGCAATATGAAGAGTGCACATGTGTTTTGTACATACTATCTAGCGATAAGATAGTTAAGCTAAAGATTTAAAGATTAAAGACACAAGTGCAGCCGCAGATACAAGTGCACATATACATACAAAGAAATACAAAGTGTCCAACGAGGGAAAATACATGTTCATATATGACAACATTTTTGCTTTTAGAAATTTGTATTTGAAGTGTATTATCACATGATTTTAAATTTTGTATATAATGTTTTTGTTTAAAATTGTAAACAATAAATGTAAAATACTTTTTGTTTGCCATTCCATGCACTACAAACACACGTAAATTTACATTATTTAAAAAAACACATATGCACCTTACCAAATACACGTAAATTGAACACTACAAATATACGTAAACATACATTATATTAAAAAACACATGTGCACCTTACTTTTAAAATCATACATACTGAAAATAAAAATTATTTCAGAAAAAAAAAAAAAAAAAAAAAAAAAAAATCCTAAAATTTAGGAACTAAAAAACGTTTTTTTATTAAAAAAAGCAAAAAGAAATTAAAAAATGTAATTTTACTATTATGCCCTTTTGAATTAAATGATAAAAATAAATATTCAAAAAAATCTGATTGGTTGATGCTGGTTCTCGCAGTTCTGTACATTTATTTGGTTCTGAAAAGAACCCTTCCCTATATATATATATATATATATATATATATATATATATATATATATATATATATATATATATATATATATATATATATATATATATATATATATATATATATATATATATATATGTTTATTATTATTATTATTAGTATTATTATTACTATTATTAGCTCTTATTGTTATCACACATATCATGTTTATAATTATTACGCAAATGTTTAGATTCAACTGCGGGTGAGCTTAGTGATTGGGCTAATGCAAAGATTCAGGGCAGAATGTTTAAGAGTGTTAATTGGACAGTGAATGCCATTGAACATAGAAGGATTTACGAGGTAAATGATCGTAGGAAGAGACATATTGTAAAGCCCAGGGAAAATACATGCACATGTAGAAAATGGGAACTTTCTGGTTTGCCATGTGGTCATGCTATAGCTATTTGTAGATTTCAAGGATTAACAAGTTGTAATCATTTGGCGCAAGATTGGTTTAGAACAACCACTCTAAAAGCTACATACCAAGAGTTGGTATTTCCCGTTGGAGAAATCCCAAGTTGGGAGCTTCCAACAAACTTGCCTGAAGTAAATCCACCGAAAATGGGTAAGCGCCCAGCCGGAAGACCAAAGAACAAAGACCGGATTAGATCGCAAGGTGAGGAACCAACTGAAAATAAATGTGGAAGGTGCGGTGAACGTGGTCACAACCGAGGAGTTTGCAATGCACCATTGCCAAAGAAAAAGGTAAGTATGTGTGACATTATTATTTTATTTTGTATTCGATTATTGACAAATGTATTAACTTGATAACTATGTTTGATAAATTGTAGCATAGGAACTCTGCACGAGGAGGATCACAAAGCAATCAAAGACAATCAGGAAACCCAACCGAAAGCTCACAAAGCAATCAAAGACAATCAGGGTACCCATCAATGCCAGAAGACTACGAGCATATTAACTTGGCTGATCCTTAATTGTAATCCAACTAAAATGTTATGGCACACACCTTGTACTCCAACTAAGTTTTCATAAAATCTATGACTCATAACATTACAACATAATTGATAACATCAAGCTAGTGTTTGCGGACTTTGATATCAACATAACTGATTGTTTCACGCTAGTGCGAATAGGTACTCATAAATAAGCTAACATAACTGATTGTTTCACGCTAGTGGGAATAGGTATTCATGTTCTGCCCGGGTTAGATTATCGACGTTCAACACATTTGGAACAATGAGTCACAACCATTAGATTCAACCACAGTTTATCCTGTTCTTGAAATAATAACGGATCAATCCCTCTCGATATGCAAGTGCTGCCTGGGTTGGATCATCGACATCCAAAGGAATTCCATAAGCAAACCTGTGTAACCAAATTTATGACGGAATTATTATCAGCTAAAAAACAAATGAAATTAACTTTACAACATGTGTAAAAAAAATTTATGAATGGATTACTAAGGGGTCGAGAGATTGACCTATTCATCGAGAAGATTAAGGGTATGTTGCCTTGGTAAGATAAATGTTGGCTAGTGTGATCCTAATAAAACTCTTGGTAAGATAAATGTCTCATGTCTATCTTAGTGTTTGTTGCTCGGAGTGTGTCATTTCTTAGTTTCTATAGGTTTATGTTTTTGTTTATCATAATCTAATTACCAATGCAAATAGCGACAAGAATTACTAACCTGTAAAGAAACATACACACAAAGACTCCGCAATCACCAAATACCCCACCCTGCTTTGGAACGTTCTGGGCAAGACGAAACTTGATCTTGTATGAATTCGGGTCGATACGTTTCTTGGCAAACACACCTGTCTCCCGTAGAATCAAGGGAAGATTCACTTCCAAACAACTCCTCATTTGCAGATACCAGTCACGGCCTTCCTCTTCACCACGATAAAGACTGTCATAAAATATAACATTCCCAGATTGTATGTGAAACTGGGCAACAGACCAATGTTTCTTTGGTTCATTTATCGGAATGAACACCTGCAAGGAATATAAAATAATAAAAATAAAAAAATCCACATGACAAAATTAAAGTAGAATTGTCAAGAAGTAATTGCTAAAAAGATAAATACCCGGTCAACATCAGACCATGCCAATTTGTAAACTTCATCGGTAGCATAAAACAGTGGCAATGAACCTTGGAGTAGAAGTGTCAAGAAGTAACTGCTAACAATGGACCAATCTGCAAAAGATGGTCTAAAGTGCCACAAATACATCACCCAAAGCTCAATATGCTGTAGACATTTAACAAAAACGTAGATCAATAATTCCATTAAAAAACACAAAACTGGCTAATATTTCCATTTTTTAATTACCTCATCACGGAACCAGCCTTCACGGGTATTGTCCATCCCAACAAAAGAATCCCAGAAAAGATAATCAACAGTAATATCATTGCACCAAGGAAACTGGCAACGAGACTTATAAGAACTTTGAAGATAAACCTCCAACTCACGATTAACATGAACTTTATCAATCCTGAAGTTCGGCCGTATTAGATCCTACACATTATAGGTCCGAAAAGTATGTTGAGCACAATGGAAAATGTATAATTATAATCCTGAGTGAAAACATATAGGCATGTGAAGGGTTCCAACTATTGCAGTCCTAGATTAGACAATATAAAGATATGTCTAAGTGTAATTCATGACCTGTGGTTAATTTGCAGTCCTAGCAGGATACATGAACTTATAACTAACATCACATTCCACTAATTTCAATCAAGTACAATTTGCCTTCCACAATCAACAGGTAACATGTACATACATAAATGAAGGATTATCTTAACTTAATGTCAACGTTTCTAAGGTTATCAAGGGATTTTACACGGTTATATAAATGATTAAAATGTTAAACATAAATGAAGGATTTTGGTCATACCTCTTCCCAAGATGTGAGATCTTTACACTTCTTGAGCTTATAAGGAGATAATGAAGAGTTTCTTCTTTTAAGTTCATCCAGTGGGGGAACTTTAACATCCGTATCTACGTCCGTAAACTCTTCCCTGGGTACCAGTTCATACTGCCTCTTATTTTGCACAGGAAGCTTCACGTAAGTGGTTTTCAAAAATTGCTTTTTAAGCTCCGCGCCTTTTTGGCGATCCTTTAAGTCTCTGGCCCTCTTTTCCCTTTGTGCAGCCACACGTCGAACCTCAGCTTGTTGCTTTTGAGCTTTTACGCGATCTTGGGTAGCTTGGTAAACACATTCATTCTGTGTGCATAACACAAAATACAAATCAAACCAACATATAATTAACTTTAAAAGACAATTTACATGTAATATTCTTAATGTTGTACAAACCTCTCCAACACCTTCAGCTTCAACATCCTCATTCTGGACTTCAAACTCAAACAGTTCTAGGAAATTATGATTTAAATTTGGGCAAAACTCATCACCAAGATCAATATCCTTTTCATCACCAGCGACTTCATCCTGTAAATATATTAAGTACAATGTAAGAAATTCAGGTAAATATCTCAAACTCATGTAAAGAAAAATATAATATAATAAACGGGATTTACTTTTTCCAGTCCTTTGTTCCCTTTCTGATCAACTCTGTCCTGCCTATGTCCACCCATCATTTTTCTCTTCATATACTGGGTAATACAAAAGATCGATTACATGAATAAGTCGCTAAACTCTTAAAATTTTACGGTAAACATTTGAAGTAGAAACAAACCTGAATAATTGTTTCAAGCTTGTGGACCCTTGCTTTTAAACTGTTGACCTCTGCGGGTAACATCAACAAACCATTACATATACCCTGCAGGGTCCTAACACGATCCTCAAGAGTATCACGAGATTTTGGCGATTGAGCTTCATTGTCCATATCATGGGCTTTGGCACGAAGTTCTGCTCGTTTACGCATGTAATCCTCAAAAAGCCCTCCATGGACAACAGGCGCTGGTCTCGGTGAATACCAGTTGAAAAACCGAATGCCTTTTGTGTACCACTCTGAATCAGCCTCAGTCCTGGTAGGATATAGATCATGGTTTGTATCTTTACCCTAGCAAAAATACAAACCAAAAGTGGGATAACCGTTAACCATAGTCAAAGTAAACTAATATACATTTGTATCGTAAATAGAAATTGACTAATATTACAAATTAAACACTTACCTGAGGAAAAAGCATTCCAAAATCCTCCCATGCTTGAAAAGGAACCTTCCTGGACCATGAAAGTGCTCTAGGGATAACATCAACGTCCTTGCTCCACCAAAGACGGCTCTGAGTAGAAGATTCTAAAATCCATATCTGAAAAAGCAACTTTTATTAAAAGAATATCAGGTAACAAAACAATTCATTGAAACAATTCGTGTAATCATTCTAACCATGAAACAGAAAACAAATCCATCCAAAGTATACTCCACATTCTTTCTTGTGCACCTATTTCGAAGGGCTTCGTACAACTGTCTCCAAATGTATTCCCCCCAAGGAAAGTCATTCCAGGCTTCCAAGTTCTCAACCAATCTGAGAAATACATCACCAACCACGGTTAACAGGCCATGCCCCATAAATATGACAATAAGTGATAAGATAAGGCAAACTCGGACGGCGTCTTCATCAGATAGTTTTCCAAAAAGCTCATCATCCTCAATCAAACCTAGAAGATCAATGGCTTTCAAATTCTCCCCTACCTTGTTAGGAAAAACACGGTCCCGAAATATTATATCACCACTTCTAAACTTCCAAAAACTAGGCAATCCAAATTTAAAAGCTGTTATCAAGTGAAATTCCCGGCGTCCAAAATGAAGTTGATGTCCATTAACAAAATAAAGTAGTGCCAAATCATAGTGGTCATCATCAGATGGAAATTGTTTTTGAAGCCTATAATGGATAAGACTCTCCTCGTTCATAAAGTAATTTAAATCCAACCATGGACCAAAGCATGTTGACCGAAACAGCGTACGACGGTTTTCAGATAACCTGCCTTTAATCAATTCAAAGTAATGCAATTTGCTTTGAATGTGAACCTTGGCATCATATTCCTATATTAATAAACAAACTGTTATAACAAGAAATACTACAAATACAAACAACATGTAACAATGAACTATGAAACTACATGGCTACTTTTGGGCTTCCTGAAAACACCGAAGTGTACTAATCGATACACCCTAAAATTATCACACATACTACAATACTACTAAAATTATCACACATACTAAAATTATCACACATGGTGAGGTTTAATACTAAGCATTGTCACCATAATAGAAGTAACATAGATTTTTCATTTTTCGATGAACATAGATGTTTGTTGGTTTAGGCTTTTGTCTATAAGACATCATCAACATGCACTGCTTTTTTAGCAAATATTGCTGCAACTGTGAGAGATCAACTATATGAATTCAGTGATTCAAAGGCAATTTTGACTGCTAAGCATTGTCACCACTGTAAGAGACACTTTAAGTATTCAACAAGGGGTTTGGATGACATTATACCACTCTACATACTTGATAATCTCATAAACCCAAAAAGACGCTTTAAGTCTCATAAGCTAATCCAAATGGGTGACGCTCTCATAATGTCATTCATTAATGAACTGCAACCGTAACAAAAACAAACAAGTGCAATACCCGTGCGTTGCTCGGGTATTCGTTCTGAAAGCGTCTTTTTGGGTTTATGAGACTTATGCAAAAAAACACATTTAAGTCCATAACCTAAACTTCATACCCAAAAAGACCCTTTAAGTATTCATAAGCCCAAAAAGACGCTTTAAGTCTCATAAGCTAATCCAAACACATTAAAGTCCGTAACCTGAACTACATACCACAGCTGACCATTTAAGTACATAAACTAATAAGCCCAAAAAGACCAAACTTAAAAGCTTAATAAGCCCCTATGTATTTTCAAAGAAGCCAAATAATCAAAAAAGCAAATATACTACTACGAGCCCTAAAATTAACCATTCGTATGAACAAATGTGCGAAGTACATAAACATTCGTATGAACAAACACTAAAATTAACCATTCGTATGAACAAACCCTAAAAAATTATCCATTCGTATGAACAAACCCTAAAAAATTAACCATTCGTATGAACAAAATTAAAGAAAAAACTAACCATTTCGTATGAACAAAATTGATATAATCAGGTTGTTGATAATGTGTGTGGATTCGTGTGTGTGAGATGATATAATCAGGTTTTTGATTATACATTAATTTTGTTAATAGTAATAAAATTAAAATTAAAATAATTATTATTAAAATGGGTTTGTTCTTTTCCAAGAAATCTTACAGTACAAAGTAAGATTTTGGAAGATTTTGTAGCCGTCTTTCGCACATTCGCACAATGTCGTTCGCACGATCTTTTTTCAAAAGTCAACTCTGCACGTGGGGTATTTGCTGGAGCCAATCATTGGCTTGTACCAATTTGTCTGGACACGTGTCACGTTTTTTGTGGGTTCGCACGATCGCACGATCGCACATGACTCTTTTGGGAAAGTCCATTATTTTTGTACCTTTTTTTGAAAAAGTTGAAATTAACATACCATTTTGGTAATTACCCCTTATAGTTATATTTCAGTTTTACATGCTGTGAAATATATACTAGCAATATTGTTTCTTTGAGTTGCAATCCTTTTAAAAGAAAAAAAGTTCAAAAAGTGTAAAAGCCAATAACCCAGTGGCACGTGTCCCCTATTCATTCCCTTGCTTTTTTTCTTTAATACTTTCTGTTAGAGAGCAATTTGGTCATTTGACCCGTTTTTTATATTACACCACAAATTTCAAATGCAAATAATTTTCAAACGACAAACTTTTACGAAAAACCGATTTCATCATAATTTTTTAAATTTAATCCTCTTTAATTTGGTATAAATAATGTTAAATATTTCGAACTTTTTTATTACATATCAAATGTTTCTTGATTTTCTTTATTATTTTTTTTGGCATTTTCGGCCCTATTTTTTACCTTCATAAATGTCGAATCGTGAAAAACTTATAATATGAAAGTTATAGATTTTTGTTTACTCTTTACACAGGTTTTTGAATCACTCAAATCTGATTTCATATGAGTAAGATATCACACGTTAAAGATGGTATTTTACTCATATTTATTGCAAACAAGGTGTTTGATGAAATATCTAGCTTAGATTTTTAGTGTTAAAATTGAGCTAAATGCACTAATTTTTGTCCCACAACACATCATTAATCATTTTATAAATGTAAGACTCAAAAAAGTGATGTTTTTTAATAGTTAATGTTTTAAAAAAAATGTATATATTGTGTTTTATTGCGCTTTTGACCATAAATTTGACCAATATTAAATTAGAATTAGAAAAATTGTAAAACATAAAAATTATAGATTTTAGGTCAATCTTTACTCATGTTTTATATTCACTCAAATCCCATGTCATATGAGTGAGATATAACATGTTAAAGATGATGTTTTGTTCATCAGTTACTCTGTTCATCAATTTTTATTCAAGAACATTAGTTCATCAGTACATCAGTTAAGGATTTAGGGTTTTGGGTGTTGGGTTTAAGGTTTAGTTCACCAGTTAAGAAATTGAAGGGAACAATAACACTTATAAAAAGAAAATTTGATGAACAGTTTTTTTTTTTTTTTTTTTTTTTTTTTTTTTTTTTTTTTTTATGAATATTTCTTAAATGAAATTATAAAGTCAACATCATATAGTAACATCTAACTTAAATTTCATCTGATCAATATAAAAAACTAAAAATATATCAGCAATTAAGCCTTTATTTATCTAACAGTTATAAAAAAACAAAAAAACATGAAAGAGTAACTAAGTAACAACACAAGCATTCTTATTAGCCATCTTCGCCTTCTTAGCAGCCAACTTCGCCATCTGCTTGCTCTCCTTTATAGCAGCCTTATCGCTAGCCTTCTTAGCAGCAATCTCAGCTCTAATAGCATTGCACTTCGCTTGATTATGATCTTTCATGCTACATTTGCAGAATCTACAGTACTTCCTACGCTTCCCACTTGGATTAATTGAACGATCAACACTACTCTTAATCCTTTTTTGCGAACCTTTAGTACTAACCTGTTTTTGACAACAAAAAAAAAAAAAAAAAAAAAAAAAAAAAGAAAAAAAGGACAATAACTGATGAACCTATAACTTAGGATAACACAAATAAACTAACTGATGAATCTATGATAATATAATAGCTAAAATAAACAAACTGATAAACCTATGATAAAATAACAGGTAAAAGTCAATAACTGATTAATCAAAAAAAGCATAAGCTAATGAACCTATGATAACATAATAGCTAAAACTCAATAACTAATGAACACAAAAAAAACTAATGTTTATCAACTGAAAAAACATAAGCTAACTGATGAACCTATGATAACACAAATAAACTAACTAATGAACCTACGATAACATGACATATGAACAAAAAAAAAACAAAAAAAGCATTAACTGATGAATATCTGGAAAAAAAATAGTACTAACATGTTTTGGAACATTTACCTATGATGAACTTATCACCTATAACACAAATAAACTAACTGTTGAACCTCTAACTTCTGATAACACAAATAAACTAATTGATGAACCTATGATAACATAATAGCTAAAATAAACAAACTGATGAACCAAAAAAAGCATAAGTTAACTGATGAACCAATGGTAACATAATAGCTAAAAGTCAATAACTGATGAACCAAAAAAAAACTAATGTTCATCAACTAAAAAAGCATAAGCTAACTGATGAACCTATGATAACATAACCTATGAACAAAAAATATATATATATAACAAAAAAAGCATTAACTGATGAACATCTGAGAAACTAATGTTCATAGATATTAATCAGTATAATTTTCATTCACTTTATTAGTTTAACTGATGACATCAAATAAACACCAAAAACCTAACGTAATCATGAAATTACTAATAAAATGTGCATCAAACATAAAAATTATAAAAATAAAATAGAAATTATCAATAATACCTTGATTAAACACCTGAAGATCATCAATCACCATTAAAACCAGATTTCTATCACATTTATGACCTGAATCTAGTTGAAGCATTTCGTCGAGCACTTGGTGTGCATCATTATATCTATCACATTTCAACAACAGATCTTCTATGTTTACCCGATTATTATGAAGTCGAAAAGTACAAAAAAGAGTTTTATTAGTTGGTACCTGATGGTGACGACATGAAGACGGTGATGGTGATGAAGACGGTGCTGTGTCAGATCTGATGATGATGATGGTATGAAAGGGGATGAGAAGATCGGGAAATCAAAGAAAGAATAATAATGGAAAGAGAGAACTGAGAAGACAAAAAAAAAAAAAAAAAAAAAAAAAAAAAAAAAAAAAAAAAAAAAAAAAAAAAAAAGAAGCAAGAAAGAGTATATAGCAGGAGGACACCAAATTACGTAACTATCCTTGGGGGGAAAAGGAGGGGGGACACGTGGCAGCACCAAATTACTTTTTAGTCTTTTCAAAGTTTTGGTACTTTGCAAATGATCCGGTACCTTGTTTCTTTATGGTGGTCTTGTTTTACGACTTATGGTCTGTTTGGCTAAGCTTATGAAACATAAGCCCATTTGAGCTTATATTTCGTAAGCCCTAATTTTCTGGCTTATTTTAAAACTTGTTGCCTTATATAAGTTTATTATGATATAATAAACTTATATAAGCCCACAAGTCTCAAAATAAGCCGAAAAATTGGGGCTTATGAAATATAAGCCGAAATCAAATGAAATTCTGGCTTATATTTCATAAGCCCTAATTTTCTTGGGCTTATGTTTCATATGCTTAGCCAAAAACCCCTCAATAAAAGTTGATACATTGAACAGGCTAATATGCAAAATTGCAAATGATTGTTTAAGAAAGCTATAAACGAGGTGGGGATCAACGGCTCAAGATCCAAATTTGGCGTATATTTGTTACATATATGATTAATAAATTTGTTGGAGTTAGATATATTCTCCTGGGATTACATATTGGTAGATAAGGCTGCACACACTCGATCTGAAAATATCGGTCGGTCGACTATAGTGACCGATTTCCACTTCGGTCGACTCCAATGTAGAGTTGTGGGCAAACATCGGTCGAAGGTTGTGCAAACACAATGTCGGTCAAAAACCCGACCGACTTTTAATACTTATAAACGTTTGATTTAAAAAAAAAAAAAAAAAAAAAAAAAAAAAAAAAACACAACAACAACACACAACTTTTCAACCTTATAAATATCAACCTCAAACACACTTCTAAACACACAATTTCAAACAACATTTCTATCAATACCTTCAAACACATTCTTTTAATTATGTCTTACGAGCTATTATTCGGTTCTTCGTCTTCCGACGATGATGAAGTTCTGAGTGAGTTTACGGAGTTTGCTTGGAACGCTTACCAAGCATCACAGCCAAAAGTTCCATGAAGGTACATACGTAGGGATCATTCTGGTGCTCATAATCGTTTACTGGCGGCATAATTCTCCGAAAACCTGCAGTTCGACGAAAGAACATTCTCTCGGCGATTCCAAATGAGCCGAGAACTTTTCACACAAATTGTTCGTGAGGTAACCGATTATTCTCCTTATTTTCAACAAACTCTTGATGCTAGGGGCATACCTGGTATTAGCCCATTGGTCAAGTGTACTGCGGCAATTCGTCAATTGGGATACGCGGCCGTTCCTGATTCTCTTGACGAGAATCTAGCAGTGGCTGCAACAACATCCCGTGATTGTCTCCGTAAGTTTTGCAATGTTATCATGGAGTTATATGGTGCTGAGTATTTGCGAAAGCCCATGTATACTGACCTTGAAAGATTATATGCTCATCACGAGCATAAGCATGGGTTTCCTGGGATGATGGGAAGCATTAATTGTACAAGTTGGGAGTGGGAGAATTGCCCAAATGGTTTGAGAGGTCAATATGCTAGGGGTGATCATGGGCCACATCCATTCATTTTAATGGAAGCGGTCGCCTCCCAAGATTTATGGATTTGGCATGCGTTCTTTGGTGTCTCCGGTATGAATAACGACGTAAACGTTTTACATCGTTCCCCTGTTTTCAATGATATCAAATCTGGGAGAGCACCAAACCTTGAATTCGAGGCTAACGATGTACAATATAAAAGGGGATATTATCTTACTGACGGGGTATATCCACAATGGTCCGTTCTTATTAAGTCCATTTCAAATCCTCCTACGGGTGATTAAAAAAGAATATTGTACAAGAGGAAGCACGAAGCAACAAGGAAAGATGTGGAACGGGCTTTTGGTGTATTGAAGAAGAAGTGGAAAATGCTTAAAGTTTCGGCTCGAGGGCTGTATAAAAAGGATCTCCAAGATATTATATATACATGTATCATATTACATAATATGATCATTCGACACAAGCAGCGGGTGATATGTCCTACATGGTTCGAAGATGAGGGCCATCATGATCACGATCCCTTAAGAACGCATGAAGAATCGTTAGTAGTTACCCAGGAGCTTATGGACTCATCAACTCATCTAAACTTAAAATCTGATTTGATCGAACACATTTGGAGAAATCGTAGAAATCAAGTCAATCAAGGGAATGAAGACGAATACGGTAGTGATGGTGACGATGAGGACGACGATGAAGAATTTTTGTAATGTTTTTATTGTTATTTGAATAATTTACTTAATGTTTTTAATGTTTAATTGAATAATATATGTAATGTTTCTATTTTTAATGAATTTTAAGTTTTTTTTAAATGTTTGATTAAAAAAGAAAAAAAGAAAAAAAAAAAGTCGGTCATCGACTATGGCACTTTGGTTATTTCTGGTCGGCGGAGAGAGAAAGCTGACGTGGCACCCGGTGACCCAGGTCACGACTGTGACTAGCCTAAGGCTAGCCACACTCGGCTGAAAAAAATCGATCGGTCGAGGAAAGCGACCGATATTCACATCGGTCAACTGGGATGTGGAACATCGGTCGAGTATCGGTCGAATCAAATCCAAAATCAAAATCGGTCAAAAAGTCGACCGAATTTTAAACCTTTCCAACCATATATCCGTTGCAATTTTAAAAAAAAAAAAAAAAAAAAAAAAAAAAAAAAAAAACAAAAAAAAACAAACAAACTTTGGTCATCGACTGTGGCACTTTGGTCATGTCTGGTCGCTGGAGAGAGAAAGCTGACGTGCCAGCTGGTGACCCAGGCCACTTTAGTCATCGACTGTGACTAGCCTAAGTTTAGCCCACTCATTTGTAACTTTGCATTTCCTGCCTAAAATTCAAATAGGTCTTATCTAGCATTGTTCTATACGAATCGGGCAGCCCGCGCGTTGCGCCGGGGTGATTGACATCAGTTTTTTGCAACCATGTTGGCCAAAACAATTTAGCAATACATAGTACTATAAGTAACAACAATATATTTATATATGTTATTCTACTTTGTTTTCAATCATAGCACTATATTTTTGGTTCAAAAAATTTTAACACAGATGAATGATAATTATTAATTATCTTAACATAAGGAAAATATTAGTAATAATGCATTTCATATATTAATCAAATAGTTTACAACATAATACAAAAGGTGAGCTAAATATATAAAATAGGATTAAGTTTGGAGGTGAAACTGGTTTGACAGTAGCTTGTAGTCGCATATAGATATTAGATGATGATATGATATCGGTTGTTTACGATGAAGTGTAATAGCAAGTATTTCAACATTATGGCTTAAACAATTATTTTAGCATGACAAACTAAGCAAAAAACCCATTGATACTTGGCCCATAAATCATAAGCCCATAATTTCGGACAATCCAACACCAACACATAACCTAAAATTACACTTAACCTACTATATAAAAGAAATTACCCTAATTCTTCTCATATGTAATCCTAATTTCCCATCCCACACACCACACGCCTCTCTTTTCTTTCATTTCATAGCAGCCACCATACAAATGTTTATAGTCTCTAAACCACACAATCTTATATCGTACAATCCCTTTACTTCTTTCTTTCATTCTTTGTGTTCGAATCGAATCACAACATACATCCTCCCTTGGTTTGTTAGTTTGTTTCTTCTAATTTGTTACAGCCCAAAACAAACTAAGACTCGAAGAACACAAAGACTACGGCTTCAAGATCTATCTCAAGAGGACTCGTGTTTTATTCGGCCCAAGAATATAACCAATATATCATACAATTTTCGGCCCTTGTTGAAATTTCAGCCCAACTGTTTCTCACGGCCCAATATGTGGCAGTCCAACATAACCTAATTAATCCTAACCCTAGCACACTCTTATATAACCCCACTTAATCACTACAACCCTAATCTCTAGCACACATTAACAAAAAGAAGCGCAGTCACAAAACTCCTTTCATCTTATCTCAAACCAAACGCATATAAAAAAAATTTGTCCCCCCTTGATTTACATTCTGTTAATCGAGCACCAAAAAAAAACAAACCTTCAAGGTTTTATTTTCAATTTCCAAGGTAGGTATGTGATTATTCTTTTTCTTTTCAATCGAATGAACGGAGGAATGAAAACACGTGTTGTTTTTTGTTCTTTCTCTTTAAAAAATTCGAATATAAAAGAAAGAAGTTTATGCTTCTAAAAATTATCTATGATGATAAACTCTGTTGGCGTTGGCGTGTAACACGAATCGGTTATAGTTGGCCACGCAACCATCATCACCATCCACCACTCCTTCCTTCGATCGAGTCAAGAGGCGAATAGATCAAGGAATCAAGATCGGTTCAGGTGAAGATCGGGTTCGGGTCGTGCTTCACTTCAATTTATTTATTTTGTATTCGAATTCGAGATTAAAAATTGTATAACGATTAATTTAGTCGAAATGGATTTGGAACTTGTTTTGTAAATAAATGGTATCATCTTTAATTTGTATACTTTTGGATCTATAAAGCTTGGTGTCATTAAGCTTGAAATAAGCTCTTGATTTAGCTTATTTTCCGATTTATTTGATTTGTGGGCGTGTTGACTTTGAGCCGAGACCTGGAAAAGGACTCCTTTTGCAAAGGGTCGTCAACTTCAGAGGTATTTTCTGCCAATTTTTCAAACTTCAAAACGACGTCGTACGGTTGGTCACTGTAGAAATAGCGTCGTACCACTGTAGCAATGTGCTACTGTAGCGCTGTAGCGCAGTTTTTTTTGGGCTTAAAACGACGACGTTTGCTACCTCGTTTAATAATATTGGTAATTTCACTAAATTTGCCGGATATATTTTTAAAAGCAGTCTTTTACTCTTTTTTACTCGAGTCTTGAAGTAAGTGTGTAATTATTAATATCTTACCTTCTTCATACCTTGCTCAAATGAGATTGAACATTATTGTTATCGTATATTTCACTAAACGATGACATGACATACATGAATTTGTTTTTATTTTAAATAACATATGAGGAAAGTAGAATAGTTGGACCATAGTATTTGTTTGTAAAGATCTTTAACCATGTAACACCCCCGTTTTCGATATACGCAGCGGAATATAAGTTTGGGGTATTACTTCATGGTTCACAGTCATGAGAATAGAAAACGACTCGAAAAGAGACGTTTTAAATAAATTGTTATCATTCATTTATTTAAATCAGAGTACATAATATAGGTCCCAGAGGGAGGTTCGGAAAATATGTTATAAAAGTTACATTATTCATCGAATGATAACAAAGTGGACACTCTTATTATGAAAAGAAAGTCCACAGCCACTCCGTGCCAAAGTTACGCTTCTAGTTACCTGAGATAAACATGCTTAAAAAGGTCAACACAAAGGTTGAGTGAATCCATAGTGTTTAAAGTTATAATTAATTTGAACACAAGCTAAATATAAAGAAATCAGTTATATCACAATTCGGAATATTGCACTAAACCTCATGACACGCAATGCGTTGACAGTTTCCAGTCTCACTAACATAATAAAAATGAAAGTGGTTTGCCCCCAGGATTAGATATCAAATATAATACATCTGCCTAGCCGGCTACCACAAAGATATCCATCCGACTAGTACAAATGGGTTGTCAGGCCAATAGATCTTGTAACACCCCCTAATTTGGTTTGTGGCAGCGGAAAAGTAATTAGGGTGTTACGGTGAGGATCGAGGTTTAAATTTCAGGAAAACGGCCCGGAAGGGGGCGTTTTGAAAGTTATATGTCATTCAAAAGAATATTTTTGATACAAAAGTGAATTATTCGATTTGAAAATCCCATGAGAAAATGTGATAATTTGGAAAGAATGACATATTTGATTTTACACCAGTTTATTTATCAGAGTAGAAGATGCCCGCTCCGTGTCTTGTCTTGCTCCGTTAATTACCTGAGATAAACATGCTTAAAATGTCAACACAATGGTTGGTGAGTTCGTGGAGTTTGTTAGAACATAACTTTCTTTCAATGAATTTAAAAGGTGTATAGTGATTGTCGAAGTAGATAATAATTCTTCCTGAAATAAATAGCCAGTTGTGTTGTATAAAAATCCACAAGCAAATCATGTATGATATCCAAAATCATAAGTTTCAAGTTATAGATGCAGATGAGCTACGTTGTTATACGCTCGATATAGACTGTTGAGTCAGCTTGTAAATGTAACGATATACCAAGCATTTTGGGTTGTCTTTTATAGAATTCACAATTAAGTCACATATGATAACAATTAAAGTTTAAGTACAGGATTCACAATCATATCACATAGTGGGAATGATAATCTAGAGTCTGAAATCTATCAGTGTAAAGTGGTGGTCTTCTAAATACAGCTGTATCCTAAGATATATATGAAACATTCATATATTCATAAAGTTATATTGCCCTAAGCCTCATGACACGCAAAACGTTAACAGTTCCGTAAAACGGCGGTGCCCCACCAGGGTTACTGATGGGTGATTAAGCCCTCATGTTAATAGGTGACTTGCCAATTCCTATTTTTCTCAAATATAGTTCATCGCGACTAAATACGACTAACCATGAGGCATTCCGTCAAAGTATTTAGTGGGATAGGTTGTCAGCCTCTAACAGGTTTTGAAGCTGTTCACTATATTCGCGCTCACTGCAGTGATTAATGGCTCATGATCGAGGGACTTTATGGCAATAAAGTAAACTTAGGCAATATAGGTTTCAGGGTGCATGAATTATGCGTAATTTTAGTCTTGGCAATTATTTCTAGTGAAATGTAGAAATATCATAATAAAGTAACAGTACATTCATTTGTTATATGAATGCATACAATGAGTCTCAGTGTCATATTACATCAAGTAGTTGAAAATGTTATCTTCCAAGTTCCGTGTTTAAGCTATGCAAGCAGTTTGTACATACAACGAACATATATTCCTCTCAAAGGTGATTCAAACATGTAAGGCATAGTGGATGATTTTGAGTAAATCATAAGAGTTTTATATAAGTAACTTAAAACAGTTAAAGCATGTATCTCCCCCAAAAGAGTTATTAAAAACGAGTGTTAAAAGTAGGGGCCACGACTCACGGTAAGTCATAAGAGTTTTCATAGTGCTTATAAAAGTATTGTATTGCAAAACAAATCATATATTTGATAAATGAGTAAAATATTTCGAAGCATGTATCTCCCCCAAAAATAGTTAGAAAATCGGTAAAAGTAGGGGCCATGAACTCACCTTAGCCACAGCAAAGCAAAGATCACACTGACACGACTGGCATCTAGAGCATATCACAACGGTCTAGGATCGGCACAACCTAGTACGTATACAGTTATCTCAAAACACGTCTCGCACAATAATAAAGTCTATAAAAGACAATGTGTCGTAGTTTTCGTGGATTACTCAGTTTTCAAAACTTATCAAAAGCTTAGTTTAAATGTTTCGTGTGGTGTGGTAAGATAACCTAGACTCGGCAGACAACTCACGCTGAAAAGAATAGACATCGACATAGTCGAGAGAATACTGACGAGGACTCAAACCAAAGAGGACAAACTCTAAGAGTTAAAAGACAAACAAACACCTCAAATAAAATAACTCAGTTTGTACGTTTCGACATTTACCCCGTTATCCCAAATAGTTTGTATAAAACCTAAATGTTTTATAATAAAAATAAGTTTAATTAATAAAAATTAGTTTGTCTCGAGTCGTAGAGACTTGGGTTAATCAAATATGAGATTTCAATATTTAACAAGTTTTATGTCTCGCTATTGTTCTTGTAAATATTAGTTTTGGTTTTGTTGAAGATTTTGTGTTCGGTCCGAGTTTAATATATTACACCTTCTCAAGTCTCAAAATGTTCAATGAATCCAATATCCAATATCGTCAGTCTGATAACGATCCATGATTGTCCAAACGTCCAAGCATATCCCGTATTCAAATTCAATTCACATTTCCAAGTGTAATCCGAAACATACCATTTAGTATCCATGTCGAAATAATTGATACCCGTAATATTATTACAAGTTAAACACCATTTTTATTTCATTGGGCTAATCCCATGTTCAAGACCAAACATATTATTAATAAGTTTTATGGGCCTCGGCCCAAGTTAGAGCAAATCAAATACACCCTCTCGCTAGATTGACTCAGCCCAAAACAACCAAACATACTACAATGGCTATTGAGCCCAACATCAACCCTATCTAATACTAACACAACTACACGCAGGAACTCAAAAATATAACACCCTCGTGGGTGATTTCTATGAGTCGAAACAACATAACAAGGGACCAAGAATGTTACTACCGATATCACACCGAGACCATTTGGTCTCGGCTTTAAACCAGTAATGACAACAACAACGAGCAACAACATCAATTATCGACAACCACAAGTCAACAACAATACCAAAGTATTGCCAAGACAAACCAGTAATCACTCTCGGGGTTTTTCATCATTAAATCCAAACACAACCATTCCATCACATACGCAACACACACCCAACAGGGACAAAAGAAAATCAAATCAAGAGAAAAATCAAACGGGTATATCTCAACTTGTAGTACACTCAGATCAAACGTCAATAACAGCAGGGATATCAATAACCTTAACAACAACAATTTACCAAACCTGAATTCACCTCGAGACCCAACCGGGTCGCATGACTTTGACCCGACCCGTACATAAAACAACGACTACAGCAACATACTAAACCTGAATCATGACAACATTCTTACAACCACTTTTCTTACCACACGAAGATTTCAAAATACGTTTTAACTCCGGGTTTTAATCACAAAATTATAGTAATGAGTTTTAATCCACGAACACAAAAACAATACCAAAATAAATCGGATATAAAAGAAATATATATGAAAACGGGCTTTCTCGGTTTTACCAGGACGAGAGAGAGAGGAGAGCAAAGCGATGGAGATGGTGGCTGCTACGGCGGCGCGGTGCTACTCGAACCAAACAACCGAAATTTCTCTCGATCTATACATGTTACAGCAACAACTTGGGTCGCCGGAAAACTCGTCGAACAAATCATAGTTACCGAGAGAGGAGGTTTCTAGGCGCGTGGGGTATATGGAAATGATGAGGATGATGAGATAAACAAGGTGGTGGTGGCGGTGTAGTAAGGTGAGCGGCGATGACGGCTCAGATGACCGGATTTGATAGAGAGGAGAGGGTGAAGATGTCGGCTGTTTTAAGAGAGAGAGATATAGTGTGTGTAGAAAGTGTTAGGTCAGGTATAATATAGATGAAATGTCACACGTTTTTATTGACTTATCAAAGTCTTCAAGTTCTATTATTGATGGTTACTGTGGAGTAGCAGAGATTGAGGGCCATGCTAACATGGTTTCTGACTGAAAAATATCTAATGTAGGTATGGAATATCTAATGTAGGTATGGAGGTGTTTGGTAGAATTTGTCCTTTGTTGTTGGATTTTATATACACACGTTTGTGTATTTACTTGCTCAAAAATGGAACTAGCGAGCTATACTTTCTTCCGAAATCTTAATGGTCTTTGTAACATCACAACATGCTAGTATGTTCGTTAGGAAGTCGTAGGAAAATGTGTGGATTAAAACGATTGTGTTTTATGGTTTTTGTATATAACGGTTTTAGTGAAATGGGAAAAGCAAATGGGCCTTGAAATTTATAGCAAAACGTGTCATGATAAACTGAAATTTGGCACACATGTTGTCTTGTGGGTCGTGAATGAGGGGGTGTAAAAATAGTGGTATGTTATGTTTAAAAATCGAGGTAACGATGGCTGTTTTGGAGAGGTGTGGGGTGTCGAACTTGCATGGAAAGGAAAAACTGGTTTGGGTTTTTGGGTCTGTATCTCACGTGGTGGTGATGGGCTTGAAATTTACTTCAGTCCATTTAGTTTAGTGAAATGTAAATATGATTAGTGCATGAATTTATTTGAGGTATTTGTACTAAGTGGAATTTAATGTGGTATGTAAATTAAGAGTGTATCGTGTGGGTGAGTGTGAGTTTGAGAGGTATTAAAAATACATTGTGTCGTGTGAATGTGAGTGTGAGCTGAAATCATGGGTTTTAACAAAATGAATAAACAAGGGGTGAGAGTAGTTAGTATTTTTAATTCTACAAAAGTAGTAATATGTATAATAGTTAAGTTGTGTATTGTGTTTAAAAGAAAGTGTGTAGAATGTCTTGTTAAGTTTGTGACGAAATAAATAGTGAAAACGTAACATGTTAATAACAACATATAAGGGAAAAGTTTTAATTTCCCCGTAAAAATGGGTTTTGTTAAACGGTAATACCGGATTATTATTAATTAATGAGGTTCATTACGATGGATTTTCGTGGGATCCTACAGTATCTACCCCTAAATTTTGAACTTCGTCCCGAAGTTCAGTCTGCGATAGGTGTTGGAAAATGTGGTGTTCAAGTGTGAGAGGTTATGGAAAATGTTGTCGAAAGGTTTCTATCCGAAAATCGAGGAAACGAGATCTAGTTAGATTTATTCATGCTAGATGGAATAAATTCGAATGTTTGGTCAATTAATGAACCTAATGACTGTGATTAATGAGAATAACGGTCAGGAACTGTGGGAATTTAACGGCTAGTGAACAGTGTATACCAACGGTCGAAATTGGTGAAATGTAACGGCTAGTTTTTGGCTCCAATGGTTAGATTTAGCCTATAATTACTTCATTTTAATTTCTATTCTTCCACAAACTATTTTTCTCTTATTCCACATCTCACAAATGCCGCACTTCATCATTATGCTAGCGATTGTGTACGTCATTCTTGTGGTTATCTACTTGAGGTACGCTCCGGACGAAGACTTCCAATATTTGGTCGTGATTTTAGCGTTTGTCATCCCGTTGGTGATTGTAGCTCTTATCGTGGATATGGCGTGGGGAAAATAGATGGTAGGAAGGTTGGAATAGATAGTTGTAACTTTAGCATTATCGTTGCTAATTTTTATCGATGTGTACTAATTTTCCATGTATTCTAATAAAATCTATGTTATTTGTGTTTTTCATAAGCCTTTGTGAGTTCTTAGGTTTCTAATGCTTGTACTTTTATCAGTTCCTTATCATAAGAATGGTGAGTAATATGTGTAGGTATTTATTTGTGGTTGGTCAAAAGTGACATTTATAAGCAATTTATTTTGTCTCAATATTTTCTTTGGAATGGAAATTGTTATTAGGGAATCTGAAAGATAACTGTTTCATTCATGACATGATTCTTCCTAAATTAGACATAGTTGATCAGGCTATGTATAATTTGAGGACCAAATAATGTAATGCTTGGCTCAGTCACCGTAAGATTTATGCTTTTTTTCAAGAAGTTTTATATGTTTCAATTATAATGGTTCCGTCACAAAGTCGGACACCCTCTGATTATCTTCAAAAGAATTAAGAAGTTTTTGTTCATATTCTGAGGATAAGTCAGGAATTTCTAGAGTGAATATAGGATATCCTTGGTACAAACTTAGGTTTTGGGTGAGAATTTCTTACAATGTGGTGATAACCTATTGTTTGGTCAGAAATTGTGTTAAATCAAATTCCTAAAGTTATATCAGGGTATTGTTACGTAACGACTATAAATAGAGAGAATAGAATAGAAATTGAAATAGGCGTGGATTATGATTATTTCGGAAATGTTACAAGGTAGAGTCTTCATACGGTAGAAAGATGGTTGTTGCACTTAGGTTACATCCATCGTACCTAAGGTAATGTATATAAGGAAATACAACTTAGAAAGTTTTAGACTAAGGTTTACTTATCCACAGTAGGAATTTATCTTCTGCTTAATATAGGTGTCATCTTCTGACATTGTTAAGTTTCTAAAGAGTTTCTATTCTCTTTCACTGGTCTTTTTGTCCTAAGTGGTACTCTGGGTTAGGCATTGATTCTTAAAGTGTCCGTTTATCTTCTTGGTCTAGAAATCCTTGGGTAATGGTGATGGTAGGTTTAGTCTTCTCTTCTGGATCTTTAAGGTGAGTTGGTCTACAACTCGTGAAACTTTCAAGGGTATGTTTATAAGAAGCAGTCGTTTTCTTTTCTCCGGTTGTCCTATCGTTGCTACTCGGATGAGCTATTGTAGTTGCTCCGAGTGCCACAGCAACGATATCGATTACTAAATTTCGGAAAATTTTCAGAAGTCATAGTTGTGGTTGGTGCTAGAAGAATATTTGTAATGTTCATGCTGGCCATATTCTATCAATATCCCAAGAAATACGGATTCACAATCCACTTAAATGGCCATGTTAGGATAACCTAGGTAACAAGATATTTGTATACTAGTCTTAATAATGTGGTCACAATGCGAAATCATAACCCATTGAGCATCATAAATCATGATGTGTCTGGGTAACATCGTAGATAAATGCTCAATTCTTGGTATGGGATTGCTAAGGAATAAACCATTTTCTTCTACAAAAAGCCGAAGTTCAACAACTTTCTCTTCATTCATCAAGTTTTCTTCCGAAATTTTGTCTTAAAGAATTCTATGGTCATAGCCTAGTTTGTGTTGGTATGAGGAATCCTAACAATCGTAGGTAATATTATGGTAGGTCTGGATATAATCACCGTAAATATCATAATATTAATAACTTGATCGATTGTTTTACAAAGCAAACGATAAAAGGTCTTTTATTAATATTAATGTTCCATGCAGCAGGTTAATATACCTCTGTCTTTCTTATTGTAAGGACTGTCATGTGGGAGTGTTTCTCAATATCTCTGACTGAAACCTAGTCAGTCCGTCCTGAAAGTCCATCTTGTCGGATAAAAGTTCAGATAGGGTGTCTTTGGTTGTGAGTGGTGTTTTGTCCATGATTTTCTGGAGTGAATCAATCTGTTCTTTATGACGCTCCAGCCGCGTCATGCTGGTGGAAGGAGTAGGTGTGTGGGTAACTGTTGTCCTGAAGCTTTCTCCAGTCTCGAGGACTCGGGCTGGAGGAGTGAAAGCAGGTGGAAACAGTAATGACGAGGGAGACCTGAGAGGGTAAATTCTCCTTAGGAGTCAACTTCCGTTGGTGAGATGTAAACAGGTAAGTCTGGGTGAGTAGTCTTAACGAGTAGTCGGGTCCAACCGACAGTGGAGGGGATGATGATAGTAGTGGTGGTAAGGTATGGTGACATTATTCTGATCATATCTAGGGGTGAAGTAGGGAAGTAAGGTAGAAATGGTGGTCTAATCGGTACTAAGCATAGGTGTATTTTCTTAATAGTTCCATTGAGGTAACTCCAAAATGGTGTTATAAACAGTTCGGGCTCATATGGTGCTAAAATCCTGACTTTTCTACGTCGGGCTACCGAGACAGGTGGGAGTGGTAGTGTAGGTAATGGAGAATTTGGCTCAACATCTTTCCAAATCGTTTCTTGGTGTGAATTCTGTCCAACCTCGAATGTTGCCGGACAACCAATCAACTCTTCATCTGAATAAGGTTCAGCAGTTTTCCTAAGTTTCTGACGTAAAGGCGAGCGAGTAGGTGATGATGGGAGTGGTATCTGAGTAAATTTCGTATTGGGGTTGTGACATTAATACATAAGGATCTTCAGTATTTGGAGCAATTTGATAAGTAGGTGATGTACGAGTAGTACGGAGGGTAAGTTTGGTAATGTCAACTGGTTGGGTAGACATGGTATTGTAGTAGCCGAAAATAATAATTATGAGTAATTCGTATGTTAAGAGCGTAAGTGGTGGAATAATACAGTGGGTAACGTGTGAAGAGTGAACATCAAGCATGTAAAGATTAGTGCAAAATAATCTTAATAGGTAATGTATTGAGCACGGCAGTCTGCAGACACGGAGGGCGTAAAATGGTATGGTGAAAAATCATTTATTTTGAAAGTGTAGTTATAGTTCAATGTTTGAAAACATTTGGTTCTCTATAACCATAGGCTCTTATACCAATCTGTAACACCCCCTAATTTGGTTTGTGGCAGCAGAAAAGTAATTAGGGTGTTACGGTGAGGATCGAGGTTTAAATTTCAGAAAACGGCCCGGAAGGGGGCGTTTTGAAAGTTATATGTCATTCAAAAGAATATTTTTGATACAAAAGTGAATTATTCGATTTGAAAATCCCATGAGAAAATGTGATAATTTCGAAAGAATGACATATTTGATTTTACACCAGTTTATTTATCAGAGTAGAAGATGCCCGCTCCGTGTCTTGTCCTGCTCCGTTAATTACCTGAGATAAACATGCTTAAAATGTCAACACAATGGTTGGTGAGTTCGTGGAGTTTGTTAGAACATAACTTTCTTTCAATGAATTTAAAAGGTGTATAGTGATTGTCGAAGTAAATAATAATTCTTCATGAAATAAATAGCCAGTTGTGTTGTATAAAAATCCACAAGCAAATCATGTATGATCTCCAAAATCATAAGTTTCAAGTTATAGATGCAGATGAGCTACGTTGTTATACGCTCGATATAGACTGTTGAGTCAGCTTGTAAATGTAACGATATACCAAGCATTTTGGGTTGTCTTTTATAGAATTCACAATTAAATCACATATGATAACAATTAAAGTTTAAGTACAGGATTCACAATCATATCACATAGTGGGAATGATAATCTAGAATCTGAAATCTATCAGTGTAAAGTGGTGGTCTTCTAAATACAGCTGTATCCTAGGATATATATGAAACATTCATATATTCACAAAGTTATATTGCCCTAAGCCTCATGACACGCAAAACGTTAACAGTTCCGTAAAACGGCGGTGCCCCACCAGGGTTACTGATGGGTGATTAAGCCCTCATGTTAATAGGTGACTTGCCAATTCCTATTTTTCTCAAATATAGTGCATCGCGACTAAATACGACTAACCATAAGGCATTCCGTCAAAGTATTTAGTGGGATAGGTTGTCAGCCTCTAACAGGTTTCGAAGCTGTTCACTATATTCGCGCTCACCGCAGTGATTAATGGCTCATGATCGAGGGACTTTATGGCAATAAAGTAAACTTAGGCAAAATAGGTTTCAGGGTGCATGAATTATGCGTAATTTTAGTCTTGGCAATTATTTCTAGTAAAATGTAGAAATATCATAATAAAGTAACAGTACATTCATTTGTTATATGAATGCATACAATGAGTCTCAGTGTCATATTACATCAAGTAGTTGAAAATGTTATCTTCCAAGTTCCGTGTTTAAACTATGCAAGCAGTTTGTACATACAACGAACATATATTCCTCTCAAAGGTGATTCAAACATGTAAGGCATAGTGGATGATTTTGAGTAAATCATAAGAGTTTTATATAAGTAACTTAAAACAGTTAAAGCATGTATCTCCCCCAAAAGAGTTATTAAAAACGAGTGTTAAAAGTAGGGGCCACGACTCACGGTAAGTCATAAGAGTTTTCATAGTGCTTATAAAAGTATTGTATTGCAAAACAAATCATATATTTGATAAATGAGTAAAATATTTCGAAGCATGTATCTCCCCCAAAAATAGTTAGAAAATCGGTAAAAGTAGGGGCCATGAACTCACCTTAGCCACAGCAAAGCAAAGATCACACTGACACGACTGGCATCTAGAGCATATCACAACGGTCTCAAAACATATAGCACGACGATACACAACGGTCTAGGATCGGCACAACCTAGTACGTATACAGTTATCTCAAAACACGTCTCGCACAATAATAAAGTCTATAAAAGACAATGTGTCGTAGTTTTCGTGGATTACTCAGTTTTCAAAACTTATCAAAAGCTTAGTTTAAATGTTTCGTGTGGTGTGATAAGATAACCTAGACTCGGCAGTCAACTCACGCTGAAAAGAATAGACATCGACATAGTCGAGAGAATACTGACGAGGACTCAAACCAAAGAGGACAAACTCTAAGAGTTAAAAGACAAACAAACACCTCAAATAAAATAACTCAGTTTGTACGTTTCGACATTTACCCCGTTATCCCAAATAGTTTGTATAAAACCTAAATGTTTTATAATAAAAATAAGTTTAATTAATAAAAATTAGTTTGTCTCGAGTCGTAGAGACTTGGGTTAATCAAATATGAGATTTCAATATTTAACAAGTTTTATGTCTCGCTATTGTTCTTGTAAATATTAGTTTTGGTTTTGTTGAAGATTTTGTGTTCGGTCCGAGTTTAATATATTACACCTTCTCAAGTCTCAAAATGTTCAATGAATCCAATATCCAATATCGTCAGTCCGATAACGATCCATGATTGTCCAAACGTCCAAGCATATCCCGTATTCAAATTCAATTCACATTTCCAAGTGTAATCCGAAACGTACCATTTAGTATCCATGTTGAAATAATTGATACCCGTAATATTATTACAAGTTAAACACCATTTTTATTTCATTGGGCTAATCCCATGTTCAAGACCAAACATATTATTAATAAGTTTTATGGGCCTCGGCCCAAGTTAGAGCAAATCAAATACACCCTCTCGCTAGATTGACTCAGCCCAAAACAACCAAACATACTACAATGGCTATTGAGCCCAACATCAACCCTATCTAATACTAACACAACTACACGCAGGAACTCAAAAATATAACACCCTCGTGGGTGATTTCTATGAGTCGAAACAACATAACAAGGGACCAAGAATGTTACTACCGATATCACACCGAGACCATTTGGTCTCGGCTTTAAACCAGTAATGACAACAACAACGAGCAACAACATCAATCATCGACAACCACAAGTCAACAACAATACCAAAGTATTGCCGAGACAAACCAGTAACCACTCTCGGGGTTTTTCATCATTAAATCCAAACACAACCATTCCATTACATACGCAACACACACCCAACAGGGACAAAAGAAAATCAAATCGAGAGGAAAATCAAACGGGTATATCTCAACTTGTAGTACACTCAGATCAAACGTCAATAACAGCAGGGATATCAATAACCTCAACAACAACAATTTACCAAACCTGAATTCACCTCGAGACCCAACCGGGTCGTATGACTTTGACCCGACCCGTACATAAAACAACGACTACAGCAACATACTAAACCTGAATCACGACAACATTCTTACAACCACTTTTCTTACCACACGAAGATTTCAAAATACGTTTTAACTCTTTAACTCCGGGTTTTAATTACAAAATTATAGTAATGAGTTTTAATCCACGAACACAAAAACAATTCCAAAATAAATCGGATATAAAAGAAATATATATGAAAACGGGCTTTCTCGGTTTTACCAGGACGAGAGAGAGAGGAGAGCAAAGCGATGGAGATGGTGGCTGCTACGGCGGCGCGGTGCTACTCGAACCAAACAACCAAAATTTCTCTCGATCTATACATGTTACAGCAACAACTTGGGTCGCCGGAAAACTCGTCGAACAAATCATAGTTACCGAGAGAGGAGGTTTCTAGGCGCGTGGGGTATATGTAAATGATGAGGATGATGAGATAAACAAGGTGGTGGTGGCGGTGTAGTAAGGTGAGCGGCGGTGACGGCTCAGATGGCCGGATTTGATAGAGAGGAGAGGGTGAAGATGTCGGCTGTTTTAAGAGAGAGAGATATAGTGTGTGTAGAAAGTGTTAGGTCAGGTATAATATAGATGAAATGTCACACGTTTTTATTGACTTATCAAAGTCTTCAAGTTCTATTATTGATGGTTACTGTGGAGTAGCATAGAATGAGGGCCATGCTAACATGGTTTCTGACTGAAAAATATCTAATGTAGGTATGGAATATCTAATGTAGGTATGGAGGTGTTTGGTAGAATTTGTCCTTTGTTGTTGGATTTTATATACACACGTTTGTGTATTTACTTGCTCAAAAATGGAACTAGCGAGCTATACTTTCTTCCGAAATCTTAATGGTCTTTGTAACATCACAACATGCTAGTATGTTCGTTAGGAAGTCGTAGGAAAATGTGTGGATTAAAACGATTGTGTTTTATGGTTTTTGTATATAACGGTTTTAGTGAAATGGGACAAGCAAATGGGCCTTGAAATTTATAGCAAAACGTGTCATGATAAACTGAAATTTGGCACACATGTTGTCTTGTGGGTCGTGAATGAGGGGGTGTAAAAATAGTGGTATGTTATGTTTAAAAATCGAGGTAACGATGGCTGTTTTGGAGAGGTGTGGGGTGTCGAACTTGCATGGAAAGGAAAAACTGGTTTGGGTTTTTGGGTCTGTATCTCACGTGGTGGTGATGGGCTTGAAATTTACTTTAGTCCATTTAGTTTAGTAATAATTATTATAGAGAGTTACACTTTATCCCCTAGTGTTTCACATGTTGACAACTTTTACCCTTGAACTTTTGTAAGATGACAAGTTTTATCCCTCAACTTTCACAAAATTACAATTTTTACCCCTTAACTTTGGTCAAATGATAATTTTTACCCCTATAGTTTCAAAAATGACACTTTCTAGCCTTGAGATTTATGTCGACTGCGTACTACGTCCCTTTTATAATTTTAGTTAGAGTTTTGGCAGAAAATACCCCTGAGACTCCCGTCACGTTACACATGACGTCCTTATTTTATAAAAACGCGTTATGTCTTATGAATAAGGGCAAAACTTTTTACGACTTTTTGTATACTTGTTTATCAGTTTCTAAACTTAATTTTGACAAAATTCCAGCTCGTGATTCGAGCTCAAGAGCTCGAAATAAATTTTTAAAGGGTGCGTTTGGTTCGAGTTTGTGGGCAGAAACACGCAGAAAAGAAAGGGTCATATCTTGGCGAATACTTAGTCAAATTACTTCGTTCTTTTTCCTATATTTAGATAACTAAGTGACCTTCATTTTGTCAAAAATCTAGAATTTTTAAGGTCCATTTGGTTGTCAAAACTTAAGCCACAAGTCTGTGGTCTGCTGCGTTTCTCGACAGCAACAAAAGAAGAAAAACAATTGGTTTTTCGATTTTTAATCTTAGGAACTAGGAAACATAGATTATATTTAGTATCTTTAACATATTTAAGAGACTTCTAATTAGTTTTAGGTATTTTAGGTTTGTAAAATGAATTAAGAGGGTGTTTGTTTGTTCGAATAGAATGAAAAAGAAAATGAAAAATTTAGTTTTGTTACTTAGGGTTTCTAATTTAGGTTCTAGGGTATTACTTAAGTATTTTAAGTATGTTTAGACTATTTTATCTGGTTTCTTACTAAAGAAAAATATACTAGGGGTGTGTTTGTGTTTGTTCGAACCAAAACCAAAAAGAAAGAAAAGAAAATGTATAATTTAGTTTTAGGGTTTAACCATTACTAGGGTTTGTTTATTAGTGTATTTAGAGATATCTAGAGTATAGAAAACAAAATGAAATGGATTAAAGACTTACCTAGATAGTATGGATCGACTAGGGAAAGAAATGGGGCGTAGGGTTTGGAAATGGATCTTTAGTGTTCCTACCTTCCTCCTTTGGCTTCCTTAAGTGTTTTTGGACTTGTACAAGGCTGTGGGAACCAGAAATTTAGGTGTGTGTGGGCTGTGGGGATTAGGTCGAAGAGTTTGTGGGTTGTATGGTAGAGTAGTGGTCTTGAATTTATAGAGGGTGTGATCTAGGGCTTCTAAAGAGTTTTAGGGTTTGTATTTAGGGATGTGAGGAAGACATGGGTGATGTGGTGAGCCATTTGTGGCGCCACATGGGTTGGAGGGAAAAAGAGTGGTGTGGTAAGTTACTAACCATACATGTGGGTATTTCTAGAAGAGGGGGATGTGGAAGATTAGGGTTCTTCCATTTGGACACTTAGGGTTTAAGTAAGATAGGATTTAGTTTGGGTTTTAGTTGGATTCGAACTAAACTAAAAGGATTGGATTGGTTTGGTTCGATCTAGGCTTCAAGGGGTTGTACATTGAGCTTAGGCATATGGTACTCTAGGGTTAGGGTTCTAGTTAGGGTTTCTAGGGTTTAGGGATTACTTAGAAATAACTTTAGAGCTTTCTAAATATATTTTACATATATCGAATTCTATAAAATCAAAGGAAAATAATTTTGGTGCTTTAGGGTGTTGTACCATTGGCTTAGGGATGTTGTACTAGGGTTAAGAAAATAAGAAAAATATAATTTTAATATTTCCTTAATTTATATAATTTTTATGTAATTTTTATTAAGGCTTTAAAGTAATTAAATGAGATTTTAAGTTTTTGTGCATTAGAGGGTTGTACAATAGGTTTAAGGGTTTGTACAACTATTTTATAAATTAATAAATTTATTTTAAAAATTAATATATGAAATTATTACAAAGTATGTCTTTAGAATAGTTATTATTAAAGTTTATATAAGGTTTTTATTAATAATAAGTTTTTATGCATTTAGGACTTGTACTTTAGCTTAGAAAGCTTGTACATATATATTTTATAAAAATATTAATTAGGGTTTGTGATTTTATTACATATAATAATAGTTTTGTGAAATTAGGGTTTTATCGCGAGTTATAGTGGAATTAGGGTTTCTGTGCTTTAGTGACTTGTACATTATTTAAATAAATTGTATTTTAGTATTTCTAGGGTTTTGTTATTTTTATATGTTGTTGTGGTAGTTTAGGGTTTCATAAAAACTCTTATCAAATAGAAAACGCTTAGTTTTAAACGTACGTTAACGAAATAACGTAAAGTGGTAAATGGGACCTCATAAGGTTTTAGGTCAAGGATGTTTATATAGCTAAATACTAAATCAGTTAAGGTTGGGTTGCGAGCACGTTTATTTACACCACATAAGATAACAGTTATGTTCAGATAATAAATAAATAAATAAATAAATTTTCTACATGGAAAAAAGATAAGTACTAGATAATTATATAGGGAAATCTTACAGTGGTTACATTATCCCCCCGTTGAAGGGAATCTCGTCCCGAGATTCAGTCTACGTTGGTCGGTGGATTAGGAAAAAGATGTGGGTATTTAGCCCGGATTTGATCTTCTCGTTCTCAGGTAAATTCTGGCCCTCTCTTGGAGTTTCATCTAACCTTAACGATGGGAACGCGACTTCGCTTTAACTGTTTGATTTCTCTATCCATGATCTCCACAGGTTCTTCCATAAAATTGAGCTTGTCATTGAGACGAAGCTCTTTCATGGGAATTACGAGTGTTTCATCTGATAGACACTTCTTTAGATTAGAGACGTGGAAGACAGGATGTATTTTAATGAGTTCTACAGGAAGTTCAAGTCGATAGGCTACTGGGCCGATTCTCTCCAGAATCTTAAATGGCCCAATATATCGGGGATTCAACTTTCCTCGTTTTTCGAATCTAACCATGCCCTTCCATGGTGACACCTTTAACATAACTCTGTCTCCAATTTCAAATTCCATAGGTTTCCGCCTTGTATCTGCGTAACTCTTCTGTCTATCTCGGGCCGCTTGCAAATGCTGTCGGATTTGCACTATTTTATCGGTAGTTTTTTAAATTATATCTGGTCCGGTAAGTTGGAATTCTCCGACTTCCGCCCAGCAAACAGGTGACCGGCACTTTCTTCCATAAAGTGCTTCAAACGGCGCTGCTTTGATACTCGCATGGTAACTATTGTTGTATGAGAATTCTGCCAAAGGCAAATGTCTATCCCATCCTTTACCAAAATCTATTACACATGCTCTGAGCATATCCTCCAACGTTTGAATAGTTCTCTCGCTCTGTCCGTCGGTTTGTGGATGATAAGCCGTACTCATATCTAAATTAGTACCCAATGCTTTCTGAAGCTTTTCCTAAAATCGAGACGTGAAACGAGAATCACGATCCGAAATAATGGAAATTGGTACTCCATGTCGTGAGACTATCTCTTTCAGATATAATTTGGCTAAATCCACTACTTCATCAGTCTCCTTGATTGGCAAAAAGTGAGCTGATTTCGTAAGACGATCAACAATGACCCAAATGGTATCATATCCGTTTGACGTCCTAGGTAATTTGGTGATAAAATCCATAGTTATCCTCTCCCATTTCCATTCAGGATTCTCTGGTTGTGTCAATAAGCCGGATGGCCTTTGATGTTCAGTTTTAACTCGTGCACACGTCAAACATTTACTGACATAGTCAGCTATGTCAGCTTTCATGTTTGGCCACCAGTAAAACTTTTTGAGATCCTGATACATCTTTTCAGATCCTGGGTGAATAGAATACTTGGATTTATGCGATTCATGCATAATCACATTTCTTAAATCACCAAAGAGTGGTAACCAGCTCCGATTTTTGATACAACGAGTCCCATCAGGACGAAGTTCAAATGCCTTATCCATACCTCTCAAATTCTCAGCCTGAATATTTTCTTCCTTTACTGCTTCAGCTTGTGCGTTGAGAATTTGGGTTGGCAAGTCTAAATTAATGGTCATGACTAAAGTTCTGACTCGAAGAGGTTTAATTCGTTCCTTCCTGCTTAAAGCATCTGTTACAACATTTGCTTTTCCAGGGTGATAACGAATTTCACAGTCGTAGTCGCTTAGTAACTCTAACCATCGGCGTTGTCTCATATTTAATTCTTTTTGGTCGAGAATATGTTGAAGGCTCTTATGATCTGTGAATACGACGCACTTCGTACCGTACAGATAATGTCTCCAGATTTTAAGAGCAAATACAACTGCTCCTAGCTCAAGATCATGAGTTGTGTAATTCTCCTCATGAGGCTTGAGCTGTCTAGAGGCATAAGCAATCACTTTATTCCCCTGCATCAACACCGCGCCTAAACCTTGGTGTGACGCGTCGCAATAAACAACGAAATCATCACTTCCTTCTGGTAAAGCTAAAATTGGAGCTTCGCAAAGCTTTTGCTTTAACAGCTGGAAAGCTTTCTCTTGGTCTTCTCCCCAAACATACTTCTTATTCTTCTGAGTTAATTCCGTTAAAGATTTGGCAATCTTCGAAAATCCCTCTATGAATCTCCGATAATAGCCAGCAAGTCCTAAAAATTGACGCACCTCCGTGGGAGTCGTTGGTGTCGGCCAATTTTTGACTGCTTCTATTTTGGAAGGATCCACGTGAATACCATGGCGATCAATCACGTGTCCAAGAAACTGCACGGTGTGAATCCAAAAATCACATTTGGAAAATTTGGCGTACAGCTGTTCTCTCTTGAGTAGTTCCAGAATAATCTTTAAATGCTCTGCATGTTCTTCTTCACTCCGAGAATAGATAAGAATATCATCAATGAACACGATCACGAATTTGTCCAAATAGGGTTTACATACACGATTCATGTGATCCATGAATACAGCTGGTGCATTAGTTAACCCAAATGGCATCACTTGAAATTCTTAGTGACCGTATCTCGTTCTAAAAGCTGTTTTAGGAATGTCCTCTTCCCTAACACGCAGCTGATGATATCCTGATCTTAGATCGATTTTCGAGTAAACACTCGATCCTTGCAGTTGGTCAAACAAGTCATCGATCCTTGGTAATAGATATCGATTCTTCACCGTAAGTTTATTCAACTCTCGGTAATCAATACACATCCTAAGAGATCCGTCCTTTTTCTTGACGAATAGGACAGGTGCTCCCCAAGGTGATGAGCTTGGTCGAATAAAACCTTTATCCAATAACTCTTGCAGTTGATTTGATAGTTCTTGCATCTCCGATGGCGCTAAGCGGTAAGGTGCTCGTGCTACTGGCGCTGCTCCCGTCACTAAGTCAATCTGAAACTCTACCTGACGAACAGGTGGTAGTCCAGGTAACTCTTCAGGAAAAACTTCTGGAAAATCTCGTACTACAGGCACGTCTTCCAATCGTTTTTCTTCCGTCTTTTTCTCAGTCACATGAGCTAAAAATGCTTGACATCCTCTGTTGATGTACTTCATAGTTTTGATGCAGGATATTATGCTTAGTCTGGTTTTACTTTGATTACCCCGAATAATCAAAGTCTCACCCTCAAAAGGGATGTGAACCACTTTCTCGTCGCATAAAATCTTTGCATGAAATTTGGATAACCAATCCATACCAACGATTACGTCGAAGCTTCCTAGTTCAATAGGCATGAGGTCGATGTCGAAGGGTTGATTTAATAGGGTTAAGGTACAACCTCGGATTATAGAGTTAGTGCCTACTAATTTCCCATTAGCTAGCTCGATTTCATACGTATCGTTTAAGGCAGTGGGAGTGAGTTTAAGTAAAGTAGCGAAAGTAAGAGATATAAAACTTTTATCGGCTCCAGTATCAAATAGTACCCTAGCTAAATGTTGATTGAGAGGAAACGTACCCGTGACCACGTCCGGGTTCTGCTGCACATTACCATCTCCCAACACATATACTCGTCCGCGGGCACCATTGTTCGGGTTAGCATTCAGCTTCGGACACTGGTTTCGATAATGCCCTTTCTCACCACATCCATGGCATGTCACGATTATCGGCTGCAGATTCGCTCCTGTTGCCTTACAGTCTTTGGTCTGATGTCCGATCTTCTGACACTTTACGCACTTGACAGTGCATGGACCAAAGTGATGCAACAAGCATCGATTGCATAACGGCTTCGTTCCGACATAACCACTCTTCTCAGCAGGAGCGGCAGTATAGGCTTTGGCAGTTTCCTGCCGACGGTTCTGTTGATGATGAAATTGGTTACGGTTTTGGTGGTAATTGTTTTGATTGTTGCGGTTGTTGTTGTGGTAGTTGTGACGGTTGTCGTAGTGATGGGTATCTCTTCTATCATCAAACTTTCGTTTGTGATCATTTTTTCTCTGAGTCGAATTGCGCTTGATTTCCCGATCCATCAGCTTCTGGGCTGTGGTCATTGCTTCTTCCAGCGACTGAGGCTTTGAAACAGTAACATTCCCCTCGATGCTTCGAGGCAAGCCTTCAGTATATTTCTCTAACAACTTCTCCTGATCAGGCACCATAGTTGGACATAGGAGAGCAAGCTCCTGAAACCTTCTATTGTATGCCTTGATATCCGTTCCTTTCACTGCTAGCTTGTGAAATTCATCCTCCAGCTTTTTGATTTCGGTACGGGGACAATACTTTTTCAGCATTTTCTTTTTAAGATCATCCCAAGTGAGTTGATGAGCTGCTTCCACCCCCATAGTTCGGGAAGTAGCAGACCACCAAGACAAGGCATCATCTAACAAAGTCCCTGTAGCGAAAGCAACTTTGCAGTCATCAGAACACCCGCTCCTTACGAAGACCACTTCCGTACGTTCAAACCAACGAGCTAATTTTGTAGCTCCTTCTGTTCCTTTGAAGAAAGTTGGTTTGCAGTTCATGAAGTCTTTGTAAGTGCACTTGCGAGCATTAGCTGACTCACTTTCTCCATTGGGTCGGCTTGAGCTTCCAGTACGAGCCATTTCCGCTGCTTGAGTCTCAAGTGCTGCAGCAACACTGTCTGCAACAAGCTTTCGAATAGCAGCTTGGGACATGGTTGGTTCTGGGGATTTGCGAGACATATTTCTATTATCACCACATGAAAACACACGTTTAGATTTTTGCATTGTGATTATATCATACACAGCAAAATATCTTGACCATATATAGTCATAAATAACTTGTTATTTTGTTATACATATAACAAAATTGATACAAGTGTCGTATCTATGTTACATATCTCATGGCCAACATAAAGTACAAAAGTTGTTTGATACAAACTGCATACTAGTGTTATGTCTATACTATATACCCCAAAATTTACACGTAGCACCAAAAGATAATATATATATCGATATGGTCTACTGACCACCAGGAGCTCCCTTAAGTCGACTGTCGAGTTCGGCTATCATGCTAACAAGAACTTGCACGCTCTCTTGGTATAGCGTCTGCATCTCTGTGACCGTCATTTCCAGAACTGCGATCCGGTTCTGAGCAGTTGCCAATTCCTCATTCCTCTTGATCATTTCTTCTATTAGTTTCAATTCATTTTCATAAACAAAAGGTATCTCGCGTCTGACCTGCTCATAATGCTTCTCGGACTCTTCACGATTTTCATCTATCTTTTGCTGCATAGCTTCTTGACCCGTCATCAGATCTTCCATTCTATATTTGATGCCTTCAATACGTTCTAATGGTAATTCGTCCAGATGACCCAAGGCAGTCTCAATTTGTTCTTCTTGCCGTTCTAGCCGTGATAGGAGGGTGGAGACGGTCGGTTTTCGTTCTTGGTCTGCTTGTGAACTTTCTCCCACTTCAAATACCCGTGGCGGGGTAGAGATGTCGAAAGTAGGTGATTGAGGTAAAATACTATATCGGGCGACAATGGCTTGGACCTCATCACTAAGTTCAAACGGAACAGATGGAGGAGTGAAATCGGTAGATGATGGTGGTGGCGGAGGTAAAGACGTTGGGACTGAGAGTTCAAAAGTAGGTAACATATATGGATGTGGATGTGGTAAGGGTGAGGAAAACACGGGAAGCGTTCTCATTCGTGTCGTCCTTCGGATTCTCTCTGGGGGTATCTCCATAACCGAAGAGGAATCTGGTTCGGATGACTCTCCATCTGCAAAGGTACGAGCTCTCTCTCTGGCCTGCATATAGGGATCATCAGGAAATGGTGTGACATCTGGCATTAGAGTATCTTCAGATGGTTCTTCTATAGAATCTGACTCTTCATCATGCCCAAAGGCTGAAGAAATCTCGGGCACCACCGCAACATTCTCTGTCGGATCTGACTCTGTTGCTTGTCTAGGTTGTGTCGTGACGTCCGGTACAATTGCGATATTTTCAATATCCGCGTTCGACATAGAAGTGATAAAATGAGGAGGGGAAATCATAAATCTGTAACCACTCAGTAAGTATGAATATTCCACTATATAACTAAATAATTAATAATAAATTATGTATAAATAATGTTTCAATGGAGTCGTGGCACGGAGGACTTTGGTTAAGTTTGTGAAAATTGGTTATAGTTCAATGTTTGAAAACATTTGGTTCTCTATAACCATGAGCTCTGATACCAATCTGTAACACCCCCGTTTTCGATATACGCAGCGGAATATAAGTTTGGGGTATTACTTCATGGTTCACAGTCATGAGAATAGAAAACGACTCGAAAAGAGACGTTTTAAATAAATTGTTATCATTCATTTATTTAAATCAGAGTACATAATATAGGTTCCAGAGGGAGGTTCGGAAAATATGTTATAAAAGTTACATTATTCATCGAATGATAACAAAGTGGACACTCTTATTATGAAAAGAAAGTCCACAGCCACTCCGTGCCAAAGTCACGCTTCTAGTTACCTGAGATAAACATGCTTAAAAAGGTCAACACAAAGGTTGAGTGAATCCATAGTGTTTAAAGTTATAATTAATTTGAACACAAGCTAAATATAAAGAAATCAGTTATATCACAATTCGGAATATTGCACTAAACCTCATGACACGCAATGCGTTGACAGTTTCCAGTCTCACTAACATAATAAAAATGAAAGTGGTTTGCCCCCAGGATTAGATATCAAATATAATACATCTGCCTAGCCGGCTACCACAAAGATATCCATCCGAATAGTACAAATGGGTCGTCAGGCCAATAGATCTATTCATTATATTCGCGCTCACCCAGCAGGTGACTAATGGTGCATGATATGAGGGTCTTTAAATATAAATACAAATAATAATAAGGGACAGTTAGCCTAGTGCAATAACAATCAGGAAAATACTTGTGTTCGGTTTGATAGCATGTATCTCCCCACGAGTTTGGAAAACATATAAAGAAAAAGTGGGACTATGAACTCACCTGAACAGTCTGGATGGAAAACAAAGTTAAATAAAGTTGATAAACGTCTCCGGCTCGCAACCTGGGTTGGTTATGTCAAGTTTCAGTAATCGTTTCTGAATATAAGTTTCCAATGTTTCGTAACGTCTTGGGTAATTGTTAATTTTGAGACAACATGAAGTCTCTTCAAAAGTTATAAAATTTATCTTATTTCTTATTTTTATGTTTTCGTTCCATTCGTTCGTTAAATAGATACTTCGTTTGTTCGTTATCGAAGAAAACGTATTTTAGTTTAAATCTTAATAATAATAATAATAATAATTAATAATAATAATAATAATAATAATAATAATAATAATAATAATAATAATAATAATAATAATAATAATAATAATAATAATAATAATAATAATTATTTAATTATAATAATTATTATAGAGAGTTACACTTTATCCCCTAGTGTTTCACATGTTGACAACTTTAACCCTTGAAATTTTCTAAGATGACAAGTTTTACCCCTCAACTTTCACAAAATTACAATTTTTACCCCTATAGTTTCAAAAATGACACTCTCTACCCCTGAGATTTATGTCGACTGCATACTAAGTCCCTTTTATAATTTTAGTTAGAGTTTTGGCAGAAAATACCCCTGAGACTCCCGTCACGTTACACATGACGTCCTTATTTTATAAAAACGCGTTATGTCTTATGAATAAGGGCAAAACTTTTTACGACTTTTTGTAAACTTGTTTATCAGTTTCTAAACTTAATTTTGACAAAATTCCAGCTCGTGATTCGAGCTCACGAGCTCGAAATAAATTTTTAAAGGGTGCGTTTGGTTCGAGTCTGTGGGCAGAAACACGCAGAAATGAAAGGGTCATATCTTGGCGAATACTTAGTCAAATTACTTCGTTCTTTTTCCTATATTTAGATAACTAAGTGACCTTCATTTTATCAAAAATCTAGAATTTTTAAGGTCCATTTGGTTGTCAAAACTTAAGCCAAAAGTCTGTGGTCTGTTGTGTTTCTCGACAGCAACAAAAGAAGAAAAACAATTGGTTTTTCAATTTTTAATCTTAGGAACTAGGAAACTTAGATTATATTTAGTATCTTTAACATATTTAAGAGACTTCTAATTAGTTTTAGGTATTTTAGGTTTGTAAAATGAATTAAGAGGGTGTTTGTTTGTTCGAATAGAATGAAAAAGAAAATGAAAAATTTAGTTTTGTTACTTAGGGTTTCTAATTTAGGTTCTAGGGTATTACTTAAGCATTTTAAGTATGTTTAGACTATTTTATCTGGTTTCTTAATAAAGAAAAATATACTAGGGGTGTGTTTGTGTTTGTGTTTGTTCGAACCAAAACCAAAAAGAAAGAAAAGAAAATGTATAATTTAGTTTTAGGGTTTAACCATTACTAGGGTTTGTTTATTAGTGTATTTAGAGATATCTAGAGTATAGAAAACAAAATGAAATGGATTAAATACTTACCTAGATAGTATGGATCGACTAGGGCAAGAAATGGTGCGTAGGGTTTGGAAATGGATCTTTAATGTTCCTACCTTCCTCCTTTAGCTTCCTAAAGTGTTTTTGGACTTGTACAAGGATGTGGGAACCAGAAATTTAGGTTTGTGTGGGCTGTGGGGATTAGGTCAAAGATTTTGTGGGTTGTATGGTAGAGTAGTGGTCTTGAATTTATAAAGGGTGTGATCCAGGGCTTCTAAAGAGTTCTAGGGTTTGTATTAAGGGATTTGAGGAAGACATGGGTGATGTGGTGAACCATTTGTGGCGCCACATGGGTTGGAGGGAAAAAGAGTGGTGTGTTAAGTTACTAACCATACATGTGGGTATTTCTAGAAGGAGGGGGGATGTGGAAGATTAGGGTTCTTCCATTTGGACACTTAGGGTTTAAGTAAGATAGGATTTAGTTTGGGTTTTAGTTGGATTCGAACTAAACTAAAAGGATTGGATTGGTTTGGTTTGATCTAGGCTTCATGGGGTTGTACATTGAGCTTAGGCATATGGTACTCTAGGGTTAGGGTTCTAGTTAGGGTTTCTAGGGTTTAGGGATTACTTAAAAATAATTTTAGAGCTTTCTAAATATATTTTACATATATCAAATTCTATAAAATCAAAGGAAAATAATTTTGGTGCTTTAGGGTGTTGTACCATTGGCTTAGGGATGTTGTACTAGGGTTAAGAAAATAAGAAAAATATAATTTTAATATTTCCTTAATTTATATAATTTTTATGTAATTTTTATTAAGGCTTTAAAGTAATTAAATGAGATTTTAAGTTTTTGTGCATTAGAGGGTTGTACAATAGGTTTAAGGGTTTGTACAACTATTTTATAAATTAATAAATTTATTTTAAAAATTAATATATGAAATTATTACAAAGTATGTCTTTAGAATAGTTATTATTAAAGTTTATATTAGGTTTTTATTAATAATAAGTTTTTATGCATTTAGGACTTGTACTTTAGCTTAGAAATCTTGTACATATATATTTTATAAAAATATTAATTAGGGTTTGTGATTTTATTACATATAATAATAGTTTTGTGAAATTAGGGTTTTATCGCGAGTTATAGTGGAATTAGGGTTTCTGTGCTTTAGTGACTTGTACATTATTTAAACAAATTGCATTTTAGTATTTCTAGGGTTTTGTTATTTTTATATGTTGTTGTGGTAGTTTAGGGTTTCATAAAAACTCTTATCAGATAGAAAACGCTTAGTTTTAAACGTACGCTAATGAAATAACGTAAAGTGGTAAATGGGACATCATAAGGTTTTAGGTCAAGGATGTTTATATAGCTAAATACTAAATCAGTTAAGGTTGGGTTGTGAGCACGTTTATTTACGCCACATAAGATAACAGTTATGTTCAGATAATAAATAAATAAATAAATTTTCTATGTGGAAAAATGGTAAGTACTAGATAATTATATAGAGAAATCTTACAGTGGTTACAAACCATAACCCAACAAAAATGTAGTAAATAATAAGATCTTGAGGGGCAAAGATGTAGTAATAAAAATTTAATACATCTGGTAATTTCATAACCCAAAATTCACTCTCTCTCTTCCAATTCCCCAAATGAAACCAGATCATATCATAACACTAAATTCATTATCTTCAAACTCACGCTAATTAATCAACACAAAACCATAATAATTTCTGAACCAAATCTATTGATTATAGAAGCAACCTACTGCATCTCCGATGGTAAGGTTGAATCTTCTAGATCTTACACCGTATTTTTGATTGATAAACATTTTTTACTGCATCGATTTGTTATTTATTTTTCTAAAATCGTGTATTTGTTTATAAATTTAGCACATAGAATGAGTAATAGGATGGTTAATCCTGCTTATACAAGAAAAAAGGGGAAAAATGAACTGGGAAAACCGATTGCGGAATCATAAAGTAATTATTATATTTTAAATTATGATGCAGTAGTTTTAATTTTAACATATATACAGTAGTTTTTAATTTTATCTGAGACGCAGTAGTTTTATAGTTGTTGTTTATCTGATGCACTGTGCAATTAAACTAAGATGCAGTAACTTTTAAGTTGCCGTGTTTGAGTATGAATAGGTTAAACATAGTTTGCGTTATGTGTGAAAATAATTTTAAGTTGAACTGAGATGCAGTAACTTTTAAGTTGAATACATGATGCAGTAAGTTATGTTTTTGTTGTAATGAAGTGATGCAGTAGCTTATATATTGTGGCAAATATTGTTTGATTAGGTAGCGTGCAGTGTGTTTTAGATGTCGAAAAGTTTATGTGAGTGTATTTGAATGATTGATGAATCAGTTGTAAAGAAGCAATGCAGTAGGTTATGTTTTGTGGAAAATATTGTTCGATTAGGTAGCGCGCATTGTGTTTTAGATTTCAAAAAGTTTATTTGAGTGTATTTAAATGCATGATGCAGTAGTTGTAAAGAAGTGATGCAATAGGTTCTTGTATGTGTCATATAAGTCTAGTTTAGCTCAGGCGCGTAGTGTTTTAAGTGTCGAAAAGTCTTTGTGTATGTGTTTACTTGATTGATGCAGCTGTTGTAATGCAGTGATGCACTAGGGTCTTGTATGTGACATATAAGTCTAAATTAAGTATGGCGTGTAGTGTTTTAAATGTTTGAAAGAGTTTTTGTGTGTGTGTTTGAATGCATGATGTAATAGTTGTAAAGAAGTGATGCAGTATGTTCTTGTATGTGTCATATAAGTCTAGATTAGCTCAGTCACGTAGTGTTTTAAGTGTTTAAAATAGTTTATATGTGTCTTTGAATGCATGATGCAGTAGTTGTAATGAAGTGATGCAGTAAGTTCTTGTATGTGTCATATCCAGACGCGTAGTATTTTAAGTGTCGAAAAGTGTTTGTGTATGTGTTTGATTGATTGATGCGGTTGGTGTAATGCAGTGATGTAGTCGGTTCTTGTATGTGGCATATAAGTCTAGAATAGGTTAGATGCGTAGTGTTTAAAGTGTCGAAATGTGTTTGTGTGTGTTTGTGTGGATGATGTAATTAATATATAATATTACTTGCTTGTTTGAGTAAACGTGAAGTGACTGATTGAATTCTTAATAATCTGCAGCAAATTAGATAAGGAACTACCTGCTCCTGCTCCTACTCCAATATCAGGTCATTTTCTATATACTACTTGAGTGTAAACGTGAAGTGACTGATTGAATTCTTAATAATCTCCAGCAACACAGTATGTGCCATTCTCTCAACCAGGGGGTGTTCCAACTACAGATGATGCTTCTGCAGCAGGTAATCTCTTTGAGGTTTTTAAATTTTTTTATGAGCAAAATCAAACAATATGATTCCTCTCATCTCTTTCTGATACAAATACTTTGACTCAAACTTGATAAGTTATGTGCTGTTATGGTGTGCTGCATATCTTCATAGGTTCATTGGCCATACAAAACACCAACTCCCAATTAGACAGAGAACAACGCAAAGATCATGCAAATAGCTTATTTGAAGTTCTTAATAAACTTGCAGATGCCATGGTCAGAATTGCAGATAAGTTGTAGTCACAGACAGCCCTTCGTATTCTTGTGCATATGAAGATTCACCCCTCAAATCAATTCTTGTAGAGGCCGCAAAATTCTGTGGATAGATCACCAAATGTTTTGTCTTTTCTGTTGTTGCCCAATTTTCATTGCTTATAGTGGTATAGGTGGTGGTATACAGGGAATAAAATTGCTGATATGGCGTTACAATGCAGTCAAATGATTATATATATATACATTATAGTTGAGGCTTTATACCATAATAAGAACGATTCCTTCGGTTTGCATAAACATTTCCCTATATGGTTTGTTTAGGATTGCTAAGCAACTTTCATAATCCTTAAAGCCCATTGTGCCTTTCCATTGTGTGAGCATCATGTAATCAGATATCAACTTATCCTAACGTAACACGGCCATATATGTAATAGGAGATAAGCAGTCACCACAAGAAGTTTAATTTTGATAATTTATGATTCAAAAAAAGAAGAAATTAGTTTACTAATAGAACAACTAGAAGAAACTGTGTCTAAATGACAAAACTTTGGTTACAAATAATATTAACAAACACTGTCGTCATCCTCTACTTTGGACCTATATTGACGACTTAGCTTCTGAAACTTGGGTGGTTTGGTACAAACAACATCAATATCCGGCTCATCTTGTAGCATGTCGCTAACTTCATCTTGTTGCACCTCTACAACAGCAATGCTAATTCCAACACCAATGGACGACTCCTTAACTTGCCCTTCACTAGTAGATGGCGCTGCATCGCCTCTCTTTTTCCTAGGAATAAAAACCACTGACGCAGGCAAATCCGCAGCAGGTGGTTTCTGCTCCAACCCAACGTCTTTTGATTTCTTAATTTGCTCCAGGAAGTCCAAGTAAGCTTCAGTATTAGACCTTTTATCATCGTCATCATTGAAAGTATATCGTGTATTTTTTGACGGATTGAGAAGGTAATCTGGAACACCAGACTGCCGATTGTTAGACACTTGTGGTACAGGAACACCATCTAGCTGAGGAGCATCATCGTGTTTACAAGTAGGATTAAACCTAACACGTTTAGGAGACGGCTTTTCCAACGCATGGTTTTTCCATTTCAAAATAGACTTGACTTTTAGTGTGCCGTCTACAGATGGTTGTGGTGGTGCCTTAAACATGGGTTGATCATCATCGTCGTCATCATTAGTTGTATGACTAGTGGTGTGCAATGAGGTAGAGAGGACGTTATGAGAATTGAGAAAAGGGGCGTGATGAGTAACATCCTTCATGTAAAGAAGATGAGTAGCGGCATTCTCGGTTCCAGCTGCAATCTTATCGTATTCATCTTCATCTTCCTGTAATTAAGTGAGATATTAATTAATGTTAGCTACACATTACTAAATATTAAGTGAGTGATTAATTAATGTTAGCTACACATTACTAAATACATGAGTGAGCATATGGTTTATTTTTTTATTTTTTCTATAAAGACGTTAATGTCAAGATAAAGCTACTTAAAAATCAAAGGAAGAATAGTAATAGTACCTCAAAATCATGAGTAGGATCCAATCCAAAGGAAGAACGAACATCCAAATCATCATCAGGGTCATCATCAAAGGTGTTGTTGTTTCTGCTTTTCTTATTGGAAACAAGGGTCTCATCATCATCCTTATTATTAATGATACTTGATTGATGCAGCTGTTGTAATGCAGTGATGCACTAGGGTCTTGTATGTGACATATAAGTCTAAATTAAGTATGGCGTGTAGTGTTTTAAATGTTTGAAAGAGTTTTTGTGTGTGTGTTTGAATGCATGATGTAATAGTTGTAAAGAAGTAATGCAGTATGTTCTTGTATGTGTCATATAAGTCTAGATTAGCTCAGTCACGTAGTGTTTTAAGTATTTAAAAGAGTTTATATGTGTCTTTGAATGCATAATGCAGTAGTTGTAATGAAGTGATGGAGTAAGTTCTTGTATGTGTCATATCCAGACGCGTAGTATTTCAAGTGTCGAAAAGTGTTTGTGTATGTGTTTGATTGATTGATGCAGTTGGTGTAATGCAGTGATGTAGTCAGTTCTTGTATGTGGCATATAAGTCTAGAATAGGTTAGATGCATAGTGTTTAAAGTGTCAAAATGTGTTTGTGTGTGTTTGTGTGGATGATGTAATTAATATATAATATTACATGCTTGTTTGAGTAAACGTGAAGTGACTGATTGAATTCTTAATAATCTGCAGCAAATTAGATAAGGAACTACCTGCTCCTGCTCCTGCTCCTGCTCCTGCTCCTGCGCCTACTCCAATATCAGGTCATTTTCTATATACTACTTGAGTGTAAACGCCAAGATTAATTCAGCCCAATCACCATCCCATGTCTATTGTTCATCAGCCCACCCTAGCCCAACTTTATTTTTTTTTTGTGATTTCATGTAAAACTCGATCCGAACCCCTCTCCAAAACGCCTCTCATTCTCTCGAATCTTAAATGCGACATATGAATGTTTTTACACGATCTCACTCAACTCCCACCAGACTATATGAATGTCGAATTTCAGATTTGGATGTCGAGTTTTGATATGTTCTTTTTAAAAGCCAAAGTGATTGGCCATATTTAACCCAACTCGATATGAACAAAAATTCCATAAGTAACCGTTTTGACTCCAACTTGATCCCACGCACTTCTAATAATTATTCTAGCCTAATGTCGTGATAATGAATCAGTTTTAACAACAATACACAAACATTACACGTTAAATCCGAATTGTGCACCCATTTAATTAACTAGTCGACATATATGGATTGCAAATACAAAATATAACTTTCCTACTCACTCACATTCCTTCTTAAAGTCATAACATGTCAGGAAGTCCTCTTGAGAACCCTTCATTCACTCACATTGCATAGTAGAGGTTGTCTTTTGCATTATTGGAACCATACGTGTATATAACATTCTTATAAATCTACTCTAGCTCATCACCTTATAACACTCATCAAATACTATCATATTAACTCTCATTCACCTACAAAAACATCTCTGGAAGACCAGAAGACTTCATTCGTTCATTTGGAAGCTTGTCGAAAGAAACGGGTTATATATATATAAACGTATAAGTGGGTTTAGCGAGCGTGGATTTTAGTTCTTGTGTTCCATTCATTTTCACAAGTCTCTACCACCCTAGAGGTGTAGTAAGTTGTCTTAAACCCATCTCCATTTTCATTTTGTACGTCATTTCCTACTTATGCATCATATATAAGACATCACTCGAACGTATATAGTTTAATTATTTATCTACGTACATGTTCTCGTATCACATACAAAAAGTGACTAGCCTCCCTCGTGGAAGGCCTAGGAGTCACGATGTACACCCATTTCATTCTTATATTCACGTTACATGCATATTACAAAGTCATTTTGGTGCTAAGTTAAAAACGTAAAAACTGGAACACTTAGAATATTTCTAAGTGTTTTACCCATAAAATATGTCCCATGTTCCCTCAAAAATGACCATGTACCTTGAAATTCGACTTAACAACCATACCTTGTTTTTACACGATCTATTAGACACCATTACTAGCTACAACTTTCGTATAAATGACTTGTAAAAACGAGCACATCTAGACCCTCAAAATCGGCCAAAGTAAAACGCATAATCACTTCAGAAACTGTTAATAAAAACTCGGTGTGGGCTGTTAAGCCCATTAAGCTCATTTTAAGCAAACGTGATAAGCTAGCTTATCTAGGTCTTTTGATATGAAAATAGAACGTTAAAAATGAGCTTGTGGATGAGCCAAACTCGTCTCAAAGCTTACGGTTTTTAAAACGCTAATGGACTTTGAAAGTGGCTCGTTAAAAGCCCAATTAAAGAAAAATAAGCTCTTTGCAATATAAGCTGTTGAAATAAGCTGTAATAAGCTTAAATATGCCTCAGAAAAATTCGCATACTTTTTCCACAATTTTTTTGCACAATTGGACTAAAATTGCAAATCGAATTCACTTAGAAGGACCAAAACTGCCAACCATCTGAAATAGGGACTAAAACTGTAAAAACAGAATCCTTAAGGTAGAAATTGATATATTATTGAATTCCAAGCTCAGATTGTAATATTGGACAAGTAGTGGACTATAAATACGACTTATACTTAACGAAGGACTAACGGTGCAACGCTAACACCGTTAGGGTAAAAAGTGTAAAAACTAGAAAAGGACAAGGACCAACAGATTATATTTGACATTCTTATTTTATTTTTCATTTTGTGATTACTCATCACGTCACGTGCATTTTGTATATTTCATTTACGTATTATTTAATGTTACGTTAATTATTTATAACGAGATTTTTGACGATTCAACTTTACGTATTGTTTCACCACGTTCGAGGAGAAAACATTTTGATTTAATATCTCAACACTATATAAAACAAGGTTGGGATTTGGCAAGTACCCTCCAAAAAATTCCTAAAACTGCCACGTGGCATTTATTTTAATCTAGCGGTCCACAAACAATTTGGTCCCTAAATAATCGCTCACAATTAATACTATCAAACATGATTTTCACCCCAATCAATAACCGAAACAATTAAACCCAAAAACATTTTACCCTAAATCAATTTATTTCACATCGATTCATACCCTAAAAATCAGTTAACCCTAAATCAAATAATCTCCAATTTCATTTGCAATGATCTGATAATCTTCACATGATGAATAAATCAATCACTATGTCTTTCTATTATTATAAACCAAAAAACCAATATATATCACTGATTACCAAGTTTCAATTTGCAAACAGGTTTGTTTTTTAAGCCTTTTTGTTTAATTATTGCTTATACATTTCCAGAATTATTTTAAGTTTTTGTTTTCATTGGGGGTTTCGGATGTGTCGTTAGGAAATTTGATTGTGACATATTTATTTAATTTCGCCCATTTTGTTAGAAATTCATTTGTTTTTATAAGACTATTGCAGGTTCATCAGATTATTGCAACTTTCACAGGCTTTGGAGTTTGGAATGTATTTTGTGTTTCACAGTGTATAGGTATGTGATTAATGAGGTTATAGTGTTTTTTTTTATAAATGCTATATGTTTGTTTATTTTTAATGAGTGAATGATTTAGTTGAATGTGTCTCATTCATCCTCTGAGCAATGTGTTCTATTTTTTAATGCGCACCAAGTGATTGTAAAAATGTCTCACCAAATTTAGCATTTTTTTAACAGGAAACTATTAGTCTGTTAAAGTGAGCTGAGTTTTTTGAAGTTTAATGGTGTTGCTAATTTGGTACCGAAAAATGCAAGGAAGTTTGATGATGATCTTTATCGATCTATTGATATATTCCTCAAGGTAGCTATTTAGTTCAAGTTTCTTTTGAATAAATGTTCGGTAATAGTAGAAACTAAAAGAATGTTTGGATTAGCTTATTTTAAACATGAATTTAAGATGTTAACACTTCTTTTATTAATAAGCCGATAGCCTTTTTATAATCTGGATTTTCACTCACTGTTGTTTTGAATTTGCAATAAGTTGTATAAGTAAGTTAGTCCAAACACCCCTTTACTAAATCATATTATATTTTATTTACGAGGCTCATGTGAGCTTAAATAAGCCACTAAGCTCTTTTTTTGGGCTTTCTGTGGTTTGCATCTTACAAATACTTTATCATTTACTAATCATAATTTTATTGTTTTCTAGGCTCATCCGAACTTGCATGAAATCGAGCGAGAGAAATTTTGCAGCGTAATGGACCAATTCAAACTATCATACAGATCAAGGGTACACGCCTCTCGAAATAAAAGACTAGCCATACAAATTGTTTTACACGCACAATATTTTGATCAACTACAAATAAGAAGTGGTTAAGACGAGAATAACACACCCGATGCTTTAAGCATGAGGTCTCAAGTACAAGCGGACATATCATTAGCTAAAGAAAGCGAAGCTTTAAAATCAGAGCCGTTGCAAATAAAAGCTTATATATCCAATATACAACACAAGAATAATCAGGTTGGATCCACTTCATCAAGAACAAGTAACGGAAACATAAATACTTTCTTCTCTTCGATATTTAAAAAATTTGGAAAGTTGAATCCGTTTAAACATGGATCAAAGGATACTTATAATATTGAAAATGATGTTGATCATACGAAGCCTAGAAGGAGATTTTTCTCAATCTCTTAAAAACAAAATCTTACTATCTACATATTAGGACAAAAGTTGTTTGCATACACTTTCGGACAACAATCGTGTTAAGTAATCATTCACCAATGAGTAAACATAGGTAAATAATTCCAATTTTTTTAAATCTCTGTTAGTTCTCTATTTTGTTACTTAAAATATAAAAAGGGTTCATTTGATGTTGTAAATTTGAAGCAATTGTTGTGTAACGTGTAGGGAATTCCCTGATGAATTCAAAGAATCTACTAAACTTTGATGTTTGTTGGTGCAAGATTCGCTGATCTGCCTTAGTCACGCGAACTGAGAATTATATTTGTTGAGCAATACGGGAATCCTGTTGAGCCCTATGTAACCCTGAGGTGCGTTCTTACATCAAGATTAATCTTTCATAGTAGCTTGTCAAAACTGTAGATTTATCTTTAGCAAGTGCTTTTAGTTAAGTTATACTAAATGGGAAACGATCATGTTTGTAGTTTGTCAACAACATGAAGACGAACCCTCCGGCTAAGGCAATAAAGCTTCAAATAAAGAAATTACTACGGAATATGAAATTATGCAGAATTCTAAGTCTTTGGAAGCAAATTTATACACACCGCCAGTTGTGCAGTTTCTTTTTTGTAAATGGGTCGGTTTGGGATGACTTTTATCTCAAATGGGTTAAATAAGAAAAATGGCTAAAAGGAGATGGGTTGCCTAGATCTACTTTTAATGCATACAACCTCTTAATCCAACCACAATATGTTCCGACCCGTTCTAAAATGATATGTTTTTTAGCCTTGAGCCTTTTTGACCCATTTTTCAAAATTACTTGAAATAGCCTAGATTTGGTGAGATACGTCGATGCTCACTTTGAAAGGCCCGCGTTTCAACTAAATGTAAGATTTGATATCTAATAGACGTCCTACTTATAGGGAATTTTCGATAGCCTCTTTCAAAATTGTAAGAACTTGTCATATGAAAAACTGTAGGATTCTGCCGAAAGAGAATTTTCTGAGGAGCTATTTACATACACTGACACATTCAATAAAATAGTGCACTCTTTGGTTAGAGGGGATACTGTTAAAGAAGGTTGTATGTGTTTCAAATAGAGTGCGTGACAACTTTTATGTATGTAGAACGGATTAAAAATCTGATAATTTGGAACAGGTGTAGCTTTTGATTACTTGGAATCAACTCTTCAGAAGTTTGAAGGTCCATTCATTTGAGGAATCAGTAATGTAAGTTCTTTATCTGTAAAAATGCCAATTTTGCTCTTTTGAATAGGTTGATTTGGGTTATGTTTTTATATTTAGTGGGTCAAGTGGATAAATAAAAATTATTAGCTAAAAAGGAAACGGGTTAAAGGTCTCATAAATTGTCTTTCTATTGCATAGAACCACATAAATGGCTTTATTGAAAGATTAACTTATATATGTTTTCTACATGGGGATAACATACCTGCAGTTGGGGGGCAGGGGAATTGCCTGCCTTCCCCTTTGTAAAAAGTTTGAAAAATGTACAATTTAGCCCCTCCGGTAAGTGACTGATACACATTTTCCCCCTGTCCCCACCCTTTTTTACAAAGAGAAGCAGGCAATTGCCTGCCCCCCAACTGCAGGCATCATTTTCCCTTTCTACATATATCATAAATTACCTTTTTGACCATTGACCAACCCACCCATTTTGCCACACCTATTTTATAGGGTATGAAGTATCTACCGAGTCACTGACTGCCATTTAGCTTCATGTAAAACTGACATTTTATTGTTTAACTTATGCATTGCAGGTGGACTTTGCCTCTATTCCTTTCGTATAAAGGTTTCAGTTTATTTCTACAAGATGTATACAAGTATGATATTTGCATTGGCATGCCACAACTAAAAACATGAATAGAGGTATAACTTCAAATTACTATTAACCTTTTAATTGCACAAGAAAAATTAAAACGGGTACACCTGACCCATTCACATTGTCTAAAAAAATTATGCACGTCTTAATTTCATGGTCACACATATGATTACTTTGAGTCAATTGTATATGAATAGGTTTTGGTGTTCGATTCGAATCTTTTACTACATAGGTAGTTATCATTTCCACATCGCTTAATACATGAGTTTAGTGTGTTTCGCGTAATACGAATAAAACCAACAGAATTTGGACACCAAGAAAGCAAGGTACAACATAACCTTTAAACAAACCGTTAACTTCATGCATCAGAAGTATTTATAATACAATTATTTATTTTTCATAAACATTTTTTATAAACATATGTTTCCTTTAAATAGGTAAAAGCATTGGACGGATCCATCACGCTCCTCCTTCTTGGGGGGAGCTTTTTTTATCTACGGAGGCTGTTAAACCATGTGAGAGGTGCTGAAGATCGGGACGATTTTAGGATGTCGATGTATACCGCAAAATTTTTAAACACCATAAGAATGTCTGGTATACCACATCATCAGTTAGTTCTCAAGATTGGTGCTTCGAGAATTTGTTTGCGCAACATAGACCAAAGAGGTGGCCTGTAATCGTATAAGGTTACAAATTTTGAGGATGGGGATCAATAATATTGAGGCAAAGATCATATCCGGTGGTAAATTAAGGACAGTTGTCGCTATTCCTCGCATGAATATTAGCCCGTCCGATAAGAAGATGCCTTTTTAGCTTAACATGAGACAATTTCCGATATCTATTTGTTTTGCCATGATGATTAACAAAAGTCAATGGAAAACTTTATCTAAGGTCGGTCTATACCTGGAACGTCCGGTTTTTTCACATGGACAATTATATGTAGTTGTATCAAGGGTCAAGAGCAAGAAAGGTCTCAAAGTGTTATGTTGCGATAAAGACGACAACTATTGCAATTACACAACAAACGTTGTGTATAAAGAAGTCCTTCATTGGCTATAATTTTGTCTCTTATTTGATTTAGCTTTTTACTTTTGTAAATAATACACTTGATGTTATTTACCTTCATTGAGGATATTTTTTACAAATATCATTTTATGTTAACTTCTTTTCTATCAACGTTATGCATTTACATAATTAATTTTTTTTTACAGAATTCATGTTATACGTTTTTATATTTAATAATAAGACTTAAGGCTAGCCGCCCATCGGGCGGGCCTAAGGCATTTTGATTTAATATAAATAATATTTCATATGATATCATTTATAACTTCATGCATTTTTTAAGCATATCACACTCTCACTCTAACGATCAAATCGTTATTCGTTTCCCATCCACCATTCGTATTTAGTCAAATTCTCAGACTTTCCTATTTACCAGGTTTTGTCTTGAAGCCGTTACCATAATCTCACCTGAACTTACTTTTCACCATCCTCAGTATCACATAAGGTGAGTCATAGCCTCACTTTTACTTATTTAACAACTTTAAACTCCGTGAGGGAGATACATGCTATAAACTGATTTCAAGTATTTTTTCTGAATGTTATACCTGATTTATATTGCCTAAGTTACCATTACTTTTGCCATTATTACAAGTCTCTCCCATTATGAACCATTAATCACTTGCGAGTGAACGCGAATATAGTGAATAGATCTATTGGCAGTTGACGCCCTATTTGTGTTAGCCGGTTAGGCAACCAAATGCAATTTATTTGAGAATTCAAAATAGGAAGATGGCAATCTCCTATAGAGGGCCATAACTCATGCCATTGATTTTGTAACACCCCAACCCGACCTTGGTTAAGATGCCACAGTATGGTGTCTAATCAGAACATACAAAATAATGCAAGCGAAAGTCTTCATAATAGAAGCAAATTCAAGAACATCATGACTTACAAATTACAAGCTCCCAAAAGTCAAATCAATATCAAATGAAAATGAAATGAAATAAAATTTCCAACATAAGTCCAAAACATATCCCAGACAATAGGGAATCTAATAATGTAGGTCTTCTACTCCTACTCACATCACTCTTGCCCCGCATCTCGCTTATTACCTGCCGCATGGAAAAGAAAACGCGGCTGAGCATAAAAAGCCCAGTGAATAGATATATAAACAAAGCAGAAAATGTAGTAAGCATAATTAAACGAATACGAATCAGATGAATCAAATGCATAAATATCATGAGTAAGAATAGCTCTAGGAGTCAAGGAATCAAATAAGTACGGCAACGAACACGTCCAAACGAGCCACTCGAACGGACCAAAGATACCTAACAGATAGCCACGAGCCTGTCTAAACGAGCCACTCGAATAGACCATATAATCACATATGCATATCCGTCAATTCATAGTTGTACAAGGAGTAGCTAGCTCCATTGTACCAGAAGTGAGAGGGGTGCATGGCACGCACAAACCAATCACTAAAATCACATCATGTCATTCCAATTATATACCTAGGATGCATCCATACGCTCCCTGCAAAACAGAATACATATGCAAGTACGAGACTATACATACATATAACAGAATGGCCAGCTGTGCCATAATAATATAATCATAACAGAAGGGAACGCCGGGGATCAATCACACCTCCCCAGGAAGTGTCATGCCATTGGTGCCTCAATGACATGGCCATGGTACCTCCATGGCTAGTTAGCTCGGGCGACAAAACAGAACATAATAGAATAAAACTATCCATAACAAGCAATCATAATCAACAAAGGCATATCAACTGAAGATAATCTCAATCAAGGAGATAATAAACAGATCATCATAACATAATGGATATCAACTGAATCATATCAAAGGAATCATAGCAATGGCTTATATTAAATGGAATCATGGCAAAGTAAGCAAATCAAAGTCAAGGATCAAGAAATCATGATATCAGAACCCGTACTGAAAAAGAGTAGAATATCTGTACCTTATGCAAATCAACCAACGAAATAAGAAAGCACACCAAAAATAGGGAATCACCCTTCTTCGCCTATACAATTTAATGATCACGTATTACTTAGAAGCTCGTCTTAGAAGTTTATTACTTATAGTTATTAAGGATTCCTATTTATGGTTCTTTCTATTTTTAGAAACTTTCCACTTTTAGTAACTTTCCATTTTTAGGAACTTTCTATTTTTAGTAACTTGCTATATTTAGTAAGTTTTCATAATTAGAAGTTTCCCGAAATAGTAATTTAATACTTTAAGGTTATAATTGACAATTAGTAATATTTAAGGGTTAAAATGACAATTATAATAGTTTAGGGTTAATTATTTCAATTTAGTAAAGTTTATGGTCAAAATGTAAATTATCAAATTTAAATATTAAAAATGTCAAATAACATTATTTTAAGGTTTATGCTATAATTTTATATTAAGATGATAATTTTAGACCTTGTCGTTCATAATTTATTAACGTATTCTTGACATTAATTTTAGACCGCGACGACCAAAATATGTTATTATCACATGCATAAACACACGACTCGCGACTATGCTTCAAAACATTTTGTATATTTTAATCACTTCATTAATTATCTCATGCAACTAAGCCTAACTCATTCGACCCTTAGGCCCTTTTATTTTACCCACTTTACACGACACTAAAGCAACTTAGAACCACATACTTTTGAACCACAATCGCCCCTTTTATACTTCCCTTGCTTTGCTCTCATCTTAACGACACACACAATATACTCCCAAGATAAATACATTCGACACAATTTGACCACATGAAATACACCCACACTAGCACTAGTTTTCTATTGATGTTGACCAGTTTTGTCACAGTAATACGTGACCAATAAAAGCTCTATTTCTTCCCATGCATTCAACCCATATACGTACAACCACCCATGCATACAGATTCATCACTATATTTCCTTCTCTTTTAAACTTAAACACATCGACCCATATGCCCTTTTTTTGCCACTTTTAACGACACCAAACCACCTCACATTTATTAGCATTTCACGCATGACCAAACCACACCAACGCCCCATTTGACGCACAATAACAGCCACATTCACACCACTATACGACCACACAAAAATCATAACTAACACCCTAGTTCGACACCCTTAGCACACTCACACGACACACCATATCGACCCATAACTCACACGCTTATGACTCCTTCAACTTACTCCATTCGACACACTTATTTCATACATGCACACGTTCAATTTTCTCCCTTTTACACGCACCACTGATTTTATAGCTTAGTATATGTGTTGATCCAAGCTAACCATAGTGCTAGACAATGCGCCACTTAACACACATAATCACGACACCAACATATATCACTATATGTACAAACAGGAGCTCCGCCGAGGACATTTTTTGCATGCTGCCGACGTCATGACGTCGGTACGGTTAAGTTTCGACGTCATGTCGTCGGCACAATCTTGTTGAGAGAGACGTGTCGGCAGTGACTATACCGACAAACAACGCCGACGACATTGTGGGACCCACATGATTTTCCGGTCAAACGTTTTGTTGTTTCGACAATATTATACCGACATATTGTCGTCGGTATAATACTAAATAATTAACGTTTTAATTAGCTAAAGTAATTATAGTCAACGAAAGTCAAATAAGTGTGTAAATGGTACCGACGACAATATGTCGGTACCATTTTCAATAGTCAACGAAAGTCAAATATATGTGTAAATGGTACCGACGACAATATGTCGGTACCATTTTCAATAGTCAACGAAAGTCAAATATATGTGTAAATGGTACCGACGACAATATGTCGGTACCATTTATAATAGTCAACGAAAGTCAAATAAGTGTGTAAATGGTACCGACGACAATATGTCGGTACCATTTATAATAGACAATAAGTTCAGTATGGTACCGACGACATGATGTCGGTATCATATGTCCATAAATACGTTACCGACGACATGTCCACGGTGTGGAAATTCTATTGCAGCTGCACAGCAGCCTGCGCAGCTGCAATGCCCAGATTTTTGCCACAATAATTTGCAGCAAAAATCTACACAAACCTGGTTTCTAACCTGCTTTCTATAACCACTATATACAAGACATTCCAATACAAACAACGGCTAAAACGGATAAAACGGCTAAACGGTTATATATAACCACGAAACACTTAATAAACTTTACAAAACGGCCATAAATCTTTATAACACCCTCAAAATACATCAAAAAGGGGTGTTATAATCGCTAAACCTAGCTACTATATCTACAAATGTTGCAATTGGGTCGTCAAAATATAGTTCCAAAGACAAAACAACACAAAATAATACCACCTCAAAATACATCAAAAAGGGGTGTTATAATCGCTAAACCTAGCTACTATATCTACAAATGTTGCAATTGGGTCGTCAAAATATAGTTCCAAAGACAAAACAACACAAAATAATACCTCTAGAGCCCCTCGTCGGCATCCTGATCATCATCATCACTCCCGCTGCGAGAGCCACTCTCGCCGACGAGGCCACTCGCGGGAGCGCTTGCGCCGCTCCCTCCCGCGCCACTCCTACTGCTCTCTCCAGCGGCACCTCGAGAACCAGCCTGGCTAATAAACGCCTCCCAGTCTGGGTTGGTCGACATAAAACGCGTCAACAACTCGAGCTTCTTCTCAGTTTTCGCCGCTTTCTTCTTAGCTTTTTTTCTCTCCTTCTGAGCTTCAGCCACTATCTTTTTAGCTTCATCAAGCTTCTCCTGGGCTTCAGCAAGCTTCCCGTCCACATCGGCCGTACCTATAAACGAAATAATCAAAATTTAAAAACGGTCATTTCAATACATAAGATGAGTCATTTAATATTATCCAACTGTACATACCTGGTGGAGCTGGAGGCGGCATGTCTACCCGTGGCCTCTTCAAGAAGGGTACCACCTTGCCGACGCCGGGTATATGACCACGCTGCTTGCCCTCGGTTACCCGGGCAAGTATCTCCTGCTCCGTGAGGCACGGCTCGTCTGCCGGCATATCGGATCTAGGCTGCCTTAGCCTGACCATCTCATCCTATGTAGTTGAAAAAAAATGAGAAAATTAATATGTTAGTCAGGTTAATTACTAGATTATGTTTCAATAAATCACTAAGTGCGTGTTTGGAAAATAAATAAATAAATAAATAAATAAAAAACGATACTTACAAACCGAGCACGAGCCTCATCCTGCAACCAAACACCATTCTTGAAGTGGGTGTCAAGATAGGTATCGAACAGGGACGGATACTGGTGGTCCTCGCTGTTCTCGAACTGTATAAATATATACACATGCATATAGGATGAAACAAATTAAAATGACAAATCAAACACCATATATATTTTATTTAGTATAAATACTTTTAATTAATATATTATTAAAATTAAATAATCTTATAAAAATAAAATGTGTCTTACATATTCGTGTCGAGATGCGGCAAATGATTTCGAACCGTGGCGGCTGAGAATCTTGTTCTTCTTTCTATTCTCTTTGTTCACAGCCGATCGTTTCTGGGCCTTCTCCGACATGTACAAATCGACATACTTCTCCCACTCACCCTGCTCCAAGTTCGGAGGAGGATTTCTTCTGATCTCTTCCTCTTTCTCAGCCCCACCCTTTTTGGTAAAGTAAGCGCGTTTCATATCGTATTTGTTTTCAGAATATCGTGTAGCGAAATACGCGGTTAGCGCCGACCGAATGGCCTCCCAGTCCGGTCTGCGCCTGTGGCGTTCCAAATCGAACATACGCTGCAAACAAATATAGTTAAAATTAATATAAAGATATAAATAAATAAACAAATTTTAATAAATGTACACATTCAAATAAATAAATATAGAGATATAAATAAATAAACAAATTTAAATAAATATGCACATTTAAATAAATAAACACGATAACATAACAATATAAAAGGAAAATGAAATAACTGACCCCGAGCTGTGGAAGGAAGTTAGCCGTCTTCTCCGGTTCTATATCGTACCAGGAGTCATAGTGTAGCGGCAGCTGTCGAATGAGCTCGCCGACGTAATTGCTAAACCATGCTCGGTGCGAGCCCACATGACAGTAAGTCCCCTGATCACCTATCTCAAACTCAATCGACTGTGGGCCGCTATTTTTCATGGCGTTCTTGAGCTTCACATTCTTATTTTCTTCGCGTACTCGCTGCCTACCGCCATTCTGACCTCCCCTACCCCTGCCTCCCCCCCTGGCCCTACCTCCTCGGCGGGTCGCCCTGATCCTGCAATTGGAGTGAGTGAAAACGTCATAAAGTAACTTATATATATATATATATATAATATATATATATATATATATATATATATATTATATACACACACACACACACACAAAAATATAGATATATGTATATATATACATATATAGATATATGTATATATATATACACATATATGTGTATACATATATGTATATATATACACATATATCTATATATATATACATAATATGTGTATATATATACATATATATGTAATCTAGAAATTCTTACCACCACCACGGCACCCGCTCTCAATCTGACGTGTAGGGGAAGGTGGTAGGTCACCGGCACCGTCACCACCATGACTGCGCGCAACTGCTGCGGCCATCTGTAAAAGTACAAGTTGAATAACATATAAAAATTCGGGAACAAATTAACATAAGCATGCACACATTCAAATACATACACATTCAAAAGAAATATACACTTTTAAACAATCCATAACAATTTCATTAAAATAAGTGTCGTTTTAAATTACTAAGATCATCTCACATCAATCCTCTAAACTAGAATCAACTTCATCTCAGATGCACTTCAATCAAACTGAATCATAAACGTCTCTACTAATAACATCCTCAAAAAATATTATCCAACAACGTTATTCACCGCAACTTAACTTTAAAGTCAAATCATTCAATTACAGACATTGGAGATCAGATGATTGTGCCATTATCACATCATCATCGTTCTCACAATGACATCCAGATGTGTGTGTTTACTCATTGATCACCGTCCAATGGAGTGGTCGTCTGCAGGATCTTCACAGGTAGAAGATTGTTTTGCCATGATATTCACATTGAATCAATATTTCGTCATTCCTTACCACAATGACATCCCAGATTGTGTTGTGATTTACTTCTTGGACGACCTTCCAATGGAGTGGTCGTCTGGCAGGATCTTCAAGGTAGAAGACTTGTTTTGCTTGTGATGCGAGAATGTAAGGTTGATCTTCGAACGCATAGCTACATGCCCAAATTTGTGTCATGTTGTTTCTAGTGGTAAAACGTTGGACTCTACGGTTTTTGTTGCTTAAGTCGAACCACTTAACTCGAAACAACACAACTTTGAACTGGGAATATGCGAACTCCAGAATTTCTTCTAGCTGACCATAATACATTTCTCCCTCCTTCTCACCAGGTGAACAAATTCCGCTATTCTGAGTTGTACGTTTTATATCGCGGCTGTGTACGACAAACCTCACACCGTTGACTACGCAAGAGTTGACTGAGATTGGGGTCGGTGATGGTCCACAAGCCAAAGCGAATAAGTCGGGAGTACAGCTTGGGTCATCGGCTATGTAAAGTTTACGGATCTATGAAAAAAGATAAGAATAGATGGAGATGAGTAATAGTCGTTATTTATACATGGAAATACATACAATAAGTTTACCTTCGTCTCAAACCAGCTCGGAAATGCTTGTTGCATGTCGATATCAGGAAATTCCCTGAAAATGTTCATGATATTAGAATAAATCGAAAAGATAACTTGGGAAACAGAAATTTCAAAATATAAACGCATACCTCTCGAACTCGTCCATGTACTTGTCGATCTCAGGACTGTTGTGAAGTACATACCATATCACTCTCTTCATTTCTTGGAGACCTAACTTAATCAATGTCTCTTTACCAGAATTGGTACATAGTGATCGGAACACCTGGAAATCACTTGTTGGGCGAGGACGGTCCTGAGATGCAGCGGGATGATTAAATTTTGTCCCAACACCACGAAAATAACGAGAACAGAAAGTTAATGCTTCATCTGCAACATAACCCTCCGCTATTGAACCCTCCGGCTTAGCTTTATTTCGGACATAGTTTTTAAGCTTCTTCATGTATCTTTCAAATAGATACATCCACCGGAATGAAACAGGCCCGCCTTCAATAGCCTCTTCAGGTAAATGCATAACCAAGTGAATCATAATGTCAAAAAAAGCAGGAGGATATATTTGCTCGAGACTGCACAAAATATTGATCAACTGGTCTTTAGCTTTCACCAGTCTTTCACCATCAAAGTTCGGGCGCAAATTTGCTTAAAGAAGAAACAAAGCTCGATCAATGGTGTATAAGTCTGTGCGTCCAAGTATTGCTGAAGTCCATAAGGAAGTAACCGTTGCATCATTATATGACAGTCATGAGACTTTATGCCCGTTATACTGTTATCATCTTTGGTCACTTTTGACTTGAACTTGGATCCGAACCCATCTGGTAGTTTAACTGTTTTGATGTATTGACAGAAGAATTTTCTTTTATCGGGTGTGAAGGAGTACTTTGCATGAGGCTTCGAGCACTTCCCGTTTTGTTTGTTTCCGAGCCACAACTCCTGTCGAATGCCCAGAGCTTGCAAATCTTGTCTTGCCTTCGCGGTGTCTTTAGATTTGTCATTCATTAACAAGGTGTTCAAGATACTCTCCAACACATTTTTTTCGATATGCATGACATCTAAATTGTGTCGAAGAGAAAGAAAAGACCAATATTCAAGATCGTAGAAGATAGACCATTTAGTCCAGTTCAGCTCGACTGTATGATTACGTTTTATCTTCCCACCCCCATAATCCAGATGTTTCCCCGGCACACGTGTGGGCAATGTCGCAAGTTGAGTCAAGATATCAGCCCTGTTATCTTTTCTAGGAGGATCTCTATAATCGGTTTCACCATTGAATGTCGTACGGTCCCCCCTCCATTTATGGTTTTTTTTTTAAGAATCTTCTATGACCAACATAAGCTGTTTTGCTTATCACACGCGTAGCCGGAGTGTCTACTTTGCATGTAGGGCAAGCGTAGTAACCTTGCCCTTGCCAACCAGACAAACTACTTCGAGCAGGAAAATCATTGATGGTCCATAAAAGCATCGCTCTCATGTGGAATTGAGTGCCTGTAGCAGCATCCATAGTCAAGATACCTGGTTTTTTCCATAATTCCACAAGGTCATCAATCAAGGGCTTCAAGTAAACATCAATGTCCTTCGCCGGTGATTTAGGGCCAGGAATCAACAACGTCAGCATCAAAGAAGTCTCTTTCATGCATAACCACGGAGGCAAGTTGTATGTTGTTAATATAACCGGCCACATGCTGTAAGTCTGACTAAGGTTGCCGAACGGATTGAAACCATCAGCAGCCAACCCTAATCGAACGTTTCTTGGTTCTATAGCAAAATTCGAATATTTATTGTCAAACTTCTGCCATGCTTTACCATCAACCGGGTGTTGCATCTTACCATCCGTAGACTTTCCAGTAGCATGCCAAGTCATATGTTTTGCAGTGTAAATAGACTTGTACAAACGTTGTAGTCTAGGAATGATAGGAAAGTAACGCAACACCTTGTTAGGAACTTTCTTCCCCGTTGTTTTATTGTCTTTCCATCTACTCGTTTTGCAGACCGGACAATACTCCAAATCTTCGCCATCATTCCCCCGATATAGAAAGCAATCATTTTCACAAGCATGTATCGACTCGTACCCTAACCCGACCTTTTTAAATGTCTTCTTTATATGATAGTATGACGGTGGGAGATTGTAACCTAACCTGGGCGGAAATACCTCCTGGAGAAATTTTAGCGTTTTGTTAAATGAAGTATCACTCCATTTACCGCTGACCTTGAGATGTGTAAACTTTGCCATAAAATCCAATGTTGTCATAAAGTCACAACCCGGGTACAGAGGCTGGTTGGAACTTCCAAGTAACTCTTCATACTCGTTACGCAGAGGAGGTGTCGCTGCTTGAGTAGGCTCGTTACTTGTCTCGCCAATATTTCCATGAGTCGAAGGAATATCAAGAATATCATTTTGATCATTATTCGGAGGAATATCAAGAATATCATTAAGGCACGCACCCATGTCACTCATCTCACGTTGTGTTGTGTTATCAAGAATATCATTTTGATCATTATTCGGAGGATCCGGTTCACCGTGATCCTTCCATTGTGTATAAGTTGGGTCCCACCCATTTTGGCCTATGTGGTATTTAAGACCTTCGAGAGATACCCATGGAACATTACGACAACGACGACATGGACATTTTATGTTTCCGGAACTATTCAATAACGGTTTGCAATGATCGAGGAAGGCGGCAAGACCATCAAGAAATTCTTTTGAACCACGATGCTCTATACGGGTCCAACTCTTATCAATTATCATAACTACATTTTTATGATGCAATCGGTTATTATATGCACTTAATTAATGATTACGAGTTGTTTTGTTCACCTAGCGCAACTATGGAAGGCAATCCTAACCCACTCTTTGAATGATTTGTCTCATATATGAATGCGTATAACTGATTTACTATTTGAGAAAATTTCGGCAGCATTTCCCCTCAACTCCCCAAATATGTGCATTAAGGACATATTCGTAGGAGTAAAGGAGAAACACTGTCGAAATAATCTCAAATAGTAAATCAGTTATACGCATCCATATCCTAAATGAGACAAAACATTCAAAAAGCAGTCCCAAACAGGGGACTTTCCGAAATTAATTTCTAATAAATTAATTCCGGACGGGTTTTCTATAGGATGATTAACTTCGGACGGGGACTTTCCGAAATTAATCACTAAAATCCTAAAACATTCACAAAAGTCTAACAATAATACACAAATCGACTATGTTTTCGGCTTATGTTTCATAAGCTTATGTTTCACAAATCGACTACATTACAAAAATCCTACACATGTAACGCTTTCTCACGTAAACACATATAATCGAGTACATTACAAAAATCCTAAACCGCACTGGAATCTACAAAAATACCCCTATATCCGTCACGCAACATTTCACAAACATACTGATATGTAAAAAATAATACGGATATGAAAAAAATAACAACATACTGTCTCGGCTGTGGTCTCGGGCTCTCGGCTGTGGTCTCGGGCTGCAGTCTCGGGCTGCGGTCGCGGGCTCGGGCTCGGGCTATATTAAAAGAGAGCACATTAATATATAAAAAGTTTTAAAAAAACTGTTGTCGGCGACATGTCGTCGGGATACAAAAAGTTTAAAAAAAATAAAAAAGCGACCACATTACCTCTGTCTCGGCTGTCTCAGCTCTCGACTCGCTCTCGGCTGTCTTGGTGGAGCTGTGGTGGTGTCGGAGGTGTAGCTGTGGTGGTCTCGGCTATATAAAAAAAATAAAGAAAAGAAAACAAAATTAATACAAAATTAACACTTAAATTAACACTAACATTAAACAAAATTAACAAAAAACAAAATCAACAAAAATCAAAATTACCGTGGAGCTGTGATTTTTGTAGAAGAAGAAGAAGTGGGGAAGAAGAAGAATTAAACAAATGAGGAGGAGGTGGAGGAGGAGGAGGAGGAGGTGCACAGTGGAGCTGTGGTGGAGCGGTGGTGGTGTCGGAGGTGGAGCTGTGGTGTCGGAGGTGGAGTTGTGGTGTCGGAGGTAGTGGTGGAGCTGTGGTGTCGATCGCCGGTTATCGTCAATAATTGAGGAGGATAATACTTTTAGCGTTTTTTTTTTTCTAAGTGTTGACCAGATGGGGTTTTGTACATCTTTTACTGGTCCCGACGTCATGTCGTCGGGATGGTAACCAAATCTTTTAATGGTACCGACGTCATGTCGTCGGTATGGTAAAGGTAATTTGTCGTTTTCCATTTGGCGGGACGAATTAAATTTTCGTGAAAATTTCGGCGGTAACAATACCGACGACATGTCCACGATACCATTACTTTTATATAATTAAAAAAATTTATTTATTATAAATACTTTTATAAAATTAAAAAAAAAATATATTTAAAAAATAGTTTTATAAAATTAAAAAATAAGTAGTTAAATTTTTTATTTATTATAAATACTTTTAAAAAATTGAAAAAAATATATAAAAAATAGTTTTATAAAATTAAAAAATAAGTAGTTTTATAAAATTAAAAAATAAGTAGTTAAAGTTGTACACGAGATATTAAATGAATGATCCGAGATGATATTGTTGTACACGAGATGTTAAACGAATGAGCCGAGATGTTAAGGTTGTACACGAGATATTAAACGAATGATCCGAGATGATATTGTTGTACACGAGATGTTAAACGAATGATCCGAGATGATATTGTTGTACACGAGATGTTAAACGAATGAGCCGAGATGGTAAGGTTGTACACGAGATGTTAAACGAATGAGCAGAGATGGTAAGGTTCTACACGAGATGTTAAACGAATGATCCGAGATGATATTGTTGTGCACGAGATGTTAAACGAATGAGCCGAGATGGTAAGGTTCTACACGAGATGTTAAACGAATGATCCGAGATGATATTGTTGTACACGAGATGTTAAACGAATGAGCCGAGATGGTAAGGTTCTACACGAGACGTTAAACGAATGAGCCGAGATGGTAAGGTTCTACACGAGATGTGAAACGAATGATCCGAGATGGTATTGTTGTACACGAGATGTTAAACGAATGATCCGAGATGGTAAGGTTGTACACGAGATGTTAAACGAATGAGCCGAGATGGTAAGGTTCTACACGAGATGTTAAACGAATGATCCGAGATGATATTGTTGTACACGAGATGTTAAACGAATGATCCGAGATGATATTGTTGTACACGAGATGTTAAACTAATGATCCGAGATGATATTGTTGTACACGAGATGTTAAACGAATGAGCCGAGATGGTAAGGTTCTACACGAGACGTTAAACGAATGAGCCGAGATGGTAAGGTTCTACACGAGATGTGAAACGAATGATCCGAGATGGTATTGTTGTACACGAGATGTTAAACGAATGATCCGAGATGATATTGTTGTACACGAGATGTTAAACGAATGAGCCGAGATGGTAAGGTTGTACACGAGATGTTAAACGAATGAGCCGAGATGGTAAGGTTGTACACGAGATGTTAAACGAATGATCCGAGATGATATTGTTGTACACGAGATGTTAAACGAATGAGCCGAGATGATATTGTTGTACACGAGATGTTAAACGAATGAGCCGAGATGGTAAGGTTCTACACGAGACGTTAAACGAATGAGCCGAGATGGTAAGGTTCTACACGAGATGTGAAACGAATGATCCGAGATGGTATTGTTGTACACGAGATGTTAAACGAATGATCCGAGATGGTAAGGTTGTACACGAGATGTTAAACGAATGAGCCGAGATGGTAAGGTTCTACACGAGATGTTAAACGAATGATCCGAGATGATATTGTTGTACACGAGATGTTAAACGAATGATCCGAGATGATATTGTTGTACACGAGATGTTAAACGAATGATCCGAGATGATATTGTTGTACACGAGATGTTAAACGAATGAGCCGAGATGGTAAGGTTCTACACGAGACGTTAAACGAATGAGCCGAGATGGTAAGGTTCTGCACGAGATGTGAAACGAATGATCCGAGATGGTATTGTTGTACACGAGATGTTAAACGAATGATCCGAGATGATAAGGTTGTACACGAGATGTTTAACGAATGATCCGAGATGATATTGTTGTACACGAGATGTTAAACGAATGAGCCGAGATGGTAAGGTTGTACACGAGATGTTAAACGAATGATCCGAGATGATATTGTTGTACACGAGATGTTAAACGAATGATCCGAGATGATATTGTTGTACACGAGATGTTAAATGAATGAGCCGAGATGGTAAGGTTCTACACGAGACGTTAAACAAATGAGCCGAAATGTTAAGGTTCTACACGAGATGTGAAACGAATGATCCGAGGTATTGTTGTACACGAGATGTTAAACGAATGATCCGAGATGGTAAGGTTGTACACGAGATGTTAAACGAATGAGCCGAGATGGTATGGTTCTACACGAGATGTTATATCACACCATCTGTCAACAAAACATTTCCCACCAAAAATCTCCCACCAAAAATTTCCCCCCAAAAATTTCCCTCCAAAAATTTCCCACCAAGATCTGCTCTTATATACTAACATCTTATCCACACAACTTCACAGCCTCTTATACTCAAAACCACTTAACCTCACAACCACAAACACACACTGTTATCATGGTGAAGATGGCGGAATTTGAAGCTTTTGCTTGTCCTTGTAAACGAGGAGACGTAATTCTGCGAGAATCGCATAAACCTTACTCCCGTGGTAAACAATACTATGCGTGTCCTTTATCAAAGGTGAACACCTACATACTTTTTTGTGTGTTATATAAATAATTTGGTTAGTTGTTAAAAATAATAGTTTTTACTCTTTAACAGGGTGGGACAAAGGAGTATGGATGCGATTTTTTTTTATGGAAGGAGGAACGACTAGCCAAAATGACCGGTTCTCTTGGAGCTTCAACGCCTCCAACTCATTCCGCAGGACCATCCATAACTCCAACTCGTTACAACCGCAGGACCTTCAACATCGAGTCCTGGAAATACAGAGTGCTCAAACTGCATCAAACTGAATCACCAGATAATGGTACTCAATAAAATGCTAGAAGTGTACATGCATCCAAACAAACACACAATTGATTCAGCTGCCTTATTTCACGACCTTTATAATGACATGGTAGGTGATATGGGAAATCTTCGTATGTAGGTTGTTGTTGTTGCTGTTATTGTTGTTGTTGTTGCTGTTATTGTCGTTGTTGTTGTTTGTTGTGTTATTGTTGTTGTTTAATAAAATGTTGTTGTTGTGAAAACTGATGTCGAACGTGCTTTATATTTTTAATTCGTACGCTTTAAAATGTTCCAATGATGTTGTTGTTGTGTTATTGTTGTTGTTTAATAAGGGGCCGTTTGGTTTAATAAGGGGCCGTTTGTTGTTTAATAACGAAAAACTCGACAACCAAATGAAACAGATCAAATAAAACAGCCCGTTTATTTTTTTTTTGCGGCTACTTCCCGCTTTGCTGGAACTCGCACCATCTTTTCCCTTCCTTGCTCTCATTTCCTTGATACGTGCAAACGTAGCTTCGAGATTTGTTACTCTATTTTCCAGATTACCTAATTCGGTGTCGAGGTCCAACGCGCTTTCAGCTTCATCGTCACCTCCAACAGCAGCAGCTTGAGCTTCAGCAGCACGTTGAGCTTCAGCAGCATCTAGCTCTTCCAAATACTCTCTATAGTACGGCTTTCTCCTCAACCATTCCAGAATCTTGTCTCTCTGCCACGGTGCACAGTTCGCATAAGAACCATATTCATCAAAAATTTCCCAGCCCCAATGAAGTATAATTTCATTATACAGGAGCTCGTGTGATAAAGCCTTCGACCATTCCTGTTCCGGCGTTAAACCATCCATTGTTATGTGTGTTTTTTGTGAAAATTTACGTGTTTTGTGATAATTTCATTATATGATATATATAAGTAAAAAATTGGCGGGAAAATTTGGCGGGGCATATTGCCGTCGGCATGTTGTCGGCGGAATAAAGGCGGGAAAAAATCCCGCCCAATTATTCGCTATAAATCACGTGCGGGAAAGTCAAAATTTTGACTTAAATCCGTACCGACGCCATGTCGTCGGTAGAATAAAACTACGGCAAAATATTTCTTAATTAATCGCTTAACCCAACGCTAATCACAATTATTTTTTTGATTATATACTGCCGACGACGTGTCGTCAACATAATTTTGGCGGGTCAAATTCCCGCCCAGGTTTTCACCAGGTTTAGAAAAGTCAAACAATTCTATTATAATACCGACGACCAGTCGTCGGTATTATACGAACTCAAAAATTCAACGCGACCTTGGCTAGGTCAAGTGATTTTCTTGTCGTTTAGTGTATTGTGCCGACGACATTGAGTCGTCGGCACAGTGTTCGTCGCCTGTTGTGTGTTTTCTTGTAGTGTATATATATATATATATATATATATATATATATATATATATATATATATATATATAATATATATATATATATATATATATATATAAGGCATTTTTACTTATTATCCCATACGACCCATAACTTATTAATATTCCCATCTTAATGACCAGTGATGTGGTTTTACATTTTCAGGTTCTGATGTTGTACTAACCCATATATATAGACCTATATTTCATCCTTTATGAGTATATATGCATGCTCCAAATTCAGATTATGAGCCTTATTATTTGCACAATATGGTTTGTTATTTCACGTACTATTTTCCATAATCCTAGACCAGATTCAAATAACCATTAGTAACTATATATCAACATGAACCTAAACCCATTTCATACAACATTTTATTCAGGTTTTGGAATGTATTAAACAATCACATCCAGCGTATGATATAGACCAAATAATCGACCTATCTTTTCATCATTTTATGGGGACGTAACTCATCATTTTATGTGATGCTTATTCTATCATTTTATGAGATCATATCGAACAAGAATTGAGACTAAAAAAGGGTGATACCTCTTACTGAATGAACGAATGGAAGGAGAACAAAGGACTCAAACTACCACCCTACTCGATCCAAAACTAACACCTTCGAACCTGTTGTAACCCACAATTAACACACCTTCCTGATCACCTTGTACCCCTCTCTTGTACCTCTTTTACTCGACTGAAAAGGAGGAAAAAGAAAGATGCCGCCACTTATTTTTGTGTTAGGGTTTTCTGGTGTATTTGCGAAATTCTCGGTTGAGATAAATGAGGAGGGGGGGGAATAGATATAGATATAGGGAATATGCCGAGCTTATGGGGGAGGATTAATGACCATGATTTTCTTTCCAAAATTCAAAATGATTTCTAGTAAATTCTTAGACTAAGTTATTGTGTACAACTTTCTTTTTTTTTTATTTAATTTGGGACTTACATGGACGTGTGACATGAGACTACTCTTTTTTTTCTTTTTTTTTCTTTTTTTTTTTCATGCATATGTCATGTATATCATTTAGAAAAGAAGATCGGCCCATTCATTATAACGTGTGATATTACACTTAAATTTCCATGTATGTCGAGTTATATAATACTTAGATTATGGTGTTTGTATTATGTACTTCTCATGTTGTATTTCATAATTAATTATGTTACTCTCGGTTCAAAATTTTAAATTAACACATATTTTAGAATTTACGTTCTTAGGTTATTATAGATTTGGATTGTTCTTGCCGTTGGTGTGGTACATTGTTAATGTTTGCGTATCATGAGACTTAGGGCAATATATACATATATAAATACATGACTGCCATATTACTTTTTCAACTGATTATATTTCCAACACAATCTTACTTGTGCTTCAAACTGACTACAAATTTCAAACTCTATGATTTCACTCAACATTTTTGTTGACTTTTAAGCATGTTTATCTTAGGTAATTAGCAGAGCAGCAAGGGCATGGAGCGGGCAATAATTTATCTTTTTTCATGGTGTAAAATAAAACGTGTAATTCAGTTTAAAATATTATTTCCTTTAAGGATTTCACCAACTCTGATATGAAACTTTGTAACCGAATTAATATGAAGGACCTATATTTTCAAAACATCTCTTTCGAGCCGTTTTCTATGATTATAACTTCGATCCTCACAGTAATACCCCGATTAGTCTTCCGCTGTTATCTCATAATTTAGGGGGTGTTACAAAGTGACTGATTGAATTCTTAATAATCTGCAGCAACACAGTATGTGCCATTCTCTCAACCAGGGGGTGTTCCAACAACAGATGATGCTGCCACAGCAGGTAATCTCTTTGAAGTTTTCAAATTTTTTTATGAGCAAAATCAAACAATATGATTCCTCTCATCTCTTTCCGATACAAATACTTTGACTCAAACTTGATAAGTTATGTGTTGTTATGGTGTGCTGCATATCTTCATAGGTTCATTGGCCATACAAAACACCAACTCCCAATTAGATAGAGAACAACGCAAAGATCATGCAAATAGCTTATTTGAAGTTCTTAATAAGCTTGCAGATGCCATGGCCAGAATTGCAGATAAGTTGTAGTCACAGACAGCCCTTCGTATTCTTGAGCATATGAAGATTCACCCCTCAAATCAATTCTTGTAGAGGCTGCAAAATTCTGTGGATAGATCACCAAATGTTTTGTCTTTTCTGTTGTTGCCCAATTTTCATTGCTTATAGTGGTATAGGTGGTGGTATACAGGGAATAAAATTGCTGATATGGCGTTACAATGCAGTCAAATGATTATATATATATATATATATATATATATATATATATATATATATATATATATATATATATATATATATATATATATATATATATATATAATATATATATATATATATATATATATATATATATATATGTATATACATTATAGTTGAGGCTTTATACCATAATAAAAACGATTCCTTCGGTTTGCATAAACATTTCCCTATATGGTTTGTTTAGGATTGCTGCGCAACTTTCATAATCCTTAAAGCCCATTGTGCCTTTCCATTGTGTGAGCATCATGTAATCAGATATCAACTTATCCTAACGTAACACGGCCATATATGTAATAGGAGATAAGCAGTCACCACAAGAAGTTTAATTTTGATAATTTATGATTCAAAAAAAGAAGAAATTAGTTTACTAATAGAACAACTAGAAGAAACTGTGTCTAGATGACAAAACTTTGGTTACAAATAACATTAACAAACACTGTCGTCATCCTATACTTTGGACCTATATCGACGACTTGGCTTCTGAAACTTGGGTGGTTTGGCACAAACAGCATCAACGTCCGGCTCATCTTGTAGCATGTCGCTAACTTCATCTTGTTGCACCTCTACAGCAGCAATGCTAATTCCAACACCAGTGGACGACTCCTTAACCTGCCCTTCACTAGTAGATGGCGCTGCATCGCCTCTCCTTTTCCTAGGAATAAAAACCACTGACGCAGGCAAATCCGCAGCAGGTGGTTTCTGCTCCAACCCAACGTCTTATGATTTCTTAATTTGCTCCAGGAAGTCCAGGTAAGCTTCAGTATTAGACCTTTTATCATCGTCATCATTGAAAGTATATCGTGTATATTTTGACGGATTGAGAAGGTAATCTGGAACACCAGATTTCCGATTGTTAGACGCTTGTGGTATAGGAACACCATCTAGCTGAGGAGCATCATGGTGTTTACAAGTAGGATCAAATCTAACACGTTTAGGAGACGGCTTTTCCAACTCATGGATTTTCCTTTTCAAAATAGACTTGACTTTTAGAGTGTCGTCTAAAGATGGTTGTGGTGGTGCATTAAACATGGGTGGATCATCATCGTCGTCATCATTTGTTGTATGACTAGTGGTGTGCATTGAGGTAGAGAGGACGTTATGAGAATTGAGAAAAGGGGCGTGATGAGTAACATCCTTCATGTAAAGAAGATGAGTAGCGGCATTCTCGGTTCCAGCTACAATCTAATCGCATTCATCTTCCTCTTCCTGTAATTAAGTGAGTAATTAATTAATGTTAGCTACACATTACTAAATACATGAGCTAGCAGATGGTTTATTTTATTTTTTATATAAAGACGTTACTTTCAAGATAAAGCTACTTAAAAATCAAAGGAAGAATAGTAAAAGTACCTCAAAATCAAGAGTAGGATCCAATCCAATGGAAGAACGAACATCCAAATCATCATCAGGGTCATCATCAAAGGTGTTGTTGTTTCTGCTTTTCTTATTGGATTTGTTTTACTTGAAGAGATTATAAAAGGAAGAGGAAAATAGGGTCTCATCATCAACCTTATTATTAATGATATCTGATTTCTTTCCTTTATCGCGGTTCCAAGTTTATCTTTGGATCTGGGCATCGCTTAGAGACCATGCTGCTGCTGCTTTTGTTGTATTTGAAGAAGATAAACAATCGAATACTTTTCCCACTCGATCGTTGAATCCTTATTATTAATGATGCAGTAGTTGTAAAGAAGTGATACAGTAGGTTCTTGTATGTGTCATATAAGTCTAGATTAGCTCAGGCGCGTAGTGTTTTAAGTGTCGAAAAGTCTTTGTGTATGTGTATACTTGATTGATGCAGCTGTTGTAATGCAGTGATGCACTAGGGTCTTATATGTGACATATAAGTCTAAATTAAGTATGGCGTGTAGTGTTTTAAATGTTTGAAAGAGTTTTTGTGTGCGTGTTTGAATGCATGATGTAATAGTTGTAAAGAAGTGATGCAATATGTTCTTGTATGTGTCATACAAGTCTAGATTAGCTAGGTCACGTAGTGTTTTAAGTGTTTAAAAGAGTTTATATGTGTCTTTGAATGCATGATGCAGTAGTTGTAATGAAGTGATGCAGTAAGTTCTTGTATGTGTCATATCCAGACGCGTAGTATTTTAAGTGTCGAAAAGTGTTTGTGTATGTGTTTGATTGATTGATGCAGTTGGTGTAATGTAGTGATGTAGTCGGTTCTTGTATGTGGCATATAAGTCTATAATAGGTTAGATGCGTAGTGTTTAAAGTGTCGAAATGTGTTTGTGTGTGTTTTTGAATGATTGATGCAGTTGGTATGATGCAATGATGCAGTAAGTTCGTGTATATGGCATATAAGTCTAGATTAGGTTAGGCGCGTAAGTGTTTTAAGTGTCGAGAAGTGTTTGACTATGTGTTTTATTGGTTGATGTAGTATTTGTAAAGATGTGATGCAGTAGATTCCTGTATGTGTCATGTAAGTCTAGATTAGGTTAGTCGTGCAGTGCATTACCGTTTTTATTCTACTACATCACTATTTATTTATTACTGTATCACAATTTTTATTCTACGGCATTATTGTTTTTATTCTACTATATCACTCTTTATTTGTTACCACATCACTTTTTATTAATGGAAATGATGCACTCAAAATAAAAAATTGATCGAGATCGAACTGCCCCTTGATCTTAAAACAGTTTTTTTTATAAAGCGTGTTGTCCGGATGTACAAAATCTAATTATAGAGATGCCACTGCAGCTGCAATGGAAAGAAATCAAGAACAACAAACCAGCTCCAAACAACGGATGACCAAAAGTTTGGCAACATTTCCATGTGTTAAGTTGCGTGATGGAACATAAGTTTGGCAACATTTCCGTGTGTTAAGTTGCGTGATGAAACATAAGTTGCGTGTTAGTTTTTTTTTATGTTGTTTCAAGTTATGGAATCGAAAAAAATAGCTACAGAAGACGTGTTCCATACTAAAAAAAGAGTGATTATCACCATTGAATTATGGAAATCCTGTCAAACTATCCACTATATGGTGCTCACATGACGCTTTGAAGAGTTGGAATTTAAACTTTAACAAATATATAATATTTTTAGTTGACGTGCTTCCAGCACAAATCTGGAGTTTGCATTTATGAATTTAGGGAGTTTATCAGTTTCTGATGGATGACTGAAAACTGGGTCTAAAATGTTGAAGCTCGCTAACCGAACTGAGCGATTACGTAAGGTATAGTTCTTGGTCCATAAAATTAAAGAAGAATATGTTGCTCGATCTGATCCTGTTTTAGTCCGGTTTTGAACCGGAAATTTTCTTTTAGTTTAACATAAAATTCATATTTAGGAGATGTTTAGATTTGCTTCAAAATCCAAAAGGCTAAAACCCGTTCACCTCCCGTTTTGAGAGCAAACACAGACATCAATAGACACCAAACAAGTACTGCACAATCCGGTTCTCGGTTTTAATTTATTGCATCACAATGTTATACGGATGCTTCTCAATGCTATTAGACTGCTGCATCACAATAATACTTTAATGCATCACTGTGTTATTATACTGCATCATGATGTATAATGGACTGCATCACTATCTGTATTCTACTGCATCACAATATAATAAACAAAATAACATAATGACTTAAATAACTTAAAATGATCATACGTCTCACAATCGAAAACATGTCTTGTAAGTAAATGCTTGAATATCTATACAATACTTATTGAGATTTAAAAAAAAAAGAATACTGAAATCATGCTCATATATGATTAGATCCTCTAAGTCCAGTTCTTTTCGGCTCTATTGTTTTCTTGCTTTTCTTCAATGTTCAAGTTTTTTTTTATCTCAGAATCCTTTGCACATATCCTCGTTTCTCATTGCCTTCTCTACAGAGCTCCGTCGGCTTAGCTATACCCTGCATTGTTCCAAGCCTCCCAAAAAAACAATGGTAATAGATCAAACATATTCAATATTTATCAGTGTAAAAATGAAAAAACTTAAAGGTTTAAAGTTCAAATATCATTTGTTCTCAACAGTTGCTATGTTAAATGCTCATCATTATTTGAATTATTTAGACCTACATACATAGACTTAGGATCCCCGTTTTCACTATAAAACCTATCTACTATTTGTGGTTCTTTTACGTAAAAGAAAAAACCTTTTTCATCCGTCACAAATATCAAGCAAAAAGTACTTAAAATGAATGTACCTGCTCTAGCTAGATTGAATGTTATAGAAAAGATTGTGCATGTTCCTAGGCGCCTAACTATCTACCATAAAGGTGATAACGACCACCACCACCAGCACCTCCTCCACTGCATTTATATAAACTAGTTTTCAACACCGCCTCTGTAACCTTCGTAATCACCATAATGACTGCATTCATATAAACTAAGCTACTTAACAACTGCATCATTGTTTTAAATCAACTGCATCACTATCTTATATCAAGCAAATCAGACTAAACCTTAAGAAAACCTAATGAAACCTTAAGCACCTACTGTATCAGTGTTTATAAATCAACTGCATCATTGTTTATATATCAAATGCATATATATCAAGCAAATCAGAACAAAAACTTAAGGAAACTTAAGTGGAGCTTCCAGTATCCGTTTTATTATTTTTATCTTATGTGCGACTATAGTAATGAACATATATATATACAATCCAGAAACATAATCATCCTACACAATTATCAAGGAAAAATTAGCTCTTGATCCCCCTATTCAATTTATTCCTGATTTCGTACTCATATGACAAAGAAAGAAGCATGGCTTCCAAAAATAAGGCTTACCTCCAATAGATAGCGAATTCTTGGAAGGATATCTATTTTGACTAAGCTAGCTGCAATGTCCTGTGTAGCCACCACAACATCATCCTTTATTGTGTGTTCATTTTCAGCCTCATCATCCCTCGTAATATTCTCAAAGGGAAAAATATTTGAGGGTTTAGTGCTGTACTTCCAAAAGCCACCATGAAGAAAACCAACTTCGATCTTGGGTTTACTCCTAAAAATGGGAGCCGTGCAGACAGCTTTCTCATAGATTCACGTTTTCTGAATTTAAATAAAATCTTGTGAGTAACTATGAATTATGAGTTATGAGATAAACAACGGAAGATAAAGCCAGTTGAGTATATTATTTTACCTCGGAGATATCAAAAAAGAGCTCATTGAAGTCATAGCTCAATACACACTGAATGACTCTTGCACAAGCAATGACCAGAGAATTATGGTTATCATCAATACACATCCTTCGAAGTTATAAAAACGGGTCAGAATGAAAGAAATTAAAAATCAGCAAGAAAACTAGTACGAAATATACAGTTTGACTTTTGCAATTAACTTATGGAATTCTCCTATTTGCCTGAGTGATAAAGCAAGTTTCGGTTCTGGACCTAATGCGAAAGCCTAAAGAGCTTCCCAGTCAACAATCTGATTCTTATTACCAACTTTCCAGGAACCTTACACATGACAAGGGAGAAAATCCCAAGTTTATATTTTATTGCACCAATGTCAAACAGACAACTTTTCAGTTACATATATTACACAAGTATTTGAAAAATTACACATTACTACACATTATATATTATATGGGTATATTTCAAAAGATCAATGTGCTATTGAATATGTGTGTGTATGTAGAAGGAGGGAACATTGCATAAAAACATAGAACATATTATAACTAACCACGCTTCTCGTGAGAGTCAGTGCTTCTTTGATGGTGTAACAAAGTGCACCAGGGTCACCCTCAATTCTTAAAAGTCACGTTCCGAAGCATTTTCAACACCACCTGGATGCAGTTATATGATCAAATCATGTGGTCAGCCTCAAAATGAAAACACCAATCCTCAAAAGAAGGTGATAATATGTAAGCTACATAGCAGATCAAATTTGTCAAAAGATAACTGTCATAAAGCACAGAAAACACACGTTTATTTTTATAGTCCACAGTATCTAGTCAATTCACATCATAACTTATCGAGATACCCGATAAGTATGGAAAGATCTTAACTGGATACGGACTTGCCCCAAATTTTAACTAGTCAAAACTGCAAGAAAGCATGTCATTAATGGATAGAACTACATTCCTTAAATGCCACATTCAGTTGATTCTAGTTATCAGTAATCGTAAGTGAACTTAAAATACCTATTCATATCAAAGATGTTAAAGGCTTAACTCATTTTGTAAATAATTTAAGCAACTATGAGAAACTATAATTGGTTCAAGGCATTTTTTAGGACATAATCTATATTTACAGAAACATTGGCGTAGATGATAAGTTAACTTATTGACCACAAGAGCATGATAGCACAGTTTTAGGGGGTGTTTGTTTGCTTCTTAATGGGCCAATTCAGAGCCCACCGCTGATTCGGTCAAAGGCATTCTTGTTTGATAGAAAATTTAATGCATCTGAATTGTTCCACTTGCTATTGAATGATTTTGCATGACAAGGGTCCCTAAATTGTTCAGCACCTATTATTTTATTGTTTTACCCTTTTTTTTTTCTTCTTCTTTAAAGTCACGCTCAAGCATATTGCATTATTTAATTTGAAAACAAAGTATGGTGTCAAGTATTTTTAATTTAACATCATATGGTCATCATTATCATTTGACTTTTTTTAGTTATAATTTTCATTTATTAGTTACGTATTGTTAACAATGTTTACGACTTTATGAGTAATAGTTACGTTTTTTTAATGAAATGGGTACTAATTGTTTACTCTAATGTCGCTTTCTTTATATTATATTTCTATTCGAGTTAATACTTTTGTTATCAAACTATATATTTTGCTCGTTACATAACTAGACAGAAGGTTAAATTGGTAATTTAAGGCAATTCAGATTGCTCATTCAGAATAATTATCAAACAAACATTTTCACACAGAATGAGGTTCACTCAGCATCTTAGAATCATTCAGCAGCTTTGATTCATTCAGCGCTAAATCATATTTTTTATCAAACAGCCCCTTACACTAATAAGATTCAGTGGTAGAAATACATACCGCTCAATTACGTGTCTTTGACAATCTTCTTGCAAGAGCTTGGATGCAATATGCTACATCAGCTATACGCCTTTTAGCCGAGATAGCTGCAAATATAACTGCAAAAAGTGTTGCTGGGTCAGATAAGCATCAAGACCCCCTTCTATAAAGAGAAATAATTCTCAAAACATTACCATCCTATCTCCCTGTAACACCTACCTTGCACGTGTTTCTCTTTCGGTGGGCACTCAACATGATTCGTCGCCTTAACGATACTTACATCCAATTTCTATATAATCGACACAAACATAGAATATCAGACTAACACATGATAACAAACATTCTTAAAATATATATATATATATATATATATATATATATATATATATATATATATATATATATATATATATATATATATATACATATATATATATATATATATATATATATATATATATAGTGTAACTTTATTTTCAGAACCCTCTTAAGTGCGGAAACTGCGAGAACTCTATTTAAACCGTTAGATTGTTTGATCAATGGTTATAATGCATTGTGCCATTATTGTAATTAATTGAAAGACTAGGACATTCTTTGTAAAGCTGAAAGGGTATTAATGGAATTTTACTTAAATTTTTTTCCATTAAACCGTTCATATCCCTATCATATAGGATCCATTTTATTTTCAGTTTTCATCTAATCATTTTCATCTTTCATCTCCTTCTTCCTCATCACAAACCCTAGCCAGCCGCACCCTCTATATCACCACCACTACCCGTCGCAAATCTGAGCAACCAACAACAAACCACCAGATCTTGTTGTAAACCGATTTTATGAAACATAAAGAGGACGGATCTTGTTGTGATGGAGGAGAACCAAGGCGGTTGTGGCTGGATGCGGAGGACAGCGGCAGTGGTTGGATTAGGAAGACGTCTGCGGCGGTTGGATTAGGATGACGGCGGCGGAGGCGACTGAAGATAGATCGAAGGTGTTTTGCTCGTGTTTGTTCCTCCACCGCCACCACTTCTTATCCTTTCTTTCTTGGTATGTTGTTTTATTTGACTAAAATTAACTAATTGAGTAGTTAGATCGGAGGTTGATTTATAAATTGTTTAATCGTTAATGAAACATCCAAAATATTCCTTAAATAAGTGTTCTTAGATAAGTTACTCGTAAGTAATAGAACCTTGAATGGGATGTCAGTGGTGTCATTAAGTCAGGAAGGTGAGAATACAACTTCAGTTTATAACATACTTTAACGAGAAGTGCTACGAACCGCCGCGTTGCGGCGGGGCAGCAATAGATAGCAATATACATACACAAAACATTGCATTAAAAACTAACAGTAGTATAGTGTTACATTACAGGCGATAGTGGTTTATATGTTGTTCTAAAGCAAAAAAAAAGTTAACATGTTAAACCCGGTTATGGCCTTACTAATGAAAAGCATCTGTTATGGAATTGACTTCACGGAATGTTCATCCTTGTCCTTCACTCGGACACTTACCTGCAGGGTACATGTTATTTGTGTTAGTAACATGTTTGCATCATTTTGAAGAACATTCAAAAGCACTTATCCGTATGGGTCGTTCAAATGTGAAGCATGTCAAATAGTCAGAAGTGACCCAAAGTGTATTTACATGCATTTATCGCATTAACTATTTACAGTTCTTAAAAGAAGACAATAACTTTTGGTTAGCATATTAACCACTTTATAAATCAAAACCAACTTCTTAAGAACTTAAAAGAAGATTTGTAATCCAACATTAAAATAACTAAAGTCTGGAACAAAAGCATGTGTATACTCCTTTAATCCCAAAAAGTCAACATTAGATCAGACCATAATTAAAAAATATCATGCGAGCATGCAGCTTTATATCATCCAACACTAAAAAATAAACGAATAACACTAACGGATAAAAAATAAAAATAAATAATAATCTTACTTGCTTTAGAAGACGACTGCAATTCTGGCCGAGTCAACACCTCCACCTCGGAGACATCAGGAATCGCCTTCCACGCCTCCATCATCTGAATCATAGTCTCCCTAACACTTTTCACCTACATTACAGCAAACACATTCACCTAATTCAACCATACCTTATCAAACTTTTTCGCCTCAAAGGTTTTCAAACACGACGCCTTAATTTTTGGTAGAAAACCTGTGTCATTTCAAAACCAAATACATTGACATTGGAAAAGCAAGTTTAAACATAATTATAGAAAAACCGAAATTTGTCGTTTCTGACGCTCTAATATATATAGTAAACATACCAGTTATATGTGACCTTTCATTGGTACCTGCAAGCGACTTGCGTCCGCTTGTGGTTCCTCATTGCTTAGGCTCCTCTTCATTTTCTGACTTTTATGGTTGCTTGATGATCAGGGACCAGCAAACGAATAATACAGTGGAAAGTTATCCCCACCAACATTTGTTACTGCAAACGGAAGTTTCTGAGGATGTGGTGGAAAAATTCCTCCATTAATGTTTAGAACAGCAAGGAACCAATCAATTTTCTGCACGTTCGAGCATACCAAAAAGAATCAGAATCATGTATACGTGAAAACCCGTGAATACAAAAAAGAAATACAATAATGATAGTATATTGCGAAGTTATAACCTCTTGAAATGAGTAATATAAAGTAATAATCATCTGACCATCCTGATTGCTCCAGAGTGCAGCAGCAGACCTTTTGAAAGCTGAACCAAGAGAATATAAAGGTTTATCAACAAAAAAACTTTACGAAACATAGAAAAAAGAGCATGACTAAAAAAAATGAAAGACCATAACGTGTTCTACTGGCTGACGAACGCGTTTCAGTAGACGTATTTTCTGGTCAATTAAAAGCGTAGCGTACAGAGGCATAAGAAGTATTGCCTACATGAACAATAACAAACTTAATAATAAGCTGACACAGTCAGAGAAATCTGATGCTCTTGTACTAAAACAACGCCCTACATAAACAATATCACATTGAGTAACAACAACAGACTTTGTGTAAGGACACGTGAAGATAACAACATTACTACAAAGTACCTTCAAAAGATTGAGTAACGGTATGTATTTAAAATCCAACACTACTGGACCAGAAAGTCTTCCCGCAACATTATCTGAAACGTTTTATCAGATGTGTCAGAGTCAGCGTGTTAGAACCATCTAAAAGAAAGCAAAAATGCACACAACAGTTACCTTGGGAAAGATTTCTGCCAACAACAGTGTCTTCAAAAACCCGTGGAGCATACGCTTTCAACGAATAAGGGCCACAAACATCAACAGCAACTACAACTGCTTCACCTCGAACTTCAACGGTTGCAACTGGACGTACCGTCCGTGACTCAAACTCAAGGAGCACCGGGTGACGCAACGGCACTGCCAAAAGTGAAGAAACATTCAGTGTTCGTTGGTAAGGTTGTCGAAGTTTCTTGTAGTTAAAGTTTGTAACGATGACCTTCACACGCCAGTATTCGTTGGATTGTAAAGGTTAAATCATAAAAATATTAGGAGACAAACCGACATCCACATCACCAATGGGGCTTCCACTTGCGAAAGTAACATTCTCTCCAACAATAGAAAATGCTTCTTCGGGGGTGCATTCAGCTGTCATGAAAACGGAAATCTAATTACATTTAAGAACCATGTGGACATGTCAAGTTGTTTATGTGATACAAAGCATACCATTGGTTGTGGGATTTGACATTGCAAATATCGCTGGCCTTGTTGAAGTTGACCCTTTTAAGTGCTTCTAATACCTATAAATACCTTAAAAAATTTAGTTAAATGAAATTCTAAAGAAAATACCTACTTGGATTTTTCGAAACATAAAGTGGACACAAACAGTATAATCATTATATTTTAAATTATACCTCCTTGGAAAACAGACCCCCAACTGCAGACAACCCAAGAAGTACATCAGGCTTTACTTCCCGCACCTGATTAGCAAATAGTACCCTACAGTTTGATCGATATAAACAGTATTCAACAACCTCGAGTTTTGTATATGTCCATTAAAAAATAGCAAAACTGCAAGGTAATGAAACACACCACTTCTTCAAGACTTGCCCTTCCCTCAATCCTTGGCGACCAATCTCTTTGGTCTTCTTGGCAAATGGTTTTGCATCCTCGTCAATATTTTCACGCTCCTCAGTTATCAAACCCTATTTAATCATCAAAAATCAAAAGAGCAGGTCAGATCCTTGTCCAACAAAGCAGATGAGGATTTGTGTTTGGTACTCCTTGATCAGTGATGACTAACATGTGGCTAATAATGACTATTACTTACATTAGCATCAACGACCCAAAACTGACTCCCTGCACTCTTAAATGCCAATTCATTATTTCCCAACATTCTTGCCATTGTTTTCCTAGCGGCGTTCAGAACCCCAATTCCTGCACTGCAGTTACACAATATCAGTCAGAGAAGTAGGCCAAGTGAGAAATGAAAAGAAATGAAGCGGATAAGAAATGCATTTAGTTCATCAAGGAAATGCATTTACTTCATCATCATTTATGTATTACTCCGTAATTTAGTATTTCTTTGAAAAAAATCAAATTATGTATAGTTTACACGCATCGTTCATTATTAGCAACACAGATATTTTTTCTATTGGTTTCTTAAGGGGTTATCTTTCAATCATGAATAAGATGAATCAAGAACAATTCACTTTTATGTCACAAAAGTAAAAAAAAGCTTCATAGGTATTCAAATAACTGATCTAAGATGAGGATTTGTGTGTGGTACTCCTTGATCAGTGATGACTAACATCTAGCTGATAATGACTATTACTTACATTAGCATCAACAACCCAAAACTGACTCCCTGCACTCTCAAATGCCAATTCATTATTTCCCAACATTCTTGCCATTGTTTTCCTAGCAGTGTTCAGAACCTCAATTCCTGCATTGCAGTTGCACAATATCAGTCAGAGAAGTAGGCCAAGTGAGAAATGAAAAGAAATGAAGCGGATAAGAAATGCATTTAGTTCATCAAGGAAATACATTTAGTTCATCATCATTTATGTATTAATTTAGTATTTCTTTGAAAAAAATCAAATTATGTATAGTTTACACGTAATACCTATTTATTGTTTCTTAAGGGGTTATCTTTCAATCATGAATAAGATGAATCAAGAACAATTCACTTTTATGTCACAAAAGTTAAAAAAAACTTCAGAGGTGTTCAAATAACTGATCTAAACCTTCCAGCACCAGCAACAACAATTTTTTGCTTTGGGAAGCCAATCATAGGCCTTCCTTGCGCTCTGACTGCTCCAAGAAGACCAGCAATTGCAACTCCAGCTGTTCCCTGTGCAGCAACAGATGTAAGTGTTTTAATTAATGATACATATTATCTTCTTTTTTTTAATTAATTATTCTGATCATTCAAGTTCTGTCAATCGTTTACCTGGACATCATCACCGCGAAATGGCGACTCGTTTTGCCCGAGTATTCCGCTGTGGCTAGCATTGTTAGGAATGCTCGTTGCAGTAACTAGAAGGCCCACTTGCTCTGGAAATCTCCAAACTATATAGATGTTTACACCTGATGAGCATCTTCTTACAAATTCGATACAAAAATATTATAATCCTAGGAGAAAAGATTACCTGCACTATAACATGGGGCCAACGGCTGAACACAACCTACATAAATTCATCAATAACAGCAATATACTCCTCCCCATCAAGACAGTGTTGTTGTATTCCCAAATCTAGACAAATGGAACTATTATCATCTTTTAAACTTTGCCCACCCATTGGTTTGTAATTTGTGTTCCTTTTACAAAGTGAATCTGTAAGGCTGCCCTGCATTTTCAGTTAAATAATAAACAAACGGTATTCACAACTCCACATGAAAAAACAAATCGAATGTAAATATATTAGCCACCTCAACCACCTTAGACGGCTTCAATTCTCCATGAAGTCGGTCGTCCAGTACTTTCTCCGGTTCTTCAGAGGTGCCACACGGCTCATGCTGGAATGTGTCTTCACATTTTCCATTCTCAGCAGTGTACTGGAAAATTAATAATACAATTGGTAATAATGCAATGAGTAAATAAAAAGTATAACTAAGTATGAGTTGGTAAGTACTAATGGTGATAATAATTATCAGCGTGTTTATTGCTTTAGGTCTGAGTTTGCGATAAGGTTATTGCTTTATTTTTTTTGCGATACTTTACATGTAGAATACAGTATGAAATACTTTACATGGACATATGCATACCTGGCAAGGTGTATTACCCATGTGACCAAGTCTCTGTCTAAGCTGGTCATCAATGAGATCGGAACTGACATATCATCATCACCCATGTATGCGCAAAGGGAGTGAAACCTGCAGAATAACGGGTTCATCAGCTACAGAAATACCCCATTACAGTAATTAACTCTCCATTAAATCGACCACCTTCATATACCAGCCATTAATAGAGCTCGTATTTGCATGAAAATCACATAATTACCAGCCAAAACATTATGGCACAAATATTTCTTTAATAAACGTAAACAATATACTTCACCTTGTCCTGTACAACACCATTGTTCCAACGTTCAGGCGGGAAGTGGCGCCACTACTGGGTGGCCTCTGATCGTTATCTACAATAACAGCAGTTAAGTAAAAATTAGTACCTACACCGATAACCACAATGCAGAAAATGGATAAAACATGATACACACGTAAGCACTTACTCTCGAAGTAGATACTACCCTTAACTGTCGTAGCGTCCCTTGCAATATTGAACCAACAGCCACACTGCTGGCATCTTCACAACCTCGGTTGCATTTACAACACGATTTGCTTATGGCTATAGTGCGCTTACTTTATGCCTGTTGCACACATTGCCGATGTTATCATCTGTTGCAATGATATACTGGTACAAAAAATTGAACTGCAGAAATTTAAGGCAACTCAAACTACCTGATAATTGCAAAAATAAGGTAAACACACTAATGTTTTTTCACAAACGACTCTATTTCACAACAAAAGCCAAAATCAAAAATATAATACCTCAGCTGGTATTGTAAGGCATACTCGTCTTCACCTTCGTCAATTACCTGACAACATCCTTGATTAGATAGTGTCACTATTATTACAAAGATTAACAAAAGTTCAGGTTCATATGAGCGAGGAAATGAGGCTAAACAAACCTGATGTGCACATTGTCATGTAAATATGAGGAACATGAAAGCATTCAAGGAATACCAAATCTGCCTTAAGAAGGTCAGCCTGATCGTATCATAACCCGTCATGACAGTAACAACAATAATCGAGCCAATCAACAGACCACATTGAAGCTAAAAGGAAGATTTAACAAATATACCAAAAAGGAAATAAGATATTCAATATGGTTCACCTCTGTTAAGTTGCTCATAAATCATAACCATGACCATCAAAATCATGTTATTTTGAAACTTATGTAAGCTTATTGTGATATAATAAGCTTATATAAGCCAAAAAGTTTGAAAATAAGCTGGAAAAAAATGAGCTTATAAAATATAAACCGAAAACAAATAAGCTCATAAGCCCATAAATAAGCTTAAACAAACAGCCCCTTAAACATGCTACAACTTAAGAAAAACATATATAAACAAATAAGTCACAAATTACAGCTTCATATAACATAGTACCAACTAACAAAGATATGAAAACACATTAGTCAAAGAAAAAACAAACCTGAGAAAGACGAACTCTTCCTAGTTCATCATCAAACTGCTGAACATGTGGTTTGCCTGGTTTTATTTCAACTCCTGAAATATTAAACAAAACAACAAACAACAAAGTTAACTAAAAACATTGGTTAGTGAACTAACCCCAAAAGTCCATTGCTGTTCAGGTGGATGAAAACAAATATTGTCACGGCTAAAACCCTTACCATCCAATAATCATTTAGAAGCATCTCCAAATAGACCAATTACATGGCGCAAGTTAGATTGAATATTCGAAAAAACTCTAACAATTAGAAGCATCTCCAAATAGACCAATTACATGTAAAAAATTATTGTTTAGCCTCTAACCCTAATCATAACCAAGCCTTAAACAGAACACAGAAACTGAAACTTTAGAAAGAAAAATGGAACCATCTTAAAAAAAAAAAAAAAAAAAACCTTACTTGAAACCCAAAGATCTTTCTTTTCTACTTCCAATAATCGTCCAATCGATCTTATGGAAAAGGCGATAGTTGAGGCGATGGATTGATCGAGACAGAGAAGATAACTATGGATTTATCCAGAAGATCGCAAAAAGGCGATAGTTGAGGCGGTGGATTGATCGACAGAGAAGATAACTATGGATTTATCCAGAAGATCGCATAATTAATATCAACGCAAGTGGGCTGAGACAAAAAGGGGGGAGTCCAGTACTGTAGCGTAAGCCTAGTACTGCTACAACAACTGTAGCAAAACTCGACGCTCCATATAACATAGGATACTTTAATGTTTTTGATAATGACTTCTATAAATAAAAAATGATTTGAATATAGTCAACGACTAATCAAGAACACAAATGAAGATAATTGCGCTAAAAATTAGCCGAATGATTTTATTAGTTAAGAGAATTGACCTCGAAATTAGCTTTTTGATCATTTCTTCTTCTCTCGTCTGTTGTAACAAACTTCGCAACAAATTCGCCCATCATAATGAATTACTCTTATGACTACATTTCGAACTCATTTCTTCTCTCTGTTTTCCTGATTAGTGATTTTTCACAAAAGTCAACTCTGACTTTGGAAGATCATATCATGTAGAATCCAAATAATGAAAGATAACCTTCTTCTCTAGCGCACTATAGAAAGAAGTTAGGATAACCTAAATTTCTGGATAAATGATCTATGGGTAGATTTAATACAGTAGGGCAATTTGCTTAAAAGGCCAGAATTTCTTGTGGTCAACTGAAATTGAGTAACAACATTGTTCGGCGTTGTTTTAAGATTCTTTAGATAATAAAACATATATGTTTTGCAAAGATACATATATGTTTACATAAAACATATATGTTTTCTATTTTGGATTATAAAATATACATGTTTTGTGTTTATTATTAAAAAACATATTTACATCATTAGTTAAATATACATAAGATTGTGCATATGTGTTATGCTAGTTGTGATTAATTTTCGTTTCTTATTTATTTGTGGTTTAATTGTTTTTGTGCATGTTTGTTTCAGATTGATTGATGAAGATGATGATATTATTTAAGACCGGGAAGTGGATGAACACGAATATACATGAAGATAATTTGCGACTTTTGGAGATATATAATTATTGCATGCATTTTTGTACTTGTAATCAAGTGAAATCTAACATTTAATTCTATCAATCTTGTTTTTCTTTTTATAATGATTTATGTTCTTTAATATGTGTTTCAAACTTTCAAAGAAAATAATGATCATAAAAAAAAGTGTTAGCTAAAAAAAACATGTATGCACCTTGACTATTTGGAGAAAAACATGTATGTACCTTGACTATTTGGAGAAAAAACATGTATGCACCTTGACTATTTGGAGAAAAAACATGTATGCACCTTGACTATTTGGAGAAAAAACATGTATGCACTTTAGCTAATTGAAAACATGTATGCACCTTTGCCAATTTGAAAAAAAAAAAAAAAAAAAAAAAAAAAAAAATCCGAATTTTAAAATTTATAAAAAAGGGGAATTATAAAAAAACAAAAATAATATGAAAATGTCTTTTACTATTATACCCTTTTGAATTAAATAAAAATAACAAAATGCTATTGGGCATTAAATGATGTACATTGTGTATTATTAGTTGTAAAAAGTGGATTCTCGCAGTTCCCGCACTTAAGAGGGTTCTGAAAATAAAGCCCCTCTATATATATATATATATATATATATATATATATATATATATATATATATATACCTTATAGTCACTATTGACTTTAGCCAAATTGACAGTAGTACTATCCTTAATAGCCCCAAGAGCTTTTCGCAAACTATTTTGAGATCCCCCTACCGACATTACTCAGCAAATCCACACTTATCTGCATTATCAGTACGTTCTCACTAAAATCAACTTTAACTACAGAAACACAAAAAATTAAACATATGCTATAGCTACTTAATAGCTACTTAAGAGAGTATGAATTACACAAGGAAATTGGTAAACTGAAACTATAAATGTATAGTTAAGCCAAAGACAGTTAAAAAGTAAACTGCAAACACACTAACAATACATGACGTAACTTATTTACTGGATATAGAAAGACGGGCCAAACGAACTCACTATTTTACAAGCAAACACTGTCGTAACCTAAACACTATGCGTAATATTTAAACTAGTGCATCATAGTCTTGTATTTATCACATCAAACCTATAAAAATCATTGATGTGATTTACAAACTCAAAATCAAAAACCTTTGTATTACTGCATCATAGTCCTATATTTAGTGCATCACACGTATAAAGTGCATTAGTATTTCATAACAACCGAATCACATATACAACCCAATTCTACTAAAAAATTACCAAAAAAATAAAGAATAAAAGCTGTTGTATCTCAGTGTAAACTCTTAGTGCATCAGATGTATAAAATCTTATTGTGAAATTTTATCAAACATCTTGTGTGCACCTTTACTAAACATTGTATTAATTTTTTTTTCAGATTTAAACACTTATTAAGATCTTACTATCAGTATTCATTGATGTTGCACTAGTTGATGTTGAACAATCATTGTTAGTTGATGATGATGAACACTCAATCGACTTTTTAAAAACACGGTGGTGAATGGTGGAGATCATGGTAGGGATGAAGGCGCAGATGCCGGTGGAAAAAAGTGGGAAGAAAACAGTTATGGAGTCATCATATATAGTGGAGATCATGGTAGGGATGAAGGCGCAGATGCCGGTGGAGTTATGGAGTCAGGGAAGTAAAGTCGGGGAAGAAGAAGAATAACAGTTGGGAGAATAAGAAAAATAAGAGAGAGAAAAAAACTTTATATAACTAAGGGGTAAAATGATGAAGGTACCCCTGACAGTTATAAAAAAGGGAGGGGTGAGGAGGGGACACATGACGCAATCTGATGGCTTCCTAGCCTTCTCATTTTAAGAATCCTTCTCAATATATCTCATCTATATATATATATATATATATATATATATATATATATATATATATATATATATATATATATATATAGTTCCCGAGGCACTAAACGATAATACAAATGACAAGTCACATATATAGAAAAACATAAATATATTCCACTCTCTTGATTATTTATAGTTTACAGATGTTTTGCAGAAATATATACTTTAAGGACTACTTTTGTAAGTTAGATGTCGAATATTATATTTGGGACCAAATCTATGGTGAATTAAATATTAGAAAATAAAAAACTGAAATGAATAAAAGAAAAAGGTTTAATAAAAGTCGGTTTGAAGTCTCAACGAACGTGGAATCCATACTTCCCGAGGCAAATGAGGGGAACACCACTCCTTTTCAATTTCTCGCGATATTTAGAATAATTTATCATCTCAAACAATATATCGTTATGAGGTACTGAGGCGTACAATTAAAATGCATCATGCTTTTAGCACATCTTATTTATCTTACTAATATAAGGCTAGGGTAAACCCGACCTGAATAAGCATTATTTTGGCCGGGTTAATCGGGTTTTTAGAAAGAATAACCTTATTTGTAACCGACCCTAATAAAATGCGGGTAATTTTGGTTGCAGGTTATTCGGATTCGGCTTATTCAGGTACGGGTTAACCAGAATAAGTCATATTATAAAATAAAAATAAGTGGGTAGACTTTTATAAAAAACCAAGAAACTATATGAAAAAAAAAAAAATCCCTTTCGTGGGTTATTCGGGTTAACCCGAAACCCAAATAAGGTTGAGACTCCCACCAGAAACCCGACCCTAATAAGAGTTCGGGTTAATCGGTTTAACCCGAATAACCTGCATAATATTTTCCAACCTATATAACCCGAACCGAATAAGCTTATTCGGGCTCGGGTAGGGTCAGATTAGTTGAGCTCGGGTTAGTCAGGTACGAGTATTATTAGCAATAGTGGTGATACATGATGAAAATTGAGAAATATGAAAAAGAGTGCGACAGTTATCAAACGAGGACTTTTCTACTCGCGCTTCGCTGTGGGGCACGGGGTTTTACATAAAAAAATTTGTGTTGCACAAACATTCCATGTATTTATCTTAGGGATCGTTTCAGAAATCGATAGGTAACTACATAGACCATTTATGTAATTTTTTTTTACACAAACAGTCCTCAAATTTAACTTAGGGATTGTATTTCTAATCGCAAGTGTTTGTTACACAAACAATCCCTAGATTTAACCTATAAATTGTTTCTGTAACCGCAAGTAACAAGAGGGACATCGTTTGCTAACTTAAGGACTTTCTTGCAACACACGTAAACGGAGAGACATTTTTGTAAATTTTTTTTACATAAACAATCTTTAGATTTAACTGAAGGACTATTTCTATAATAAAAAGTAAACGGTAAAAACCTTGTTTACAATTTCTCAAAGACTATATTCGTAATCGTAAGTAAACCCAAGGACCATTATTGTCCTTTTTGTTGGATGTTTAAAATTGGTGAATAGATAAATATTTATATTTATATTTAAAATGTCATTTTCCTTTACTAAAAGAGTAGACACAAAAATGAGTTACTCATACACCCGAAATCTTATATCCATCCAACATGTGTGTTTATATAAATCAAATATTACATGCGTCATTGTTTTAGTTTTAACTTTTTCCTTGAAAAAGAAGGCAGGCAAATATTTGGCCCTTTTATGCACAGACATATGGGTATGAAACACTATGCTACAATATGCTTCAACTTTTGGTTGACGGAATGAATTAAAATCATCTATGTGAAAGTTATTTTTGGGTTGTATACTTGTATGTCGGCAATGAGATCTCTTTGATGAAAACTAGCAATTTTCTGCTTGCATAAGTTGATCTACTGCACAATGCATTAATTCATATCAACTATCTTTTTCATGGCAACATATGCAGCTGTAAACTTGTAATGTAATTATACATACCCCGTTGTTCTTAGTTTCTTGTTGGTTCATTTTTTTTTTACCTAAGTAGGTATATACAAGATCCAAGTTTTTGACATTAAATGACATATAGCATCATAAGCAATAGCTACGTAGCGAGTAGTAGGATACGTCCTATAGCGATCATGTTCTTTACTGGCCGGGCTTGATCTAGGGCCGGGGAAACTATAAAAAAAGTCAGAAATCAACTTATAATTAAATTATAAATCTACTTAGATTCATACTGGAATATTAATTTCTAATACCGTCAGTTTCGTCATGTTTCAACTTGCAAAGTGCATAACAATATAAGGGTGGGAGGAGTCATGACTCCGAAAAATCCAACCCTCCCAAATTTGACCAATAAAATTATGCCAACTCAGTTCAACCCTTCAGCCCTCCCAACCAATTTCACTCGCGCCCATGATTTTCCAGTCCTCCCAATTTTTTTATTTTTTCCCCCTAAACTATTAAACTACAATATTTATAACTAAAACATTTTATAACTAATCACAAAATGCATATCTCAAACATTAGAAGAAAACTTTATACTGTATAAAAGTTGTGTAAAAAAAGTTTTAGGGAAAAAAATGAGGCTCAGATCTGTTTACACAATGGGAACAAGTGGATAAATCAGCCATGGCTGCAAATATTCAAAAGGTTGCAATATTTTACCATCCTCTAAATTTATTTGCCCAGCCAAGATGCAAGATCATCTCTAAAACATGTCCCCATTTCACAACTTGAATCTTAATAAGAAAAATATCATTACAGCCTCTTAATAATAAGCATAACCAAACACCCCCGAAAACAGATGTAATAAGAAAAATATCATCACAGCCAAGATGCAAAATCAGCCCTGAGTGAGGGTGGTTGTTAATAGAAATCATAAGCTGGTGAGAAGGGCAACCTTCATTCTCACCGGCCTCTCTTTCATTTGAAGATCCAAGTTGTGCTACGATTTGAAATGATTCACAAGGAGGAGATTTTTTTTTTTTCCAGCCCTCCCAACGGTCAAAAAAAAAAATTACAACAAGCACCCTCCAATGTTCCTTTCGCCGGCTTGCTCACAGGGTATATAACCCTCCCACCAGCCCTCCCAAACCAACCCGCTAGGCACGGGGTGGTGTTACAGGCGGGTTCAACAGCCCTTTGGGCAACCCGTTGGGGCATTCCGCCAACCCTAAATTGCAATGAGTTCTAGACATAATTTGCGTAATGTATTTTTGTGTGTTGTTTACTTGTTTTGTATAGTGTCATGTTTAAGATCAAAAGTCGAAACTATTACTTCTACAGACATTTAAAATTCGATGAGAAAAATATTAAATAATATTGATATAATTATAATATTATAATAATAATAATAATTAATAATAATAATAATTATAATAATAATAATGATAATAATTAACAAAATAATAACAATAATAAATAATATTATTTAATAATAACAATAATAAGAGTAAATTACATTGTTCGTCCATGTGGTTTGCGTTAACCGCAGCCGTTAGTCCTTTGACCAAAAAAATTGCACCGTTCGACCTTAAGTGACAAACGTTATGCGCCGTTTGTCCCTCCCTCTAACGAGCCCACTAACGCTCATTAACTCTTGTTAACTTGTTTTCCCATGAGGGTATACTCGTCATTTCGCAACCATAAGGACGAACGGTGTAATTTACTCTTTTTGTCAATTTTTATATGTTTCCATCAGTTTTTTTACGCTTTTGTCCGTTTTTCTTATGTTTTCATACATTTTTATCTATTTTCATTCGTTTTTATGCGTTTTGTCCGTTTTTATAGGTTTTCATCCGTTTTTATTTGTTTTAATACATTTTCTTCCTTTTTCATACGTTTTTAACCATATTTATTCGTTTTTACGTTTTCATACGTTTTCATCCGATTTTATACGTTTTTGTCCGTTTTTATAAGTTTTCGTCCGTTTTTATTTGTTTTCTTCCGTTTTCATACGTTTTTAACCATATTTATTCGTTTTTGTCCGTTTTTATATGCTTTCATACGTTTTCATCCGTTTTTCTTACGTTTCATCAATTTTAATACGTTTTAATCCGTTTTTATACGTTTTCATCCGTTTTTATACATTTCCGTCCGTTTTTATAGGTTTTCGTCCGTTTTTATATGTTTTTATTACGTTTTTATTTGCTTTAATACGTTTTCTTCCGTTTTCATACGTTTATAACCATATTTGTCCGTTTTTTATACGTTTTCATCCATTTTTATACGCTTTCGTCCGTTTTAATACGTTTTCATCCGTTTTTATACGTTTTCATCAGTTTTTATACGTTTTTACTCGTTTTCAACCGTTTTAATAGGTTTTCACTTGTTTTTATTTGTTTTAAAACGTTTTCATACGTTTTTAACCATATTTTATTCGTTTTCATCAATTTTTATACGCTTTCATCCGTTTTCATCAGTTTTCATACGTTTTCATCCATTTTTGTATGATTTTCTTACGTTTATATCTGTTTTGATACGTTTTTATACGTTTTCATCCGTTTTTATACGTTTTCGTCCATTTTTATATGTTTTTATTACGTTATCTGTTTTTATACGTTTTCTTCCATTTTCATACGTTTTTAACCATATTTATACGTTTTTGTCCTTTTTATACATTTTCATCCGTTTTTATACGCTTTCGTCCGTTTTTATACGTTTTCATCTGTTTTTATACGTTTTCGTCCGTTTTCATACATTTTTCTTACGTTTAATATGTTTAAATATGTTTTCTTACGTTTTTATCCGTTTTTATATGTTTTCGTCCATTTTTATACGTTTGTATCTGTTTTAATACGTTTTCTTCCATTTTCGTATGTTTTTAACCATATTTTTACATTTTTATACGTTTTCATCCGTTTTTATATGCTTTTCTTCGTTTTTATACGTTTTCATCCGTTTTTATATGTTTTCATCCGTTTTTATACATTTTTCTTACTTTTTTATCCGTTTTTATACGTTTTCAACCTTTTTTATACGCTTTTGTCCATTTTTATACGTATAAAAATGGACGAAAGCGTATAAAAATGGATGAAAACGTTTAAAAATGAACAAAAACGTATAAATATGGTTAAAACGTATGAAAACGTATTAAAACAGATAAAAATATAACAAAAGCATATAAAAATGTACAAAAACCTATAAAAATGTATAAAAACAGATGAAAACGTACAAAAATAGATGAAAACGTATGAAAACGTATTAAAACAGAAAATAACGTAAGAAAAACTTATAAAGACGGAGGAAAACGTATAAAAACGGATGAAAACGTATAAAAACGGACGAAAGCGTATAAAAAAGGTTGAAAACGTATAAAAACGGACAAAAACTTATAAATATGGTTAAAACCGTATGAGAATGGAAGAAAACGGATTAAAACTGATAAACGAAATAAAAACGTATAAGAATGAATGAAAACCTATTATAACGGACGAAAACGTATAAAAATGGATGAAAATGTATAAAAACGGATGAAAACGTATTAAAACAAATAAAAACGTTTAAAAACGGACGAAAACGTATAAAAACGGACGAAAGCATATAAAAACGGATGAAGACGTATAAAAACGTATAAATATGGTTAAAAACGTATGAAAACGGATTAAAACATATAAAAACGTATAAAAATGGACGAAAACCTATAAAAACGGACGAAAACGGATAAAAATGGACGAAAGCATATAAAAACGGATGAAGACGTATAAAAACGTATAAATATGGTTAAAAAAATGTAATAAAAACGTATAAAAATGGACGAAAACCTATAAAAACGAACGAAAACGTATAAAAGGGGATGAAAACGCATAAAAACGGATGAAAACGTACAAAAACGGATGAGAACAGATAAAAATGTATGAAAACGTAAGAAAAACGGACGAAAGCGTAAAAAAATTGATGAAAACGTATAAAAATTGACAAAAAGAGTAAATTACACCATTCGTCCTTATGGTTGCGAAATAACGAGTATACCCTCATGAGAAAACAAGTTAAGAAGAGATAACCAGCGTTAGTGGGCTCCGTTAGAGGGAGGGACAAACGTCGCATAATGTTTGCCACTTAAGGTCGAATGGTGCAATTTTTTTGGTCAAATGACTAACGGCTGCGGTCAACGCAAACCACAAGGACGAACGGTGTAATTTACTCTAATAATAATAATCCTTATTAAATATAATAATTAATAAAAATCATAAATTTAATATAAAAATAATTATTAGAAAATTAATTATATATTTAGATATTTATATTATTATATAAAATAGCGCTGTAAACGAACCGGACGAACACGAACGGAGCCTTGTTCATGTTCGTTCATTTAATTTTAACCGGACAAATAAACGAACACGAACACTTAAACGGATTAATTTTCTTGTTCATGTTCGTTTATTAAGAAAATGACTTGTTCATGTTCGTTCATTAAGACACTAAACGAACGCTAAACGGACATAAATGATCGAACATAAATGAACATAGACAAACAAACATAAACTTTATTAAATTATGCATCTAATATTGTTTTATAAGTGTTATTTTGTTTAAACAAAATAATTTTAAAATTATACAATTAAAAGATATGATATACGAACATAAATAAATAAATGAACATAAACGAACGTTAACGAACGTATAATCGGACATTCACTAACATAAATAAACGGACGTGACTTTTGTTCATGTTCGTTCATTTAACTTAACGATCGTAAAATATTGTTCATGTTCGTTCATTTAATAAATAAACGAACATAAACGAATTTTTTACCGAACGGTTCATGAAATGTTCACTGAACGTTCAGTTCGTTTACAACACTATTTATATATAATATAAAACTAATTATTATAATTATTATTCATTTTTTTTTAAAAATTAAAATAATATATTAATAATAATTACTAATAACGATAAAAGATAAATACTGATATTTAACTAGTAAAAATATGAATTACAACGTAATTCAACATATTCCATCAAGTTTGCTATGTAATATGAATTACATCACTGGACGTAATTGGTTGTAATCAAATTACATTTCCTTGCAAACCAAACACCCAATGTAATGTAATCTGAATTACAATTCTATCAATCCTGCCAACCAAACAGGATTGTAATGTAATTCAGATTACAATTACAACATATTATATCGAACTCCAGCGAACCAAACTCCCCTAAATGTTCAACAAGTACTGTGGGCCTGTGGCAACTAATTGACCACGTGTATATTGCTATAAGGGTTTTTCTAACTTGTGCCATAGGGGCACAAGTTAAGCACACCAAAAGTACACAGGGACCCACATAAAAGTACATTTTTATGTAGGTCCCTGTGTACTTTTTCGTGGGCCCATGTGTACTTTTAGTGTGCTTAACTTGTGCCCCTATGACACAAGTTAGAAAAACCACGTGTATCTTGCTATAAACAGCCCACTTAAATGTGATGGTGAAAAATATAACAATATTTTTTTTCTTTGATGTTAGATGATTTTCTTTTATGGGTGTTATTATTCATATCTCTTTTTAAATTTTATTTATTTTTTACTCCTCTTACTTACTTTGGGTGTGTTTGGTAAAATTAGAAGTAATAGTGAGCAGTACAGTAAGCAGTGAGCAGTAGCAGTTTTTCTAATAAAATCATTTGATAACGTAGCTGTAGGTGTAATCATAATGTATAAAACAGCTCTTAAATGCTCAACGCTCCTGAATGCTACTTCATGGAGCGTTGAAAAATTAGCATTATGAAAACATAGATAAAGCTACTTGTTGCTTGTCAAACGAACATTAAAGATTACAACGCTCAACGTTCATCGCTCCTAAATGCTCCCCGCCAAACACACCCCTTATACACCATTTATTGATAGTACATGACAGTTTTTTATCAGTTTATATTATGTAATTTCTGTCTTTTAATATTTTTGACTTGTCAGAATTGATTTTTCTGTTTCATACTGTTTGTTTCACAGTTTTAAGATAAAAAAAAATGTATAAAAGTTTAAAAAAGCAAAAAATCAAATTGAAAAAATGAGAAAAATAAGGAGGGGGGGGGGTGTTGTTAACTATCCACTTTTTTGGGAGTATGTATATCCCCTCCATTTTTCTTTAAATACATATATTTATGCGTATAACGGCGACAATGTATAGTTGAGTTAATTTGTGGGCTATTTATTTGTGAGGAGTTTGTGTTCAAAAAAAAAGTTGAGTGAAATATCTTTTAATCCCAAACCTCCATGTTCTTTTGGCTGTAAATGGTCTTTCATACAACTTTGGCTTTACCTTTGGCAAATTCTCTTTGATTCCATTGAAAATCTTTTAATATCTTATTTATTTATCTCTTTTATAGTGGAAATTGGAATAAGAAACACCGATGCCCAATATACATGTATAGACTCCAAAAGTGTTGTAATTAATTGCAATCTACTAGCATACGAAAGACTTTTATTTTTCCAGTCACCCTATCTAAATGACAATTACATCGACCCTCCTATTCTTAACAAAAACGGCTCCACAACGACCATAAACAAATCTTTTCATTTGTGACATTGTTAGGATTCGTTCTAATAGTTAGATGGTGAAATGAACTTCAGAGGTCAAGAGTATCTTAACTAGCCATTAGAATACGAATCGCGATAATGAATTTAAATGGGTTGGAGCTACATTTGGCGAAGCAAGTTAGGGAACAGGATTGGCGCAACGGACATATCTCATGTGAGGCATTTGTGTCACGTGGGAACAAAGGGAACTGAGTGGTTGCTCACAGGTAGTACCACATCGATACTACATTTGAACTTGGTTGCGACATAAAGACTGTTAGTCTGTTACTAATTTTAGACTTGTGGTCAGACAAGTGAATCAAATGATCATTCTCATCCTTGCTATTACTCCATGTGCTATTAGTATAAGCAAATTTAAAAAGGGGGTGGTAAACAAGGTTAAAAATCAAGGGTTTGGTTATTGATTCCTCTTCTTTAAGTTATATTCTTATGCCTACTATTTATTGATTAAATTCAATTTATGTTTGTAGGAGCCGTAAAAAATATTTTAATACAAAAAAATAATTGATTCTATTGTGATTTCTTTAAAAGGTTTAAATCGGCAAAGAAAAAAATTTCGTAAACCCTTGGTATTGACTCACCATTCATCAAGGACTAGCCCTAAGCAATGTTTAGTTGTTTTATGATATCTGAAAGAACTTTGGATTAGAACCGGGACTACAATTGTGATTTAACTTAATAAGTGGATAAAATTATAGTAATAAACAGTGTTGCGAAAAAAGGCGTACAAAGCCGATTAATCGTTGCCTAAGCGCTACTGGGTCATCAACCTTTCGAATTGTGTAAATCAGTGAAACAACTCAGTCAACCGTGGTCAACGGCTGTTAACGGTGGTCAAACTTACCGAAAATTTGCAAATCTTGCCGGAAATACCCAAAACTCGCCGTAAACTAGTTTGATCACTTATAGTCGCTGTTTATATCTATTATAAGATTTTTTTTAAGGAAAATCTTTCCAAGAGTACCCAAAACATGCCGAAAATACGCAAACTTTGCCGGAAATGTCAATCTGATTAATCATGTCTAGACTGATTATAAATTACAAGAGGCTCGACTACCCGACTACCGGTTCACGATTTTTACAACCTTAGTAATAAAGTAAGAACATTTAAATAAAAAATTAATTATGTGACACGGTATTATTTATGGGACATGTGTAAAGAAGTCCCGAAATCAATTACTCCGTACTACTATTTACTATAACCCGAGAATGTGACTTTCAAACCCGAGAATTTGGTAACAAAAACTCGTAGTTAATAAATGAGAGAGAGTGGGATCCACAATTATCATTTCTCATTCATTCATGCTCTTTTGTTTGTTTCATTCTTTTCCCCGCCCCCTCATCTTTCCTATCCCTCTCTCTCACACACACGAAATCACAAGCACACACAATAATATCATCCCTCTCACCAACTAAACCAAACCAAAAGAAAACCCATAAATAAAATAATTTCTTCTTCCTATCTATCAAAACGTTACTTGTACGATCATCATTCTAAAATCATCCCTCAATTTAACTCAAACCCACATTTTATATAAACTCATAACCCCCTCATTAGCTTTGTTACTACGCTTTTAATTCCAAAAAGGCACTTGTAACAGAAAGCCAAAAAAAGGTATTATTGACTATTCAGTTTCATCTTTTTTTAGGCGTTTTATATTGAATGTAGTCGTAAACGTTACTTATATGATCTGCTTCATTTATTTGCTGTTACTGATTGTTATACGTTACTTTCTCAACTTATTGGCTACTTTTTGATCGGTTTGTTACGCTGATCATTGTTAGTTTTTTTTTTTCTTTCTTTCCTTTGTATTTGATTGATTAGATTTATTCGGTTTATTACGATGGTTTTCGATATTTTGGTGACTGTTTGAGGTATGATCATGATGATTACTAGTGTGTGTTTTGGTTAGAATTTGTTGTTGATGAAATTCAGGGGGTGTTTGTTTAAGCTTATATGTGGCTTATCAGCTTATTTGTGTTTTGGCTTATATTTCGTAAGCCTCAATTTTCCGGCTTAGTACTTGTGGGCTTATATACGTTTATTATTATATGATAAACTTATATAAGCCCAAAAGTCTTGAGGCTTATGAAAAATAAGCCGAAATCAAATAAACTCATAAGCCCACATATATAAGCTTTGGTGGAAATGATTCTAAGTAAATCACCAATAAATATTTCCATTGTTTTTGCTATTCTTATGAATGCTGATTCAGTTTTCTGTCTAGATTTAACTTTGATTAGTTTTTGATATTTGGCTGAATATATGCATCAACATGTAAGTTAATGCGTAGGTATTGTTGCATTTTTAATCGCTTTGCTGTTTTGTTTGCATGTCACAATCCATAGGAACAAAGGGGCTACCAGTATTAATGAACTTTTGCCCAAAACAAAAAATTTAAACCGCTTGCGAGTTTTTCCCAATTTTTGTTGTTTTCTCTATCCCTTTTTTATAATTGAATCCATTATAAATGAGGTTTTTCTTAAGACGCCAGAATTCACACCAAGAGGGTGTAGCGTTTTGTACCCGAAATATTATAACTTTGCCAAATCCAAGTTTGTTTCTGGACTGATGTATAGGTTGTCTATATGAAGTTCTAATTATTTGGTTAATCGCATCTGCTGATGCTTTCGTTGTGCATATGTCAAGATCACCTGTCTTTCGTTCATCAATTTATGAATTATGACAATGCGTTTGTTTTGGTTCAGGTCTGCGATTTCTTGAAACTTTTGGATGAATACTGTAAATGAAGAAACCCCGGAGGATGGTAACCGGAGAGTGAAGTCCAGTGGTTCTGCTGGTTCTAGTGGCAAAAACAGGCGACACTCTATTGGTATAACAAGTTCTCGGAAGAGTACCGGAGAAGAGGTTAACAGCGTTCCTAATTATCTTAGAGCTTCCACTGGATCCTGTCATGATTTCTGTAAATATGGTAAGCATCATGAACATGTAAAGTCTGCTATTCCCGTAAAGTTCAAACGAACACCGGTCGTCGATAAAGAGAAAGTTACTAAGATTGTCGTTCCAGTAGAGAAAAAGAAAACCTCAACAGTCGCAAAAGTTATCCCTTCTACAGATCCCAAAACCCCAAAGCCTGCTGAACCTGTTGAGGTAACCAAAAAAGATGCTGCGTTACCATCTAAGAAGACACAGGTTATGAAACGGTCTTTGTCAACGAATGGGAAAGCAATGCGGAATGAGTTGACCAAAAATGATGTTATGTTACCATCTCAGAAAGCACAGGTTATGAAACGGTCTTTGTCAACGAATGGGAAAGCAGCACGGAATGAGCCCAAAATGTTTCAAAGGTCTGCTTCTCTTGTTAAACCAAGTCCAGTGACGGTGAACCGTGATGCTTCAGCAGGGTCAAATGCTGGGATTAAGACTGTTAAAAAGCCAGAGGTGACACCTAAAACGGGTCCTGTTAAGAAACTTATTCCCAAGGCTACCCTAACTGATTCACGGTACCAAAAAGCTTCTTTTAGTAGGGCTGAGAGTTTGAAGGCGATAAAATCTAAAAGTGAAAAACAGGTTGCGCCTTTAAAGGATCAAAATCGGATGCAAAAATCTGAGCCCAAGCAAACTGGTTCTGACAAGGTCCAGACACAAGCTTTGCTTGACATCGAGGCTGAATCTGAGGTCAATCTCGAGACCATGGAGTTTGACTTTATTGATTCATCAATGGAATTGAAGGACCCTCTTGCTTGCGCTAGCTCTCTGGTTCAGATAGAAACTATGGATGGTTTCAAGACTGAACCTGAGGTTAAACATGAGACCATGGAGTTTGGCTTTATTCATCCGTCAATGGAATTGGTCAATCCTCCGGTTTGCAGTGAATCTGAGCCTTTTTCATGCGACAATATTGTAGAAGAAGAGTCGTTGATCACGCATGCAGTTTATGAAAGCTCTGAACTTATTCCAGATGAAGAACTACTTGAGGAATCAGCCATTGCGCCTGCGGTTTTTGAGATTTCACAATCTTCTTCAAATGAACATGCTCTAGAAGAAGATTCGTTCATCAAGCATTCAGTTAATGAAAGCTCTGAAGTTTTTCCAGATGAACTGCTAGAAGAATCTGCAATTGCACCTACAGCTGAAGGCACCCAATCTTCATCAGAGAATGAGGTTTTAGATGAAGATCCGTTGATCACACATACAGTTTATGTAAGCTCTGAAGCTATTTTAGATGAAGAACTTCTAGAAGAATCTTCGATTGCACCTGCGGCTGTTGGAAGCTCCCAGTCTTCTTCAGACCAAGAGGGTACGGGAGAAGATTCGATGATCACGCATCCAGTTCGTGAGAGCTCTGAACTTTTGCCTGATAAAGAACTTCTAGGAGAATCATCGATTTCACTTCCAGTTGTTGAAAGCTCCCATGCTTCTACGGACAAAGAAGTATCAGAAGAAGAGTCACTGATTGCACCTCCAGTGTCTGAAAGCACTCAATCTTCTTATGATGAAGGGGTTCTAGAAGACGAGTCTGAGTACACTGATGACGACGATGAAGAAGTTGAAGTTTCAGAAGACGAGTCTGAAAGTAGTGATGATGAGAAAGAGGTTGCCGCTGCACAGAATGATGAAATGGAAACTACTGTAGGGGCTCAGGGCAAAGTCGTAAGAAAAGGCAGAGTGGTAATTTCCGAAGAAAAAGATGATAAGGGGGTAAAGTTGAAGTTCAGAAGGGGAAAGGTTCTTGACATACGGTCTGAAAATAACGGTCCTAGAAGGCTCAAGTTCAGGAAGAGAGTTATCGAGGGTAATGATGATGGTCAAAGTATGGCTAGAAGAACTTATAAAAACAAAACCTCAGACGTTCAAACCGAGACTGATGATCCTAGTAGGCTCAAATTCAAGGAAGGGAAAGTCATGGAGAGTAACGAAGAGAAAAAAGGCTTCAGTAGAAGAAGTTTTGAGAAGAAACTTGTTGAAGAAACAAACGATTCTAAAAATGGCCATGAAAGTGTTGTTTTGAAGCATCAAGGTGAGCAGGAAAAGAAAGATGCTCAAGGCTTGTTGAATAACGTCATTGAAGAAACAGCGAGTAAGCTCGCTGAAAGTAGGAAGAGTAAGGTGAAGGCGTTGGTGGGTGCTTTTGAAACCGTGATATCTCTCCAAGATGGCAAACCCTCTTCCACGTGATGAAGAAAATGGTCATTTCTTTCACAATAACACAGGTTTTGTAAAGGAATTGTAGATGAAGAGCCTGGTGATTGTGATGGAAGTTTTACACAAACTAATAGGATGATTTGAGGACTTCTTTACGCTGCTGGTTTTTAACTGTGGTAAGTGGCAACTCGTGCTTTGGATGTTTCTTTTTTTTTTTCTTTGCATTTTGACTTTACATATAAGTAATAATGTGACAAACTTACAAGTCTTTGCGACTGTCGGATCTACAAATGAAAACATGTGAACATAGTTGGGTTTTGGTTTTGTGGTGCGGAACAATGTTGACAATCTTATAGTGATATATTGTATTTTTGCTTGTTATCTTGAAGTGAGATTAATTTTGTTCATTTAAGTTTTATTTACTTGCAAAAATGTGGGCCACAAGTGTGGTTCTTTTGTAACAAGACTGGAATTGTGTTATGATCAAGTCAAATCCACATAGTTTTTGCTGTGGAAATCGGCCCTTTCATTTGCTGTGCTGCGCTTGAATTGCGTCCAGGTCAAGCCGTTTGTATCTTTTATGGCAGTGGAAAATGTGGTTTTATGAGTTATGACCCATTATACGTTGTCCAATCTCATCTATACCAATTCATCGACAAATGTAGAACTTTATAAGTTTGACCATTGTCGCTCTTCTGAAGCCAAATAATGCACAATTGACGAAAGGGCAACTTACAAGAATTACTAAAATTAGAACTTTTGATATGTTGAGTTTGACCATGGTGTCTCTTTTTTATGGTTTTATTGAAAAAAATTTGTGAGCTACTTGCTCTTTTCTATTGTCAGCATCTTACCAACTTCGTAATAATCTTTATATCTCAATTTCACATGTCCATTCTTTTACAATAAGGAGAAACTCGTCCCTAGCCATGCCTACGTGGCTTTCTACTCGTCGCTCGCCATCATACCGGGCCTATTCGCCGTGGCTCGCCGTGAGAGGCTTACTCGTCTGCACGGCGAGCTTCTTTGTCTGACAATTCGAACGTTTCCTCCTTTTTTTTTCTCTTTTTCGGTGGGGTTTTTTTTTTTTTTTTTTTTTTTTTTTTTTTTAATGTTTTTTGTTTGTGTTTGATTTTCAGCTGCTATTGGTTGTGGTTGTATTTGTGTTTGTGTTTGCAGGTGGCTGGAATATGAAGGGGTAGAAGGGTGTTGGGCCTGATGGGCTGGAACTACAAAATGGGTTTGCAGGTGGCTGGAATGTTAAGGGGTAGAAGGGTGTTGGGCCTACCAGAAATTTTCTTATAAATTTTGTATCATTTTTTTTAGTAACTTTATTTTAAGTTTTGTATGTATTTTAATATGTTGTATGTATTTTTATTTTTATGAAATGAATTTAGTTTATTTTGGTATTTGAATAAAAGAAATAAAAATAGATAGTGTGGGGCCCAAATGAGTAAGTTGTGGTATGTTATGGGAAAGAGGGTTGTAAGTTGTGGTATGTCATGGTGACGTGGCACCCCGTAGGGCTCGAATGAGGAGTTTTACCTCTTCATGATACCTTCTGGTCTAAATGATACTGCCTCCGTCTCAAAAAGAGTGTCCATAAACAAAAAATAGACAAATTATGATATGTGTAAATAATGCTAGTTTTGATTAATAAAAAGTCATTTTTACCCTCATAGTCAATATAGAAATTAGAAATGAGTAATTAATGTAAGTTTTGATTATAAAGGTAAAGTAAGAAAACCAATAATTACCAGTCATAATTATTGTTCATATATAAAAACTGGACATTTATTTTGTGACAAACATAAATAGTAAGATGAACACTTTTTATGAGAGAGAGTGAGTAGAAAACTAGTTATTTAAACATTTCAAATTTAATGCCAATAATTTGGATTGTTGCATGAGACCTGAAAAATACTATTTTGTAGAAACCCTTATTTATTTAATCTAAAAATGTTAAGTTTAGTTGATACATAGGGGGGTCATATATCCAAAAGCTATTAGATTAGCTTCTTTGTTGTTAATTCTCACAACAAAAATGTCTCTAGATCCAAGTAATATTTAAGAGCTCCAAAAGTAGTTTTATCTTGAGCACTTTTGATAATTTTTATGGTCGTTCTCAACTCAGAACAATATTAGGAATGTTAATTTTTTTTTTTTTTTTTTTTTTTTTTTTTTTTTATAATTTTTTACTAGTATTATTAGTTTCAAACCAAATTAACAGGAATACAATACATTAGTTAATATTTTTAAACACACAACAATATGGTAAATAAAATTTTCAATAGCAATTACTTGGTCAAAAACTCAAAAAAAGACAATACAAACACAAAATTAGATTTCATTTGTGCAACAACATGTTTTGGAATCCTTGCACTTTCCTGCCCTAAAAGAATACTTGCACAGCGCATCGCATAGCGTATCCTCACACCCTTCGCGGATTGTTGAACATTGTTCATTCTCGTTTCCCGAATTGGCGTTCAATATCAATCTTAGCATGGTCGGGTTGGACAATAAGAGCTCAATGGGTTGAGGTCTTAAAGCCAATGTAGATACTTGGATTGATGTAACTAGAACCATTATGAACAAGACATTAAGCGTTTTGGCTAATCTCATCTTTTCACCCTTTTGTTTCTCTTAGTTTAAGTATGTTTGGAAGTAGTCAAGTGATCTATATATAGGCAGGTGTTGTATGCATCGTGTATTTGAGCAATAATGTTGGAACATATCTTGATAATTTTTTTAGAACATTTAATTGGGATACGACATCTGAGAAACCTCACTGAATTATAGTGAAGCCTTGCACGTACCTTAGACAACGAGATGTTGACCATGGGCCGTTACAAGTATTCGGAGGGAAAAACCTCAAGGCTTGCCATCCTAAGGATCGAACTCAAGACCTTGCGTAAAACCGAGAGTGTTCAAAAGACTATTTTATTAGCATAATCTTGATAATAAATGCAACATATCTTGATAATAAAGACTATTTTATTAGCATAATCTAATGCATTAAATGCAAAATACAAAATACAAAAGTTGGAACATTCTTGACTTATCATGTTGATAATAACTTGAGTATCCTTATACCATGTATTTATTAGGCGTGTTCAAAAAACCAGAGATATCGACAAATCGAGCCGAACCGCTCAACATAAAACCCAAAAAAAAAAAAATAATAAAAAATAAATAAATAAATAAATAAAATCCTAAAGCCTAAGAAACCGAAACAAAAAAAGACCGAAAACGGAAAAAAAAACCCGTTTATCACGGACCGGTTTCGGTTTTTATATTTAGATCAGCGGTTAACCGAACCGAATCTTGTATAATATACATGAAGGTTTTTATCTAAATTTTCAAATAATTGTACAAGTATCGATTATATTGTTGCAGTGTATAACGATTTTTTTGCTCCTAATGTAAACAGTTACTAAACATCTATGTGTGAAAACAAATTAATGTAATTGTAACCTATAAACGTCGAACAAATATTTTTTGTTAATGTGTTATGTATGTTTATTTGAACCTAATTATTGTGACGGAATAACTTTCTATTTAATATTATTTAATATACTAAAACTACATTTTACATTTTAGATAATGTTATTATTGTTTATAAAGTTAAACTCATTTAAACGTCTAGAATGGTTAACCGTGAAGCGAACAGCGGGTAACCACTCAATTCAAGTACACGCATGTCCGGTTACCCGCCTAGTGCGGTTTGGTTTCGGATAGTAATATGAATTATTCGCTCCGCGATAGATAGTTTAAATATTCCAACTAACCGAACCGAACCGCCCAATGAACAACCTTGTATCTATCGAGTATCCTTATATCCGTGGGTTGCGCCATACATTTTTTTACGTGAAATAAAATTTTATTTAACGGTGGTAAAATTTTAGTCAATATGAAAATATAGTTGATCAAATTACAGCTCAGCCACAAAACCTGTTATATTCTGATGAAAGAATGTGCTTTCTTTTAAATGATTCATAAACAAAATTATGTTTGTAATTTATTAATTAGCATATCAATATTAGTGGCTCAAGCCCACTGATCACACACTCAAATCAAACATATTAACAAAGCCCAGTAACACTTGATAAGCCCGACTTAAATCCTAGGCCATGCCTGGGCTGGTAAAATCTCTCATGACTGACTGAGTAAGACAGTACTACTGCTTCTAAACTATCACTAGCAGTTAAGATGTACATCTGACACGGTACAGTGAGGACGCACGACAAGCACCACTATGTACGAGCTAAAGAACGAACGACACATGTCCTCCTTGCCTGCTCTTAGATGATCAACACCTGCCTTCCTAGCGGCCGTTGATCATCTCCAAAGGGTTTATCTCTAAATCCTATAAATCTCTCTATAAAAGGAGAGCAACACACAACTTCACAAGGTTCACACACTTGCGCAAATACTACCTTACATCAGTGTAGTATGGTTCTTGTTTAAGTATTACCCGAGCTTTTTTATCAATATCAATCTCATCGGGTCCTTACCGTTCAACAAGATAAACCAAACAACAAAATCATTCTCATCCCATCTCTAAACCGATTTACATACCATACGTAAACATGGCATCATTCGTGGGGACATGATACAAAATAGTCACAAATTTATTGAAAATTTTCATCTATTTTCACTCATTTCTCACTCAAAAATCCATTTTTTCCTAAAACCATTAGTTTCTTGGTTAAACATTGCTGGCGAACAACACCCTAAAATTTCTGAGACACCGAAACACCACCTCGGACCTATCCGAGTGGACAACCTCCCTCACAAGGAGAAAAACCAATAAATACCCGAAAAAGAGATTCACTAATCATTTAGAAACAACACAAAGAAACCTATCGGGAAGACGCATGCAGCAGCTAACCTTGCAGTCCTGCACACGTCATTCCCCCTAAAGAAGCTCACATGGTTCTACGAGAGACATCACACTCGCAGGTCACCCACACAAGCTCAAAAATCGCAACTGCTCGAGATTCAGGGGGTAGAAAGGGGTACTAGAGGATGTCAGGGAAAGGGTCCGACAAACATGCAACTCAGGTCACGCTACACGCACTTACTGGGGAAAATTTAGGTAAACGCATACCAACTCACGTGTCCTTATTCGCATTACTTTACATATAGCAATCAGACCAAGCCCCTGCCTGGGAACCACCCTAGGTACGACATACAGAAAGGCACCCTGGCATTCCCTCATAGCCCCTACCCTGGACATAACATGTAACCTATCATACACTTAGAACAAATCTGAAACACGTACCTAGCAAAGCTCAACACTAGGGAACTCATAGAGAGTAGACCACGACATTTAGCCAATTCACTCAAACCCGACCACCCTGACACACAACCCAGGGTAGATAACAATAGCCAAATGGAACAAGAATCCCTCAGGGAACAAATAGGAAGTGTCAACATGACCCAATTATGGCACTCAGGCACAAAGAGAGGCAATGAAGTCATGGAGACATAGCAACATACCCCATTGGGAAGCATTCCATGGGATACATTCATACCATCATCCAATCCCGTACTCATAACAGCAATGATAGCTTCAAATTGGGTTAGCAGGATATACATAGACGGGGGGAGTTCAGTCGACATAATGTACGAACACTGTTTCAACAAACTCCCAGAGCAAATCAGCTCAAACCTTTAGCCTCCAACCACACAACTAATCGGTTTCTTATTGGATAGGTCATACCGTGAAGGAGTAGTCACTTTAGAGCTCATAGTAAGAATACACCTGCTGTCAAGAACAATCATGTTACAGTTCCACATTGTCAAGTCTAAATCTAAGTGTAACGTCATACTCGGAAGGACAACACTTCCAAAGCTTAGTGTGGAAGTCTCCACCATCAGGTCATTAGTAGAATTCCCAACAAGAACAGGAGTCGCTATGGTAAAAACCGACTACCCAGGCAAAGACGCAAGTCTAGCAGCCGCGGTGGAGGAAAGTAGTATCAAGGAGATCGCGTGGGAATCTATTCTGGGAGAGAATCCCAAACAGGTGAAAGTTTTCATACATCCCGGATACCCAGATCAACCCATCACAATCGGAGTTAACCTTTCACCCCAAGTTCAGAACCAACTGGTACAACTACTGGCAAACAACTTAGACATATTCGCTTAGAAACCTTCAGACATGATGGGTATTCCCATGGAATTAGCAGGACACTGCCTGGGCCTAAACCAATATGCACCACCTATCAGACAAAAAAGACGCATTCTTTCTCTAGAACGCTCTCAGACTATAGATTCCTAGGTAACGGACCTAATCCAAGCAGGCATCTTACGTCTGGTCAAATATCAAACCTGGGTCACAAACCCAGTTATGGTCAAGAAAGTCAATGGCATGTGGCGCATGTGTGTCGACTTTACCAGCCTAAACAAGGCATCTCCAAAAGACTACTACCCTTTACCTCCCGCCGACTGGAAAGTAGAGTCTTTAAATAAAACCATTACTTACACATAATTATTCATACACTTCAAAATATATAACTATTTATATACTCTTATAACTACTATTTTTACATATCTTTAACAATAATGTTCCAATATCCCGACAACGTCTAGTATTGTTCATAATCACTTTTCGTACGTTGTCTTTCAGTTAATGTCGAACCGGAATCTTATTCGTCCTTGATATTTTATTGTCATACACTTATGCACTTCCAAGAGCCAATACCTACAAATACTTTGAAAATTGTTTTAAACTTAAATGCTGCCACACAAGCAACAACAACGTAAACACTTTAAAACTTTTGAATTAAATTCGTGGAGTCTAAAACTTAGTCTGTGAACTAAAACATGCCTTACTAATCTAGGTCGCGTGTTGTAGCAACTCGTAGAATTCCCTAGTCATTAGTCAGTGTTAATCTAGTATTAACCCATCATTACTGTTCACTTAACCATTTTACGAGCAAAATTTAAAAATTTTGTTTATTACATTTCTATAATTCAAACGTTGTTACATTATTCATGATACTTCGGGACGAGCTCACACGCGCATCACGAAAGTCCAATACACAAATAATCACCAAACGGATCATAAACTCTTATTTCTAAACCCAACACTATTCAAGCCTAACACAATACAAGCCCAATTTTAATTTTTCTTTTATCCTAATTCGACCCAACTCACTTACACTTGGCCTCTTTTATTCTAAAATTTGACACACAACTCTTGTCAAATTTTACATAATACGAATCCTTATACTCCCGATATATAAGAATTACAAACCTCATTATTTGAATCGAACGTTTGCTATGTAAACGAGACCCAAAGCTAAGCTCATTCGACCAACTATACAACTCAATCAGAATCCAACCAAAGTCGACCAAATATATTTTTCCCTATATGTTTTACATTGTTCTCGACATAGGAACTTCTAAAAATATTTCCACACTCATCAAAACTCACTTGGTCACGTATGAATGTTGTTTGGACGCTTTTTAATATATGTCGACATACATATTGTAACACCCCCGTTTTCGATATACGCAGCGAAATATAAATTTGGGGTATTACTTCATGGTTCACAGTCATGAGAATAGAAAACGACTCGAAAAGAGAAGTTTTAAATAAATTGTTATCATTCATTTATTTAAATCAGAGTACATAATATAGGTCCCAGAGGGAGGTTCGGAAAATATGATATAAAAGATACATTATTCATTGAATGATAACAAAGTGGACACTCTTATTATAAAAAGAAAGTCCACAGCCACTCCGTGCCGATAGCCATACTCCTAGTTACCTAAGATAAACATGCTTAAAAAGTCAACACAAAGGTTGAGTGAATCTATAGTGTTTAAAGTAACAATCAGTTTTGAACACAAGATAAATAGTAAAGAAATCAGTTCAATCATAATTCGGAATATTGCACTAAACCTCATGACACACAATGCGTTGACAATTTCCAGTCTCACTAACATAATTAAATGGTAGTGGTTTGCCCCCGAGTTTAAGAAATCAAATATAATGCATCTGCCTAACCGGCTACCAAGCAGATATCCATCCTATTAGTACAAATGAGTCGACAGGCCAATAGATCTATTCACTATATTCGCACTCACCCTGCGGGTGACTAATGGTGCATGATATGAAGGTCTTTCAATAAATACAATCACAATAATAAGGGACTGTTAGCCTAGTACAATAACAATCAGGAAAATACTTGTGTTCGGTTTGATAACATGTATCTCCCCACATATTTGGAAAACATGTAAATAAGAAAAGTGGGACTATAAACTCACTTGAAAGTCTGGATGGAAAACAAAGTTTATTTAAAGTTGATAACCTGGGTTGGTTATGTCAAGTTTTCAGTAACTGTTTCTGAATATATAAGTTTTATTATTCATTCCGTTCGTTCGTTTAAATAGGTAATTCGTTCGTTCGTAATTGTAGAAAACGTATTTTAATTCTTAATAATAATAATAATAATAATATAATAATAATAATAATAATAATAATAATAATAATAATAATAATAATATAATAATAATAATAATAATAATAATAATAATAATAATATTAATTATAGTTTGAACATTTTCACTTCTTCCCCTAAAGTTCTACATATTGGCAACTTTTACCCTTGAACTTTAGTATAATGACAAATTTTACCCCTCAACTTTCACAAAATTACAATTTTTACCCCTCAACTTTGGTTAAATGACAATTTTTACCCTACAGTTTCAAAAATGACACTTTTTACCCCTAGGGTTTAGGTCGACAGCATGTACAGTCCTTTTTATAATTTTAGTTTGGTTTTGGAAAGAAATACCCTTGAGACTTCTAGTGCTTTACACACGACATCCCCAATTCATTTAAACTCATTATTTCTTACGAAAATGGACCAAACTTGTTACGACTCCTTTGTTACTTAAGTATCAGTGTATAAAGACTATTTTTACCAATTTATAGACCATGGTTCGAGCTCACGAGCTCACAAATAATTTATTAGGGTGCGTTTGATCAGTTCGTCGAGGCAGAAAACACCCGACAAGAAGTGACCATATCTTATTCATTTCTCAATCAAATGACTTCATTCTTTTTCCAGAATTTAGCTAACTTAGTGATCTAATAGTGTGCAAAAATCTAGAATTTTAGGGGCTTGTTTAGTGGTCGAATTTCAACAAGCAAACCCAGGGTCTGCTGTTGGTTGCGACAACAACAAAAGAGAAAAAGATTTTAAATTTTTGATTTTTAAACTTGTTAACTAGGAAACTTAAGTTATTTATAGTATCTATGACATGTCTAGATTATTTCTAACTTGTTTTAGATATTGTTGATGTGTAAAAATAATTTTTAAGGGTGTTTGTTTTAGTTCACTCGATAAGGACCAAAAGAAAGAAAAAAAAGAAAATTTCAAAAATTTAAGTTATAACTTATTTTTAGTGATTATTTATTATTGTTTTGAGAGTATAATAAAGGTATAAAAAGAAATAATATTGGTTTAGAATACTTACCAAGTTATAGGGCTCGATTAGGGTTTTGGATTGCGAGTAAGGACTCAAATTAGTGCACAAGGCTTCTTGTCTTCTCCTAGGCTTCCTTTAGATATTATTGGGATGGTATGAAAGGTGTATGATCAGTAGTGAACGGGTAGTAGGCTGTTTAGGGTATGTTGAGTGAGTTGTGGGACAAAAGGTGAAGTATAGGTCGAGTATTTATAGAAGGGGAGTGTTAGGGTTTCTAAAGAGTTCTAGGGTTCCTTCTTGGGGAAGATGAAGAGGCTTGGGTGATGGGTGAGGTTAATTAGGGCGCCACATGGGTAGGAGGAGGGAAAGGATGATGTGTAAGTCTCCCTATCATACAAGTATTCCATTCTAGAAGGGGGGGAAAGATGTGGAGGCTTTAGGTTCTTACATTTGGATTTCTAGGGTTTAGAAAAACTAGGGTTTAGTTTGATTCCTAGTTTGATTCGAGCTAGGTTTTTAGGACTTGGGAAATTTGGTTCGAACAAGGCTTTAGGTGGTTGTACATCATGCTTAGTTGGGTAGTATTCTAGGGTTTAAGGTTTAGTTAGGGTTTCTAGGGTTGTGGGATTTTTAGAGGATTTTTATGGTTTTATGTAATAATATTACATATATCGATTTGTGTTTATGTGTAGGAAAAATACTTTTTTGCATTGGCTAGTTGTACCTTAGGCTTAGGAGAGTTGTACTAGGGTTTAGAAAACAGGAAAAATATAATTTTAATTATTTCTTAATTTATATAATTTTTATATAGTTTTTATTAAGGTTTTAAGATGATTAAATGAATTTTTAAGTTTTTGTGCATTAGAGGGTTGTACCATGGGTTTAAGGGTTTGTACATTTGTTAAATAAATTAATAAATTATTTTAGAAAAAAATTAATGTGTAAAGATATTACAACGTATGTCTTTTAAATAATTATTATTAAGGTTTTTATAAGGTTTTTATTTATATTTTGTATTTATCCTTTAAAGACTTGTACCTTGATTTAGAAGACTTGTACATATATATTTTGTAAAAATATTAATTAGGGTTTGTGAATTTATTACATATAATAATAGTTTTGGTGAAATTAGGTTTTTATCAGGAGTTATAGTGGAATTAGGGTTTCTGTGCTTTAGTGACTTGTACATTATTTAAATAAATTGTATTTTAGTGTTTTTAGGGTTTCGTTATTTTTATATGTTGTTATGGTGGTTTAGGGTTTCATAAAAACTCTTATTAAATAAGAAACGTTCAGTTTTAAATATACGTTAACGAAATAACGTAAAGTGGTAAATGGGATCTCATAAAGTTTCAAGTCAAAGATGTTTAAATACTAAATAAGTTGAGGTTAGGTTGCAAGCACGTTTATCAGGAATATAATTTATGTCACATAAGTTAAGAATTGTAATCAGATAATAAATAAATAAATAAAAATTTCTACGTGGAAAAAGGATAAGTACTAGATAATTATATATGGAAATCTTACAGTGGTCACATTATCTCCCCGTTGAAGGGAATCTCGTCCCGAGATTCAGTCGGCGTTGGTCGGTGAGTTAGGAAAAAGATGTGGGTACTTGGCCCGGATTTGATCTTCTCGTTCCCAGGTAAATTCTGGTCCTCTTTTGGAGTTCCATCTAACCTTTACGATGGGAACGCGACTTCGCTTGAGTTGTTTGATTTCTCTATCCATGATCTCCACAGGTTCTTCCACAAAATTGTGCTTATCATTGAGACGAAGCTCTTTCATGGGAATTACGAGTGTTTCATCTGATAGACACTTCTTTAGATTAGAGACGTGGAAGACAGGGTGTATTTTACTGAGTTCTACGGGAAGTTCAAGTCAATAAGCTACTAGACCGATCCTCTCCAGAATCTTAAATGGCCCAATATATCGGGGATTCAACTTTCCTCGTTTTCCAAATCTGACCATGCCCTTCCATGGTGACACCTTTAACATAACTTTATCTCCAATTTCAAATTCCATAGGCTTCCGTTTTGCATCTGCGTAACTCTTTTGCCTATCTCGGGCAGCTTTTAGATGTTGTCGGATTTGCACCATCTTATCGGTAGTCTCTTGAATTATCTCGGGTCCGGTAAGTTGGGATTCTCCAACTTCTGCCCAACAAACAGGGGATCGGCACTTCCGTCCATATAGTGCCTCAAACGGTGCTGCTTTGATGCTAGCATGGTAACTATTGTTGTATGAGAATTCTGCCAAAGGAAAATGTGTATCCCATCCTTTACCAAAATCTATGACACATGCTCTGAGTATATCCTCCAACGTTTGAATAGTTCTCTCCCTCTGTCCGTCGGTTTGTTGATGATAAGCCGTACTCATATCTAAATTAGTATCCAAAGCTTTTTGGAGCTTTTCCCAAAATTGAGACGTGAAACGAGAATCACGATATGAAATAATGGAAACTGGTACTCCATGTCGGGAAACTATCTCTTTTAGATATAATTTGGCTAAATCCTATACTCCATCAGTCTCCTTGATTGGCAAAAAGTGAGCTGATTTAGTAAGACGATCAACTATGACCCAAATAGTGTCATATCCACTTGACGTCCTAGGTAATTTGGTGATAAAATCCATAGTTATTCGTTCCCATTTCCGTTCAGGAATCTCAGGTTGAGTCAATAGACCGGATGGCCTTTGATGCTCCGTTTTAACTCGTGCACATGTCAAACATTTACTGACATATTCAGCTATGTCAGCTTTCATGTTTGGCCACCAGTAAAGCTTTTTGAGATCCTGGTACATCTTTTCAGATCCTGGATGGATTGAATACTTGGACTTATGTGATTCGTGCATAATTACATTTCTTAAATCACCAAAGAGCAGTAACCAACTTCGTTTCTTTATACAACGTGTCCCATCAGGACGGATTTCAAATGTTTGTCCATACCTCTCAAATTCTCAGCCTGAACATTTTCTTCCTTTACTACTTCGGCTTGTGCGTTGAGAATTTGGGATGGCAAGCCCAAATTAATGGTCATTACTAAAGCTCTAACTCGGAGAGGTTTAATTCGTTCCTTCCTGCTCAAAGCATCTGCTACAACATTTGCTTTTCCAAGGTGATAACGAATTTCACAATCGTAGTTGCTTAGTAACTCTAACCATCAGCGTTGTCTCATATTTAATTCTTTTTGATCGAGAATATGTTGAAGGCTGTTATGATCTGTGAATACGACGCACTTCGTACCATACAGATAATGTCTCCAGATTTTAAGAGCAAATACAACTGCTCCTAGCTCAAGATCATGAGTCGTATAATTCTCCTCATGAGGCTTAAGCTGTCTAGAGGCATAAGCAATCACTTTATTCCTCTGCATCAACACCGCGCCTAAACCTTGGTGTGACACATCGCAGTAAACAACAAAATCTTCACTTCCTTCTGGTAAAGCTAAAATTGGAGCTTCGCAAAGCTTTTGTTTTAAAAGCTGGAAAGCTTTCTCTTGATTCTCTCCCCAGACATACTTCTTATTTTTCTGGGTCATTTCAGTTAAAGATTTGGCAATCTTTGAAAATCCCTCAATAAATCTCCGGTAGTAGCCAGCAAGTCCTTAAAATTGACGCACCTCCGTGGGAGTCGTCGGTGTCGTCCAATTTTTGACTGCTTCTATTTTGGAGGGATCCACGTGAATTCCATGGCGATCAACCACGTGTCCAAGAAACTGCACGGTATGAATCCAAAAATCACATTTGGAAAATTTAGCGTACAACTGTTCCCTCTTGAGTAGTTCCAAAATAGTCCTCAAATGCTCCGTATGTTCTTCTTTACTCCGAGAATAGATAAGAATATCATCAATGAACACGATCACGAATTTATCCAAATAAGGTTTACATACACGATTCATGAGATCCATGAATATCGCTGGTGCATTAGTCAACCCAAATGGCATTACTTGAAATTCGTAGTGACCGTATCTCGTTCTAAAAGTTGTTTTAGGAATATCCTCTTCCCTAACACGCAATTGATGATATCCAGATCTTAGGTCGATTTTTGAGTAGACGCTTGACCCTTGCAGTTGGTCAAACAAGTCATCGATCCTTGGTAATGGATATCGATTCTTCACCGTAGGTTTATTCAACTCCCGGTAATCAATACACATCCTAAGAGATCTGTCCTTCTTCTTGACGAATAGAACATGTGCTCCCCAAGGCGACGAACTTGGTCGAATAAATCCTTTATCTAATAACTCCTGTAGTTGATTGGATAGTTCCTGCATTTCTGATGGCGCTAAACGGTAAGGTGCTCGTGCTACTGGCGCTGCTCCTGGCACCAAGTCGATCTGAAACTCTACCTGACGAACAGGTGGTAGTCCAGGTAACTCTTCAGGAAATACTTCCAGAAAATCTCGTACTACAGGTACGTCCTCCAATCGTTTTTCATCCGTCTTCTTCTCAGTCACATGAGCTAAGAATGCTTGACATCCTCTGTTGATATATTTCATGGTTTTGTTGCAAGATATTATGCTTAAGCGGGTTTTACTTTGATTACCTCGAATAATCAAAGTCTCACCCTCAAAAGGGATGTGAACCACTTTCTCGTCACATAAAATCTTTGCATGATATTTGGATAACCAATCCATACCAACGATTACGTCGAAGCTTCCTAGTTCAATAGGCATAAGGTCGATGTCAAAGGGCTGATTTAGTAGGGTTAAGGTACAACCTCGGATTATAGAGTTAGTGCCTACTAATTTTCCATTAGCTAGCTCAATTTCGTAGGTATGATTTAAGGCAGTGGGAGTGAGTTTAAGTAAAGTAGCGAAAGTAAGAGATATATAACTTTTATCGGCTCCGGTATCAAATAATACTTTAGCTAAATGTTGATTGAGAGGAAACATACCCGTGACTATGTCCGGGTTCTGCTGCGCATTGCCATCTCCCAACACGTATACTCGTCCGCGTGCATCATTGTTTGGATTTGCGTTCAACTTAGGACACTGGTTCTTATAATGCCCTTTCTCTCCACATCCGTGGCATGTCATGATCACCGGCTGCAGATTTGCTCCTGTCGCCTTACAGTCTTTGGTCTGATGTCCTATCTTTTGACACTTCATGCACTTAACAGTGCATGGACCAAAGTGGTGCAACAAGCATCGATTGCATAACAGCTTCGTTCCGACATAACCACTCTTCTCAGTAGGAGCGGCAGTATAGGCTTTGGCTGTTTCCTGACGACGGTTTTGCTGGTGATGGTATTGGTTACGGTTTTGGTGGTAGTTGTTTTGAATATGACGGTTGTTATTGGGACGATTTTTGTAATGACGGAAATTTCTGCTATCATCAAACTTTCGTTTGTGATCGCTGTTTCCCTGAATAGAATTTTGCTTAATTTCTCGATCCATCAGCTTCTGAGCTGTGGTCATTGTTTTTTCCAGCGATTGAGGCTTTGAAAGAGTAACATTCCCCTCGATGCTTCGAGGTAACCCTTCAATATATTTCTCCAGCAACTTCTCAAGATCAGGCACCATAGTAGGACATAGGAGAGCAAGCTCCTGAAACCTTCTATTGTATGCCTTGACATCTGTTCCTTTCACCGCTAGCTGGTGAAATTCATCTTCCAACTTTTTGATTTCGGTACGGGGACAATACTTTTTCAGCATTTTCTTTTTAAGATCATCCCAAGTGAGTTGATGAGCTGCTTCTATCCCCATAGTCCGGGAAGTAGCAGACCACCAAGACAAGACATCATCTAACAAAGTCCCGGTAGCGAAAGCAACTTTGCAGTCGTCAGAACACCCGCTCCTTACAAAGACCACTTCCGTACGTTCAAACCAACGAGCTAATTCTGTAGCTCCTTCTGTTCCCTTGAAGAAAGTCGGTTTGCAGTTCATGAAATCTTTGTAAGTGCACTTGCGAGCATTAGCTGACTCACTATCTCCATTGGGTCGGCTTGAACTTCTAGTACGAGCCATTTCCGCTGCTTGAGTCTCAAGTGCTGCAGCAACACTGTCTGCAACAAGCTTTCGGATAGCAGCTTGGGACATGGCTGGTTCTGGGGATTTGCGAGACATACTTCTATTATTATTACAAGAAAACACACGTTTAGATTTTTTTTTTTTATTATTATTATTATTATTATTTTGCATTGTGATTATATCATACACAGCCAAATATCTTAGCCATATATAGTCATAAATAACTTGTTATTTTGTTATACACATAACAAAATTGCCACAAGTGTCTTATCTATGCTACATATCTCATGGCTAACATAAAGTACAAAAGCTGTTTGATACACACAACATACTAGTGCTATGTCTATACCATATACTCCAAAATTTAGACGTAGCACCAAAAGATAGTATATATATCGATCTAGTCTACTGACCACCAAGAGCTCCCTTAAGTTCAGCTATCATGCTAGTGAGGACCTGCATGTTCGTCTGCATCTCCGTGAACGTCATTTCCAAAACCGCGATCCGATTCTAAGCCGTTGCCAGTTCCTCATTCCTTTTGATCATTTCTTCTACCAATTTCAGCTCATTTTCATAAACAAAAGGTATTTCACGTTTAACCTGCTCGTAATGTTGCTCAGACTCTTCACAGTTTTCTTTTACCTTTTGCTGCATCACCTCCTGATCTGTCATTCAATCTTCTATTCTGCATTTAATGCCTTCAATGCGCTTTAATGGAAGTTCGTCGAGATGCCCCAATGCAGTCTCAATCTGCTCCTCTTGGCGCTCTAGCCGTGACAGAAGAGTAGAGACAGACGGTTGACGTTCCTGCGCTGCCTGGAAACTTTCTCCTATTTCAAAGACTCGCGGAGGGGTAGAGACGTCAGAAGTAGGTGATTGAGGTGCAGTATTATATCGGGCTATAATGGCTTGGACCTCATCACTAAGTTCAAACAGTATGGATGGGGGAGGGAAATCGGTAGATGATGGTGGCGGCGGGGGTAAAGACGTTGGGATTGAGAGTTCAAAAGTAGGCAACATATATGGATATGGACGGGGTAAGGGTGAGGAAAACACGGGAAGCGTTCTCATTCGCGCCGTCCTTCGGATTCTCTCTGGCTGTATCTCCCTAACCGAAGAGGAATCTGGTTCGAATAACCCTTCATCTATAATTATACAAGTTCTCTCTCTAGTCTGCATATAAGGATCATCAGAAAATGGCACAACATCAGGCATCAAAGTGTCTTCGAACGGCTCTTCAGAAGGATCCGACTCTGCATCATGCCCGAATGCCGGAGAAATCTCAGGTACCACAGTAACATCTTCAGATGGATCCAAATCCGTTACTCGTCTAGGTACTGCCATGACGTCAGGTACAATTGCGACGTTTTCCAGATCCGACGTAAGATTAATAGAATGATAAGGAGAAACCATAGCTCTGTAACCACCCGGTAAGTATGAATATTCCACTATATAACTAAACAATTAACAATAAATCATGTATAAACAATTTGGTCATGGCACGGAGGACTCTGAGTATGTTTTGTGAAAATTGGTTATAGTTCAATGTTTGAAAACATTTGGTTCTCTATAACCATGAGCTCTGATACCAATCTGTAACACCCCCGTTTTCGATATACACAGCGGAATATAAATTTGGGGTATTACTTCATGATTCACAGTCATGATAATAGAAAACGACTCGAAAAGAGACGTTTTAAATAAATTGTTATCATTCATTTATTTAAATCAAAGTACATAATATAGGTCCCAGAGGGAGGTTCGGAAAATATGATATAAAAGATACATTATTCATTGAATGATAACAAAGTGGACACTCTTATTATAAAAAAAAAGTCCACAGCCACTCCGTGCCGATAGCCATACTCCTAGTTACCTGAGATAAACATGCTTAGAAAGTCAACACAAAGGTTGAGTGAATCTATAGTGTTTAAAGTAACAATCAGTTTTGAACACAAGATAAATAGTAAGGAAATCAGTTCAATCATAATTCGGAATATTACACTAAACCTCATGACACGCAATGCGTTGACAGTTTCCAGTCTCACTAACATAATTAAATGGTAGTGGTTTGCCCCCGAGTTTAAGAAATCAAATATAATGCATCTGCCTAACCGGCTACCACGAAGATATCCATTCGATTAGTACAAATGGGTCGTCATACCAATAGATCTATTCACTATATTCGCGCTCACCCTGCGGATGACTAATGGTGCATGATATGAGGGTCTTTCAATAAATACAATCAAAATAATAAGGGACAGTTAGCCTAGTACAATAACAATCATGAAAATACTTGTGTTCGGTTTGATAGCATGTATCTCCCCACATATTTGGAAAACATGTAAATAAGAAAAGTGGGACTATAAACTCACCTGAAAGTCTGGATGGAAAACAAAGTTTAAATAAAGTTGATAAACGTCTCCGGCTTGCAACCTGGGTTGGTTATGTCAAGTTTTCAGTAACTGTTTCTGAATATATAAGTTTTATTATTCGTTCCGTTCGTTCGTTTAAATAGGTAATTCGTTCGTTCGTTATTGTAGAAAACGTATTTTAATTCTTAATAATAATAATAATAATAATAATAATAATAATAATAATAATAATAATAATAATAATAATAATAATAATAATAATAATAATAATAATAATAATTATAGTTTGAACATTTTCACTTCTTCCCCTAAAGTTCTAATAATAATAATAATAATAATTATAGTTTGAACATTTTCACTTCTTCCCCTAAAGTTCTACATATTGGCAACTTTTACCCTTGAACTTTAGTATAATGACAAATTTTACCCCTCAACTTTCACAAAATTACAATTTTTACCCCTCAACTTTGGTTAAATGACAATTTTTACCCTTACAGTTTCAAAACTGACACTTTTTACCCCTAGGGTTTAGGTCGACACCATGTACAGTCCTTTTTATAATTTTAGTTTGATTTTTGGCAAGAAATACCCTTGAGACTTCTAGTGCTTTACACACGACATCCCCAATTCATTTAAACTCATTATTTCTTACGAAAATGGACCAAACTTGTTACGAATCCTTTGTTTACTTAAGTATCAGTGTATAAAGACTATTTTTACCAATTTATAGACCATGGTTCGAGCTCACAAATAATTTATTAGGGTGCGTTTGATCAGTTCGTCGAGGCAGAAAACACCCGACAAGAAGTGACCATATCTTATTCATTTCTCAATCAAATGACTTCATTCTTTTTCCAGAATTTAGCTAACTTAGTGATCTAATAGTGTGCAAAAATCTAGAATTTTAGGGGCTTGTTTAGTGGTCGAATTTCAACAAGCAAACCCAGGGTCTGCTGTTGGTTGCGACAACAACAAAAGAGAAAAAGATTTTAAATTTTCGATTTTTAAACTTGTTAACTTGGAAACTTAAGTTATTTATAGTATCTATGACATGTCTAGATTATTTCTAACTTGTTTTAGATATTGTTGATGAGTAAAAATTGTTTTAGATATTGTTGATGTGTAAAAATAATTTTTAAGGGTGTTTGTTTTAGTTCACTCGATAAGGACCAAAAGAAAGAAAAGAAAGAAGGAAAATTTCAAAAATTTAAGTTATAACTTATTTTTAGTGATTATTTATTATTGTTTTGAGAGTATAATAAAGGTATAAAAAGAAATAAAATTGGTTTAGAATACTTACCAAGTTATAGGGCTCAATTAGGGTTTTGGATTGCGAGTAAGGACTCAAATTAGTGCACAAGGCTTCTTGTCTTCTCCTAGGCTTCCTTTAGATATTATTGGGATGGTATGAAAGGTGTATGATCAGTAGTGAACGGGTAGTAGGCTGTTTAGGGTATGTCGAGTGAGTTGTGGGACAAAAGGTGAAGTATAGGTCGAGTATTTATAGAAGGGGAGTGTTAGGGTTTCTAAAGAGTTCTAGGGTTCCTTCTTGGAGAAGATGAAGAGGCTTGGGTGATGTGTGAGGTTAATTAGGGCGCCACATGGGTAGGAGGAGGGAAAGGATGATGTGTAAGTCTCCCTATCATACAAGTATTCCATTCTAGAAGGGGGGAAAGATGTGGAGGCTTTAGGTTCTTACATTTGGATTTCTAGGGTTTAGAAAAACTAGGGTTTAGTTTGGTTCTTAGTTTGATTCGAGCTAGGTTTTTAGGACTTGGGAAATTTGGTTCGAACAAGGCTTTAGGTGGTTGTACATCATGCTTAGTTGGGTAGTATTCTAGGGTTTAAGGTTTAGTTAGGGTTTCTAGGGTTGTGGGATTTTTAGAAAGGATTTTTAGGGTTTTATGGAATAATATTACATATATCAATTTGTGTTTATGTGTAGGAAAAATACTTTTGTGCATTGGCTAGTTGTACCTTAGGCTTAGGAGAGTTGTACTAGGGTTTAGAAAATAGGAAAAATATAATTTTAATTATTTCTTAATTTTTATAATTTTTTATATAATTTTTATTAAGGTTTTAAGATGATTAAATGAATTTTTAAGTTTTTGTGCTTTAGGGGGTTGTACCATGGGTTTAAGGGTTTGTACATTTGTTAAATAAATTAATAAATTATTTTAGAAAAAAATTAATGTGTAAAGATATTACAAAGTATGTCTTTTAAATAATTATTATTAAGGTTTTTATAAGGTTTTTATTTATATTTTGTATTTATGCTTTAAAGACTTGTACCTTGATTTAGAAGACTTGTACATATATAATTTATAAAAATATTAATTAGGGTTTGTGAATTTATTACATATAATAATAATTTTGGTGAAATTAGGTTTTTATCAGGAGTTATAGTGGAATTAGGGTTTCTGTGCTTTAGTGACTTGTACATTATTTAAATAAATTTTATTTTAGTGTTTTTAGGGTTTCGTTATTGATGAACTCAAATAAGTACATATTATTACTATCATTTATCCTATTAATTTGACTTGTTTTACTATATTATGTATGAGGATTGATACTTAATCGTTTACTTTTGTAATTCTCAGTTGAAAACAAGCATTTGGTGAAACTTGGCGATTTTGGACTAAATATGGAGCAAAACATGCACAAAGTGAAGAGTCTACTGAAATGGACAAGATCAAGTCAAATCTGCTCCAGATGCGCCGCATCTCACTCATTACATGCGCCGCATCACTATCAATATTTCACCAGATACGATCCAAGATACAAGAGGACATGCGCCGCATCCAAAGATAAAGATACGCCGCATCTTCTGGCGGTGTACGAATATTCCTGAATATTATAATCTTGGACCCCACGCGAAGTTAAGTGCATGCGCCGCATCTACTTACTAGATGCGCCGCATCTTACCCTCAGACAGAAACTATAAATACCCCAAAGACCAGACGAATTAAGAGTTCCGAGTTCCGAAGTTTTAACAGAAGACCGAAGACCAGAAACCTAGGACGAATTCAGTCAAGGTAGCAGCACAAGACACACCCAAATCAAAGATACAAGAGCTGTAAGAAGGTGCTGCATGTGTTTAATTCATTAAGTAGTTTTGTTTTATTGTGTTAGTAAACTTTAATTCATCAAGATTGGTGGCTTGTGTAATGTGACAACAGAAAGGTTGCACTCCCTTAAAACTGCTTTCTCATCAATTAAAGTTTATATGTTAGTGTCTTTGGTGACTTTTATTAGTGCATTGATAACCTCTGTGGCTAGCTGAGCGTTGATCGGGTCGCCATGCCTCTGCCCTCGCCTGTTTATTAGATCGCCTATGTATTCTATGGTCTGTAGAAAAGTAGGAGAAAGATAAACGGGATAGTCATAAGTAATCATTAAGGGTTTACTCGCCGATAAGATTAGAACCAACGAGAAAGGACTTAATCTCGGTGCGTTGCATCGAACTATACACTTCATATAACACTAGCAATAAAACAAGTGACAAACTACTTATCATAAGGACAGCCCTCTTATTGTCTCGATTATTTATCTGTGTACGTGTGTGCTACTTGCTGATTCGTGCCTATTGGTTTAGTTTATTATTTAATTGCAACCAAATCGTGCCAGTCTCTCAGGCTGAACCCCCTTGCGTTAGAATAGGTTGTATAGCTAACTTAATATATTAAAATACTGATTAGAATAACTAGATAATACGTTCCACTCTTAGTGATCGACACTCTACTTACCATTATATTCATACTGACCGGGTACACTGCTCGTTAGGTGTGTGTGTTATTGATAAGTCGGCTAAATATAAATTTAAAACTTGAGTAGGCATTAAAACTGCTAAACCGCAACGACACACGCAGCACATCATATTTTAGTGTTTTTAGGGTTTCGTTATTTTTATATGTTGTTATGGTGGTTTAGGGTTTCATAAAAACTCTTATTAAATAAGAAACGTTCAGTTTTAAATATACGTTAACGAAATAACGTAAAGTGGTAAATGAGATCTCATAAAGTTTCAAGTCAAAGATGTTTAAATACTAAATAAGTTGAGGTTAGGTTGCAAGCACGTTTATCAGGAATATAATTTATGTCACATAAGTTAAGAATTGTAATCAGATAATAAATAAATAAATAAATAAATAAATTTCTACGTGGAAAAAGGATAAGTACTAGATAATTATATAGGAAAATCTTACAGTGGTTACACATATATATACCACTTGATTTCTCTAAACCAAAACCCACTTGATCTTACACACAAGACTTTCTAGCTAGTTTTATTCTCCATGTCCCCTCATATCTTCTGCCAACAATCGAATAATGCACCAACTTGTGCTTACCATATCATATATCGACATATACATGCATACATACGTACACCCTTTTCTCTTATTCACACTTAAAACTCATTTCCACAAATTTTCTAAGTCTTTTACTCTAAGTACTCCCCCTTGCCGTGAGCCACAAGGATAGAAGCAATTTCCCTAGCTATTTCGAACCATTTCCTATCGTTCAAGCATCCCTCGAATCCTTTCGGTGATAGTCTAGCGTGTGAAGTGCAACTCCTTTCGATCCTAGTCCATTTTAACGGGTTTCCTCACCACCTTCTTGGTGTGGTAAGTCATTTGAACCCATGTCTATACATATTTACATGTTTTCACTTATTCACACCCTTTCTATTTCATACGAGTTCATACACAAACTTTTGTTCATTTATTTCGATATATAATTATTCATTTTGTTCATTAACTCGACCTCCTAATATTTAGGATGGCTAAAAATCAAGAACTATATTTGTTCGACACATTTAACTTCATATAATCACTTATCGAGACCTATATTTAAACCCATAATACATATCGAACGTTATCTATGTTTATTTATTATTTTGGACCACTTGTTTATTCGACTAGAACACACTCTATTAAACCATTGTTGATCGAATACCATATCAAATAAAATGCTCGACTCGTTTCTCTATTGACCAAACAAATAAGCAGTAACAAAAAGCACTCCTAACAAGCTTACAAAACACCTTTTTAATCGACATAGCTTATGGCTGTCGAAACAGTTTTATAACTATATATATATATATATATAATATATATATATATATATATATATATATATATATATATATATATATATATATATATATATATATATCGATTGGGCTTTTTAAAGCCCATTAAGCACTTTCGAATAAGAAGCATAATAAGCACTTTGAAAACATTTTTAGGACTATAAAATAAGCCTAAGATCAGGCCCAAACTCACTTGAAACCCAACGCATCAAAATCTCTTATTGGGCTTTGATTTATCTCGTTAAAAGCCCAATAATCTAAAAATAAGCTCTTTGGTGAAATAAGCAGTTTTTATAAGTTTGAATAAGCTGTTTAAATCTAGTAAAACTCTCGAAAATTTATTTTATAAGTTTTGTGAGATTTGGACTAAAAATGCAAAACGTATTTACTATTAGGGTTAAAATGGTAACTTTTGGATAATTAGGTGTTAAACTGCCAAATTTGTAACTTGAGGGTAAGAATTGAATATCCAGTAACCATAAATCATAAATTGTCATATTAGGATCTTTTGGACTTAAAATGTAATTATTTTCTAACTAGTGACTAACGGTGTAAATATTTCACCGTTAGGGCTAAAAGTGTAAACTTCATGGAACATCAAGGATCAAATAGTAAATTATTCTATACATAAAGTGTTATTATACAATTTCATTCTTAAAAGGCCATTTTACAATTCGTACGGTTATTATAACGAACGTTACGTTTATATTTATATAACGTAACTTTTAACGAACACGCATAACTTATAATCCACCAACTTTGAAGAGACGATAATTACAGATTCAACAAACATAAAAACATGATAATATTATATATAATATTATTTTTGAACTTTAAGCATTTTAAGCATATCATTCATTCTCATCACAATCCAATTCGTTATCCGATATTCTTTCACCATCATTATTCACATCCAGTCAAACTTAAACCATCGAAATCTCAGACTTCCCTATTATTCAGGTCGTGTGTTGGAGCCGTTCAAGTGATACATTTGACATAACTTTACTTTGACCTTTACAGCTAAGGTGAGTCGTAGCCTCACTCTTACTCTTTTATATTTATTTTAAACTACTTGGGGGAGATTCATGCTTAAATTACTTTACTCGTTTATCAAATACATGATTTACATTGGTATGCAATTACTCAAAACATTTATGATACGCTATGCTTTTATACTTTTTGGACATGATGTGTAGTTTTATTACGATATGTGCCTTAATGGGTTAAACTTATTCATATACTCATTATTCTTAGCTACTGTTTAACTCCTGGATAGGAGCCGTTGGAGAGGTATTGATAGTAACTATCGGGCTGACGCCCCCACCCTTGTGTCCCTTAATTCTTGACCTTGGGTGAATATAATCCAGTAATTCTTATGATACATTATTCGCAGTCAGGAGGTTCAGTTTGCTGTTATTCATTACATTAAGTGTTCATATATATCGTATACACATATGTCCTATTCATACTTTAGCAGTGGGTTGTAAACACATAGGTTGCAAGTCTTGTATGGGCGGGACTTGGGACTGAGTGGATTTACAATGCCTTTGCAGTGAAATCTTTATTCAATGCTTTACTATTAAACTAAACTCTATGAACTCACCAACCGTTGGTTGACACTTTTTAGCATGTTTATCTTAGGTTAATAAGGCGATAGTGGATGCATGGATTCTAGAGTCATTTGCATACTTGGAGACTTTATCTTTATCATTACCATTCGATACATCTTGAAAACATCTATGTAACCTTATACTTTGAATCTCTTGTTTAACTCTGATTTTAATAATTTGAATGGTAACATTTCAAAACGTCTCATTTAGAGGTCATTTTCTATACATTGATCTATATTATGAAGTAATACCCCCTTGACACTACTGTTCTGCTGCGATAATTTGGGGGTGTTACACGTGTTGGTGCCGTACACTCTCTGATTCACTTTATTCATTGTTTACTCTATTGAGATGAGTTTACAGCCCCACTTTACTTATACTTGTTTTACAACTATGGGGTAAGAAACATGCAAAACATTTTTTGGACCACATTACTGTTTATTTTCTCAAAACTATTGCGTAGTTAGCCTAAGCCCCTGAACCCACTGTTATGCCCACCTTCATGAGCCGTTAGTTCCCATTGGGAAGCGTGATTGATATAAATAGATCTATTGGGGTGACTCCCCCGTTCGGTTGGCCAGACGGGTCAATGCGAACGTATACCAAGTCGGACTACGAGTGTATTGGGTTAAACACTCGCTATGGGCCCCTGATTATTATTTATGTGCTATAATGCAGCGCACTGAACTGTCGAGCTTCGGTTGCATGAACTTAGTGCTAGCGTGATAGACTATTTTGTAAGGCAATATATGCGTTGTAATGTGCGTACACAAAACTATTGGTCCAAACTTATTACATTATTGCTTTATACTAAACCTATGAACTCACCAGCTTTTTGCTGACTTTTAGCATGTTTTTCTCAGGTGCTTAATCTGTCTGATTGTGGCAAGGTATTAGCAAGGTAAGGGTCATAGCCTATTTCCCGAAGTGTTTGCACACATAACTATGACTTGTTTTGCATGGGATAACTAAACTAATGAGCCTTAATTTTCTGAATTTGGAAACTCTATTGTAAACTCTATTAATCTGGAATTAATGTATTTAAATGGAGTATGTATTTCGTTTTTTATTACCTTGTGTTGTGATTTCCAATTTTAGTAGCACCCCATGACCCGAATGCTTCCGCGATTATTAAATTTGGGGGTGTTACATAAACAATAATAACAAAGTAAGAAGTATAAAAGAGTAAAGAGAAGGAATGATCAAACCAAGGCAAGGAGATTTATAGTGGTTCAGCTACGAAGCTCTATCTTCGCCCTACTCCAATCCTCGAGTTTCACACTCGACAGTTTCATAAACACTATGTCAACAAGAGGCTCCCTTTAGGCGGAGAAAACCGTACACCTTCGCTTACACCAATTTACAACACTAAGTGGAATGTCTAGTTCTAATCCTAACTAGAACCAATCTACACAACACTACACACAATAACAATCACTACACGCAATACCTTTCGACCCAACACCAAGTCGAAATCAACAAAATGAGCTTACGTAGCAACACCAAGTCCGAATCTACACACAATACAACTTCGAGCTTACATACAAGTCGGATTTACACAATTACACAAGAATCAATATATAGAGAGTTTAGATTGAGGAGAGAAATGTAACAAGGGTTACGAGGTGAATGCCTATTCTTCAACACTCCGTTTCTTGACGAATACGAGCGTTTTTTCTCTTGCACTTTGAGGTAGGATGGATGTTATCACTTGTAAGTTTTGAACGATTTAGGAAGACAAAAAGTTTTAGTGCTCAAAGAGGTGAATTTTTCTGTTGGAATAGTGCAATATTTATAGGCACAAGAAGGAGCGTGGAACGGTCCCTTAAACATGGACGGTCCTATATATATATAAGGGATTGTCCACCTATAAGGGACCGTCCCATAGGACGCTCCTGTTTTTTGTCCTAATGTGGTGAAACGTTTATCTGGTGAAAATTTAACTGATTTGGGCGGGAAAACCAGATTTCAAATATTTTTTTGAATAAAACATTTCTTATAATTAGAAAATTAATTTGTATAAGTTATTTGTGTAAAAATGTTTTGTCACATTTTTGAAAATGTGAGTTTAAAACCAAAATAACTTATTTGATTACTTAACTAAATTGGTACATTGTTTGTTCATACCTTAAGTGATATTTTAGTCGAAACGAACTTTCTAGAGTAAAAACTTATCAAGTATATTTTTACGCAACGTGTTTTTATATTTTGTGATTATCAAAACTTATAGAGATCGAAAAATGCAAATGAAGTTTTTGTCATTATTTGTATTAACAGTCTTGTACCCTCTTTACCTTCAAGATACTTCAAGTATGGACTAGGTTGAGGATGGAGCTGAGACTAGCTAGCTTCTTCTATGGGTGGTTTAAGGTGAAGAAAAGAACACACACATGTTTAGGATCAACAAGGAGGCTCTTTCTTGCAAGAATCTTGTGAAAACACAAGATTTCGGTAGTGGTTGAGTGGTGGTGGTGGTAGGCTGGCATCCAAAGAGGGGATGAGGAGGAGAGAAAAGCTTGAAAAAAACCTAGATGAAATGAGGATAGAGGAAGAGTGTAGGTTGTATTCAAAAATGACAATAATGGCCTTACATGGGAAATACAAAGTATAAGAGTGTAAATTTGGTTTTCCCACTTCCCCATGGGGAGTGGCCAGTTTGTTTAAGCTTATATTTAAAAAAATAATGATTTTGTCTAATATTTACTTTGTATAATTATCTTGTATTATGTACAAGTTTAATTAAAAAGGTGACACCAAATGTATAATCTTGAGTCTTAAGACGCGATGTAAATTTTACCGGAAAGTAAAGTGGTAAATAAATGTATTGAACTTATTATTAAGTATATGTATGTCATTGGTAATATTTATAGACTCGAGCATGTCATTGATTATTAAAACGTCGTTTTTAACTAAAACCATAAGTCGTAGGCACGTTCGTTGACACAGGTTCCTAATAAAATTGACGTAAACTCTAAAAGTGACCCGACAAGTATAAAACTAATTTGTCAACATAAAAATAGATCAAAAATGACAAAAATGATTATCAGTCACTCACAAAAAATTGACGGTTGTTACAGTATCCTCCCGTTAAGGGAATTCAGTCCATGAATTCACTCGTTCAATCTAGAGATGTAGCGCTTGTAAACAACTGCGGATACTTATGCTTCATCTTGTCTTCACGTTCCCAAGTATAATCTGGTCCTCGTCGTGAATTCCATCAGACCTTCATGATAGGAATCCGACTTCGTTCCAGTCTCTTGACCTCACGGTCCATGATCTCGATCGGTTCTTCAACAAAATGTAAACTCTTGTCAATCGTGATCTCGTCTAGTGGTATATGAAGTTCCACGTCTGCTAGGAATTTTTTCAAGTTCGACACATAAAATGTGTCATGAATGCTGCTCAGTTCTTGCAGTAGTCTCAACCGGTATGCTACTGGACCAATACGTTCAACGATCTCGAATGGTCCAACATATCTCGGTGCAAGTTTACTCCTCTTTCCGAAGCGTACAACGCCTTTCCAAGGTGATACCTTAAGTAGAACCTTGTCACCAACGTCAAATTCTAGAGGCTTGCGCCAATTGTCTGCATAGCTCTTTTGGCGATCTCTTTGCCACTTTAAGCCTTTCTTTGATCCTGAAGACCTTGTCAGTAGTCTCATGAACAATTTCCGGTCCAACCAACTTTGTCTCTCCGACTTCTGCCCATAAAATAGGTGATCGACATTTTCTTTCGTATATTGCTTGAAATGGAGCACATTTAACGCTCGAGTGGTAACTATTATTGTAAGAGAATTCAACTAAAGGAAGATGTGTATCCTAGTTTCCTCCAAAATCGATAGCACAAGCTCGAAGCTCTTCACTGTTCTGGCCATGACGCCGTCAGCACTAGATCGTCACCATCCTCTAAAGCGTCACTTGTAAAATTTATAACTGGTTCATATCCGTGATTCTTCAACAAATTCGCCAAATAACTTTATAAGCTACAACTTTCAGCTTTTACGCTCTGTTCTCGAGTTAAACTAAGAGTGAAATGTAAAGAAAATGAAAGTGAAGAAAAGAAATGGAGTGGAGATGAAAGAAAGATATAGAGTTATTTGTGTTCTTGAGTACAAATGAAATGAGAAGAGAGAAAATGAAAGAATGTCAAACATTTACAATTATGCCCTCACAAAAATAAAAAATAGAAAAAAAGATGCAAAGACAGTTACTTAGGCTGCGTTTGTTTTTATATCTTGTCTCTTACACTTTCATCCCAAATATGGGGTAAAATATATGAGTAAAAAATCCCACTCGTCCCTTTTTACTTTCCACTTACAACCACTTTCTTTCCTTTACATAAAAAAACTCAAGAAAACACAAATTTTATGTCTCACTCAATTCTTTCACTTTCTCTCTTAAAATAAAATTAGAAAACATAGTATTAATATAAGCTCGAGTTCCGGCCTCAGCCTCAACTTCGGGCCGGCTCTAGCCCATTTCACCAATAGTGTGATGGGTTCCATACGATGCAACCACTAAGACCATGTGTAGTGGGGTGGTGTGGAGAGTGGGGGGTTGTTTGCCACGTGGCATGTGGGGTATTATGGGGCGCTGTTGAAAAAGTGGTGTAATGGAGAGTGGGGGGTTGTTGGTGCTATTTTACAGAAAAAAAAAAAAAAAACATGCAAATGGGCGTTGTCAGAACCACGAAAAAACGAATTTTTGGAGCAACAGCGCCCCTGCGTTTTCGAGCTGGGGCGCTGTTGGTGTGTATATGGGGCGCTGTTGGGGTGAAACAACCCCCACTACGGATGGTCTAAGCCAAAAAACAACCTCGTTTCTTACAATGCAACCAATGAGCCAAAAAATAAAATAAATGCCAACTGTTAAATAAGCTGCCAATTGCAAGCCACAAATCATAGGTGACTTGGATGGGTTTCCATACACCCCACAACCCAATCACAATCCTCCACGTATACACTGGTCCCAATTAACCGATTGTCATTATCACCCTTCCCACTTTTAAATAACCCGCATGTCACTTTATCATCTTTTCATCCAATCAGATACGGAGTATTTATATTATTGCATTTCACTCTTCTTCACTTTGATTTTATATGCCCTTTTTGTTTCAAGCTAAGAGGTTAACGAAACCCTAATTGGAATAACTGGTGAGATTTACTGTAATTGATTATATTGTAGTTAGTGTTTTGGTTAGATGAATTGAGTTGTTGAATTTGGTTAATTTTTTGTAATGTGTTTTGAAACCCTAATTTTTGGGGGTTTTTGATCTTGTTTAATTTATTTGTTATTTAGTTTTTTTTATAATATGTTGACAATATTAGTATAAGTTAAGTGATGATATAATTAATATTCTGTTTATAAATGTTTGGTGGGTTTGATGTGTTTATTGGTTGAACTGCATTCTGTTTTTAATTTGTTAAATTAACCTTCGAAACCGAAGAAAATTGTTAAGTTTTGTGTTGAACATATCAACATAGAGATTGATTTAGTGCAATATAGAGATAAGGTTGATATTAACAGAATGAATAATTCATCTGAATTGGGGGAGGGGAGGGGGGGGGTTTGTTTAAGCTTATATGTTGGTTTATGAGCTTATTTGGTTTCGGCTTTTATTACGCAAGCCTCAATTTTTTGGCTTATTTTGTGACTTTTGGGCTTACATTAGCTTATTATATCATAATAAACTTATATAAGCCCATACGTGTCAAAATAAGCCAGAAAATTGAGGCTTGTGTAATATAAGCCGAAGTCACATAAGCTCGTAAGGCCCACATATAAGCTTAAATAAACACCCCCTCAGTGAAATTGAAAGTTCGTTTGGCTTATCTGTTTCATTGAATTGAAGAATAGGAAAATAAAGATAAGGAAATTGTTTACTACTCAAATCTATTTTTGGTTGAGTAACTGTGTTGCGGTTGAGATTAGTGTCTGTTTTTGAGCTCTTGTGTTTGGAAATGGTTGACCCTAACTTGTTTATTCTTTGTGATTTTGCCTTATATGGTAGAACTACACAATGGTGTTTCTTCTTACTGGTCATTAAATTGTTTGTTCCGGTATAGTTTACTGAAGTTTAAGTTTTTAAGTACCTTGTTTTAAACTGGTTTGATCTAAAAACTTTAGGTTCTTCTGAGGCTCTTTTTTTTAACAATTTGGGTTTTAGGTTGACTGCTTGACTAATTTCTTTGAATAGTACAGATTACAGAGTCCCAGAGGGACTTTGGCCTAACGGTATGCGTGAGATAGCTATGTCCCTAACCAAGAAATTGTTGGGGACATGAAATTGTTGTGGACCTGTGGTTGTGTGATATTGTGTATAAAAAAGTGCACCTCGGAACGCCTGAGGAGAGTCGAGTCAGTGGCCTGATCGCATCAGACACCCTGAGGCGAAGCAATTACGAAAGGCACAGTGAGGCACGCCTAACGGCCGCCTCAGACCTCGGTTTTTTTTTGGCACCTCATGTATATTGGGCCTCAAAACATTAATATAAACTTATGATCTATATTATGCTTCTCTAGATGGGCCTTTTACTATCATAAGTTACTTAAATTGAGAGCCAATTTGGACCAATTTGCTAAAAAGACAAATATGATTCTAAACCTATTTACAACTGGTTTACTTTTGGCATGAATTCGGCTAACTATGAGAAGGCTTGGTTATTTTTGTTGTTAATGAGGTATCTGTGTTTGAAATAGTATTAAAAGTGTGTACGTAAAAGATATGCCGCGTCTCGGTTTTTTGACCCTTAGCGCAACGGGGCGCCTCATGCTTTTTGAAACCTAGGTGTGATAATGTATATCTTATGGTTGTGTGTGCGAACTTGCCTTTAAAAAAAAAGTCAGTTAAATTTTATATCATTAATGGGGTATTGGGGTATAATCTTTATGAATGAGTTATTCGTAGGCTCGTCCATAACTATATTACTAGTAACAAGATAATGCTTCTGACTAAACCTTGCCTCTAACATGATAGGAGTATAGCGCTAAGGTTAGAATGTGCCTTTCACTCTTACATTCTTAATTTTCATCAATATGTCTTCGTACACGTGTCTGACCATATTCACATGCATTTTACATATTCTATAAATTTAAGTGCCCACTGCATTGGCTGTATTGCATGGGCCGAGTGCCCAAGTTACATTATAGATCATATGTAAATCGTTTATATGTTACTAGTTTCTCTCATGAACGTCGAGTCGTCGAATGAGGAGCATGTGGACTGGAATAAGTGCACTTTTTTTTTTTTAAATCTGTATGACTTGAAAATAGTTTGATGTTCTGACACCTTACTTTAACCCATAAACAGTTACTAAATTCGAATTATTAGTGGCTCGTTAGATCCATTAAAGCATTAATAGCTATACTCATGTTGATTATCTCGTTTCTGCATATAGATTAGAATAGATATACTTTGTTAGTCTTCCCTGGGATCTCAAGAGTCAAAACCCCTTTGTCTGGAGGAGTTGCTGAATGTTTCTAATTATCAAACTATGCAATGTACATCACTTAGCTTCAGATTCTAATTTATTACTTATGGTATTTACTACTCTTCACCATGTGCAGACAATGATCATAACCAAGCAATACAGATGCATACACTCTGCCAGTTGTATGTGCACAAAAGGGCATTTGAGTGAAGACGTTATCTTTCTACTTCTACAACATTTGAACTGGAACCCTAAAATAATTGCAACCCTCTCTTGTGTATGCAAATGGTTTGATGATCTTGTCAAAAGGGTCCTCTGGAAGGAGTTTTGCCGAACACGAGCCCCAAAAATGATGCAGGATCTGCAATCTAGTGGTAGCCACAGTGTCGATGGGAACTGGAGCTCACTTGGGAAGCTTCTCATATACTGTTCAGGATGCAAAAAAGACGGGTTGTTCAATAAAATTTACATTCCTGGTCACTTTGCTTACAGGACTCGGTTTTCTAGGACTTCTGGGAAAAGCTTTCTTCTGCCAAATTGTCGAACTGACGTTCTATATGTATCGGACCCATGTGAGCATTTAGACCAAGGGGAAGAAGGGGATGTGGGGTTTTTCCGAGGGGTTTTTAAGTCATTTGCTACATCAAAGGTGCGGAAGATGCTTGTCAGAAGGGGTGCCAAGTTCCACCCTACAGAATTTTGCCCCTATTGCAAAGGGAAGCTATGGAGCATGTTGCAGGCTAAGATGATCCCACAAAGTGCCAGCTGTCGGTTGGGTGCGTATGAAGACTGTATTGAGTATTATGTGTGCCTCAATGGACATGTTCTCGGCGTTTGTACCCTTTTGCCCTTGTCTGATTCAGAAGAGGTGTCAGAATTGGAGTGATACTATGTCCTAACATTCATTCAGGTAAAACCTTTACCGTGTTGCTACAAAATTCGCATGATGTCTGTATCAAGGCTATACTGCTATATGTAGGCTTATAATTTGCTTTATATATAGGAAAAAGATCCTCTCAAGTTGGTTTTCGACATGATAGGTCATGTTGTTTGTAGTGTGAGGAGTAGAAGAATAAGCGGGCCCTTAATTTTGATTAAAAGAAAAGCATTTATCAATTTAACTTTCGTATGATTGGCCAACATGACCTATTATGTTGTGACCAACTTTAGAGGATCCTAATCCCTTTTTTAAATGATTTTTGTGACCTAAAAAATTAGAATAAGGTAATTAGATAATCACTTCATGTAAGGTTACAGGTAGTTACGTAATTTTTAGATTGGCGTAGAAAGTTAGGCTTCTTGTTAACCTAAAAAATTAGAATAAGGTAATTAGATAATCACTTCATGTAAGGTTAGAGGTAGTTACGTAATTTTTAGATTGACGAAGAAAATTAGGCTTCTTGTTGTGCTTTTTCAAATCTGATTATTTCGGTCCCAAAGAAAAGAAAATGAGAATCGGGTTTACAGCATATCCAAACACCCTTTTTGGGGTTGATTGGATGTGTGTTTTGATGTGATTATTTTCAGTTGAAGTATCAAAATGAGATAGCTAGTCGGATGTAAATTTCATATCTATCTCAGTGATTAGTTTTCATCCAAACTCCTATGCTTCTCCAAATCTGGTCATTTTTTTATTTTGAATAATCAGAAGTTAATTATCACATTCAAAACTGATTACTATGACTTCAAGTTACAATAATCACTTTACATTTGAGATTTATAACTTTGAACTGTTAGCAAAAAATAAACTTTTTATATACCCCTCCTTTGGTGTAATTTCGGAATATCTAACATTTTTTTTCTTTCTTACTATTTTCACACTACATAGGATCCTATAGCAAACCAAGTGAATCTGTATTCTTTGCGTGTGTGGTAGTTCAGTCTCCTTTATTGGTTATGCTGAAGACATATAGGGTATTAGTTTTCTATTTTCAGATTTGTAAAAAAAAATGAAGGAGATCAATTTTCCACAAAACATAGAAAACGCGTTCATATGATATTGTTTTCTATTCTCAAGAAAACAAGGGGGGTTACAAGGGAAACAATGGAAACAAAAAAATGTGTTTTGTAGTTTCCCTTGTTAAGTTGGGAAATGCATGTTTTGTGTTTTGTAGAGAATTTGATGGGAAAATTTGATTTGAACGCAATCTCTATTTTCTTTGTTTTGTACAAAACATTTTGTGGAAAACAAAGGGTGTTTTCCTCTAACTGTACGCAACCATAATATTCTCTATTTCTCTTATCATTATGAGATAATTGTTGCTTATGGGTTCATGCTTCTTGGTCAGGTGCTTGATTGATGGACCACCTGTTTGGTTATGATTCTGAGATGGACATTGGTTAGAGACGTGTAATCTGCTGCCTTTTCAACTTCTTGTCCATTCCAAGCTGCGATCGTTTATTGTGATATATTCTTATTAGTCGCGATACTGTTTCTTATTGCTTGTAGATGGATAAAAAAAGATGTTGTAAAAGGTTTATAGTTGTGTTCTGCAGTGTACATGTAGTTTTATGTATGTGTATTTCGAAGCGAATGCAGATTCAATGTGTAATGCGTTATTATACGCCATCTCTCAGGTTAGTTAAACAGATGAACTGGTCTTGACTCAAATCTTTAACACTTATTTCTAGTTTTGTCTAGGAAACTTTTCTGTTTAATGGGGAGCTATCATATAGTATGTGCTCGACTCTTAAAAGGGCACTGGGACTCGGATGCATGCATTGAATTGCCATAATAATTCCATTTGGTAGTGCTGTTAATTTTTAGGTTTTATTAAAGTTCAACGGTTCGAAGACGCAATATGCTATTCGGACCAAAAGAAGAAAAGGGTCGCTTACAAAAAGTTACATTTTTTATGTGTTAGCTATGTTGCTTGACCGTATCATGTTGTTGCATCATCTATAGACGTATCAATTGAAAATCATGTTGTTTGAATGTTTATGGTGGGTGTAGGCAGTAGGGAGGAAAAGACCCGAGCCCGAGTCTGATCCGAGCTTGTTAGAGCTCGAACTCGGCTCATTTAAGTTTTATAAAGCTCGAGCTCGTCTCAGTTCGAGCCTTGGTCTTTTAACTCGAGCTTGGCTCGTGATATATTATACAAGATCGGGCTCAGCTCGGCTCGTTTTTATGATGTGCCAATGAAAAATTAAAGCTTGGTCCTTGCGTGGCTTGTAGTATATCTATTTTGAGCTTGTGTATAAGCTTGTGAGCCCAATCGAGCTTTGTATAACAAGTTTGTAGCGTATTATGTATGTTAAATATTAAAATACAAATTTTTAGCGTATTATATATGTATTGAACTCGTAGTATATCTATTGAACTCGTTATGAGCTCGCATAAAATACAAATTTGTAGCGTATTATATATGTTAAATATTTAAAAACCTAGCGTTCGTTTAGCTCGTGAGCCCAATCGAGCTTTGTATGACAAACACAAAAATTAAAAATAAATTTTTATAAATATTACTCTCCGTCTGTCTCATATTAGATGTCGCTTATTTGGGATATCGCGTGTCAATTTTATATTTCAACAAGTGAAAATGATCTTTAGTGAGTAAACGAGTGTGGTAACCCGCGCGTTGCCGCGGGATTGCCTTGTTGTGAAGGTCGTTTGTATGAAATGTGGTATAACAAATCCGCTGAACATATATGTTATTGTTCATTTACGTGTTGCTTTGCTTATAAATCATGTATTAAAGGCAGTGGCGCATTTAATTGATTCTTAAAACGATTTATAAATTAAACTAAATAGTTCATACTATTTGTTGCAGTGAGTTTACATTAAGGACAGCCACGTTTCGTGACTTCAGCTGTCATGATACCGATTTTGAGTGAATTTGAAAATTCAATCAAAATGGAAGAAATTGCTGAAGAGAGAGTAGAGGTTCTGGATTCTGCAAATACTTTGGCGATTTTCTGCATTCCATAACTGATATACAGATTGAGAGCGCTTGTAAAGTTGAAAATATCCCTTCTTTTGCTGGACAAAGGTTGAAATAAACATGATTCGCTTCATCCGTCACTTCAGCCTCATCCTCTCCATGAAAGAAAAGTAGAAAATAGGTCAAAAGATGCAGATTGTGTATGGATATGCTGCTATTTTGTACCATAAAAATTTGATGTCTAAATTGGTTATGATCATAAATATACTGCCATATGTGGGATACTAAGATATGTGTGGTGCTATTTTATGACATTAGCATATTGGATGAATTAAATTAATAAACATTCATGTAGTAAGCATAACAATAGATAGGACCAGATATGGAAGTCTTTTAGGCATACTCACCTGACTCATTTCAAGAATAGTTAGGGTGTGTTTGGATATGCTGGAAAACGCCAACTTTGTGTTTAGACAGCTGCTAGTGTGCAAGTACTATGCAACACTTACACACTTCGCTGGGGGGGGGGGGGGGGGGCCCCCCCCCAAGGTCTACACCATATACCATATGCCTCTATAGTAGGTGCAAAACACAACCAAGGCACCTAAGTACATGTAGCAGCATGAGCCAAACTACTTAGCTTTTATGATAAATGTGTAATTATAAGAACTTCTCTACCTCTTATCATAAATAAATGTAAAATGTAAATTCTTTTGCTATCTTTAATCATTCCTTGTAAAACTTCAATCCCATTTGATTAGTGTATCGATTTATGGACCGGAAGCGTAGATACCACATAACGGCAGGAATGTGAAAGCACCATTTGCAATGAAAATAATAAATAAAGTCCAGAAGCTATGCATATTTAAAAACTTTAAACAAACATAATTCAATTTTTTTTAAAACATATCATGTATAATTTATGGTTATGAAGGTCTTTGGGATTACTCATTGTAACTGTTGATACAAAAGTTGAGCGTTCGTTGTTTTCGTACCAATTAGATCTTAATGCTTGAGACCTGCGCACTAAGAAAACAAAAAGACACCGTTAGGCTTATCGTGGGATTGTCTCCCACGATTATCCTCCGGCGTGAGAGTAAGTAATCGGTTTTAGGGTTTAGTTGAAGAGTTAGGGTTATTAGATCGTACCTCCATGAGAGCCGAGATGCCCTCTATATATACACACGAAATCCTTGTTGGTTTCGTGTTCCTTACCCTTCGGCGTATCCGCCTAAATCGGTCGTGTGATATATATCCCATAAATAAGAGATATCCTATATCAAGACCATAAATAACTTCGGGTTGGGCCTTCGTAAGCCCAAACCGTTATCGTGATAGCCCATTCGTGATGGGCTTGGGCCCATTCGTGATGGGCTTGAGTGGTAGTAGCGTCCACTGGTCGGGTTCGTGACCCGAATGCGGACTATACGTCATCATGTCCCCCCAGTCTAGTATGCGCAGTGTACCCAGTGCGGATGCTAGACTAACAACTGTAGCGAAAAATATTCCGGATTGCGTAGCGGAGAAGCTTCAAGTGTTTCCCGCCTAAAAACAATACAATTAATCTAGTCCAAGTACATCCGTATCTCCTTCGTAAATCGTGAGGGGTGGGTGAAAAAGTGCTTCACCTTTTGTCCTCCCAGCCACACGATTAGAGCAAGTGGGTGACACATGTCAATCATCCATGTGATCTTGTAACCCTATATAAAGTGTCATCTCCATTTCACTGTGCTTATCACAGTAAAATAGTTCATTGCCGCCATTGTTAAAAACCTTAAACAGCGAACAAGAAATCAAGAACTCCTAAGGTAACAGCGCGTGCGCTTCAGAATCCTTTACATTCTAACCATGGTTCTTCAGTTATCCGATTTTACTTCCGATATATCTGAGGACGAACTTCGTCAGTTCACCTCAGATTATTACATCCCTATCGCATTGCACCCGGTGGTTCCGGTGGCGAATGCGTCAATAGCGAACTTCCCGCAAGGGAAAGTGGGGGTTTACACACGCTTCTTCGAATTTGCGAACCAACGTGTGCCCATTTCCCTATTTTTGTGCGATATTTTAAACCACTATCGTCTACATATTTCCCAACTGCACTGTATAGGTGCAGCAAAAATAACCAATTTTGAAGTAAATTGTCGCCTGTTGGCGATTGAACCCACAATCCATCTATTCCGCGCGTTTTATCACACCTCGTGGTCAAACGGGTGGGTGTCCTTTTCCAAGCGCGCAGGGCCGCTGTAGTGCTATACAGAAAAGTTAGACGCACTGAGGAGTTGGAGGGAGAAGTTCTTTTGGGTTGATAGTGCATTTTTTCCATGGATTTTTGAGTTCTATACCCAAGAATCATTACCGAGAGATGAGCGCCCCATCCCCGGAACGTATAGTGCAGAGGATGCGGAGACAATTAATGCCAATCGCATACCGATCAAGGCGTATCCAGAGGAGTTTTTGGTGCACATGGGCATCAGTCGCAATTACTTCGGTAGTCCGGAGGAGGTGCCAACTTTTTTGGACAAGAATAGCCGGGGTGGGTGCTTGTCTCTTCCTTACTCTTCGCTTATTAGTTGTAAGCGTTCTTCCCTTTGTAGCTTATCTAACTCATTTTGTGTTTGTTTGTTGTTTGTTGCGCAGAGATGGATCTATTCAGTGTTGTTCGCTTGGAGAGGCCGAAACAAGTGACTGTAGGGGTGCGCCCTTTGAGAGATGGCGAGGAGCCAGTTCTACAGGCTACTGCGGGGCGCACGATGGAAATCGTACAGGAGGAGTCAGAGGATACGCCCCCAATTGTTTTAGAGGCGACTCCTCTGCGCAGTTTTCCCACTCCTGAGGTACAAATCCATGTAGAAGAGCTATCGCAGACTGATTCGTCAGAAAGTGGGGAGTTTGCCATGTCTGAAAGTGGGCAAGAAGGCGCTGGCCAAGGGGTAAAGCGCAAGACAGTTGCTGGGGATGATGGCGCTGGTACGTCCAAAAGAAGGCGCCATCTTATCTCTAGTGAGCCATCATCATCAGAGGAGAATGCGTCGCAGAAGGATACAACTGGAACTCCTCTCCTCAAGTAAGTAATTAGACTTGTGTCTTTGAAACTTTACCGCATAGTATGCGTTGATATTATAGAATAACTTTAACCCTTGCCTTTTGCGTGCAGTGTTGGAGATGCTGGTGATGTTGCAGCGCGCGCTGGGGAATCGCCACCCAAGGCGAGTCCCTCGCCTACTGATCATCTTGCGCAGGGGAGCCAAGGATCTGGGGCAAAGGTTTCTGAAGGTGTGCCTACAGACCAGTTGATTGAGGAGTTAAGCTTGGCTGCTGCGCATCAAGCCTCATTGGTTGCACAGCTTAAAGCTAGGCATACGGGTGAAGGTAGTAGCAGTGCGCAGAAGGATAAGGAAATTGCGCTACTGAAGGCGCAGTTAGCTGATGCTCGGGCTGAAGTAGAGTCAACCACTGTGTATGCTCAGAAGCTTGCTGATGAGAGGCTATCATTGTTTGCTCAAGTGAACCAAGAGCGCGCTGGCGCAAAAGAGTACAAGGCCACTTGCCTTTGGGCCTTGAGGTATATGGAGCAGAACAAGAGCGCTCACTTCGCCAGACTAGATGATTTCCGCAAGGCTGTGGAGGAGTCGCTGGAGAAGCAAGAAATCAAGCTGCGCAAGCTCAGTATCGAGTATGACGAAGAGCTGTATCCCCATCTGGTATCTTCTATCGCTGAGCGCAGGTGGCTTATCAGCCATGGGTTACGCCTTGCTGCCTTGGGTACTTTGGAATCCCAAGAGGTGCGGGAGTCTTTTGGGGAAGTTGTGGAGCGTGCGCTTGCGCGTGGCAAGGCGCAGGCTATAGAGGAGCTCTCTGAGAGCGGATTGTTGAAGGTGCCTGCTACACAAGTGCCCGATTATAATGCTGATTCCTTCGATGAGCTTGTCGCTGCCATGGAAAAGATGAAGCTGCTAGACCTTCCTCACATTGCTCAACTGGAGCGTGACCAAGATTACCCCATAAGTGTTATTATGGAGGGGTTAACCTTGGCTAGGCATGCAGCGGAGGGCGCAGAGGCACAAGCTGACTATTTTCTCAAGCCAGATGAATCGCAGCTGCAGGTACCTATCTTCGCTCGCCCTCGCAACGTCCTGGACCCTTTTGTCCTTGAAAAGGAAATTTCTCTGAAGGAGTCCTTAGAGGCCCATGCTATGAGGCTTGCGAAGAAACGGGGTGTGAAGGGGAAGGCCATCCTTTGCGGTGTCGGTGCTGCGCATATTCCTAGGTCTGATGGAGTGCCTGTTAGCGTACCAACAGTGTCGCCCCAAGATAGTGATCTTCTGAAGGAGCTTGAGGGAACTAGTCGTGCTGCGTACCATGTTGGCGGTTCAGGGCTTAGACGCACCCATAGCTTTTAGATTTTTTGTCTTGGTAATTTTTTGTAATAGACTAACATTTTGTTGCACATGTGCATGTTAAGTCTATATCTTGTATGAACTCGTAGTCCGTAATGTTGATTAGAAAAATACGATTGTACGCATATTGTATCAAATGTGGTTGTGGTCATAATGTTTGTACTTAGTTATTTTGTCTTTGCGTAAAAGACGTCTATGTTGTGTCTAACATAGCAACGTGTTGTGTACATACTTAAGAAAATTTATAAGAGTCCATAATCGTGTATGAAGTTCATAAAATTTGCAAGTGTATGGATTGATATGCAGCGTACTACAAATATCATATCAAGGAGTTAAGTGTCTTAACTCCTAATTTGTTAAACGCGCACAGTGTGCATTGTTGTGTATCCGTCGTGGGATACACATTGAACTTACTCCAACGTCTTGAGAGTAAGGTGTTTAACAAGGATGCGTGATCCGATGTTGATGGGTTTGCAACCCTCTTACTCAACGAGTTATTTAGTAGGTTTACTCATCCTTTTACCATCGTGGGTTTTAATAAGTGCATGCACGCCATGTAGGCAGAAAGTAAAGTAACAACAATATTGAGACATAAATAACATGTAAACAATAAAGTGAAATGTGTCGCGGAATTAGCTAGAAACCGCGACATTAAATTAATACTTGCAAGTTTTTGTAAAAAGAAAAAACATTTTCCTAAATGAAACAAAATGTAAATACACGGATATTTATTGAGCACGTACTAAAGTGCGGGGATGTCCGTGTGTTGGGTCGTAACCTTTCCTAAAGATAGCATCTCTTGAGATTGCAAACATTCCATGTGCGTTGTAGCTCATGGCCATCCATGTCACGCAGCTTGTACGCGCCTTTTCCTAGTGCTTCAACGACCTCATAGGGTCCTTCCCACTTTGGTCCAAGTTTACCTGTATCTTCTGCGTGGCTTGCATCATTAGCGCGATACACAAAGTCGCCTGGTCTAAATGAGGTGCTTCGAACTTTAGCATCGTAGTATCCCTTTATTTTTGACTTGGCTTTTGCTTCACGTATAGCTGCGCGTTCACGCCTTTCTTCCAATAGGTCCAAGTCGATACGTCGTTCGTCGTCATTAGTTGCGACATTAACTTCCGCGGTTCGAATAGTTGGCATCCCAATTTCAGCTGGTATGACAGCTTCTGTCCCATAGACAAGAGAAAAGGGAGTGTCTCCATTGCTAACTTTGATTGTCGTGCGGTGCGCCCATAAGACATGCGACAATTCATCCACCCATCTTCCTTTGTGCTTGTCCAGGCGCGCTTTAATTCCTTCGCCTAGACTACGATTTGCGCGCTCAACCAAACCATTGGTTTGTGGGTGTTTAACTGACGCGAAGTGTTGTGTAATATTTAGCTTTGCGCACCAGTCTTTGAACGGGTTATCACGGAATTGTTTTCCATTGTCCGAAACGATCTCCCCAGGTAATCCAAAGCGGCATACAATATTTTCCCAAATGAATCGTTTTACTTGATTACCTGTGATTGTCGCCACTGCTTTTGCTTCAATCCACTTAGTGAAGTAGTCTATTGCCACAATAAGAAATTTCAGTCCCCCCGCGGCAACAGGGAAGGGACCCGCAATGTCGATACCCCACTTATAGAATGGCCATGGAGAAGTGATAGGCGTTAGCTCTTGTTGTGGTCTGCGCGGGATGGGTCTATGAACTTGGCAGTCGCTGCATTTTTTTATCACATCACGCGCATCGCGATGCATAGTGGGCCAGTAGTATCCTGACCGCAAGGCTCGTGCTACAACGGACCGTGGTCCTGAGTGCATACTGCATGAACCGGCGTGAATCTCTCGGAGTATGTAATCTGCCTGAAGAGGTCCAACGCATCTAAGCCATGGTTGTAGAAATGAGCGCCGATATAGGATACCATCTCGAAGTTCGAACCTCTGCGCTGTGCGCCGTATACGTCGAGCGTCTTTCTGCTCTTCGGGCAATTTGCCCTTACTTATGAATTTGATGATAGGGGTCATCCATGTAGGATCCTGCTCTTCTATCACCGTAGATATCTCCATCTCCGAGATGGATTTGTTATTTAGGATCTCCACCAATACTTGTTTTGACAGGTGCGCAAAGCTTGTAGATGCGATCTTGCTTAGCGCATCCGCTTTTTTGTTTTCACCTCTAGGGACTTGTTTAATGGTAAACCTGTCAAAGCCTTGGATTAGTGACTTGGTCTTGTCGAGGTATTGAACCATGTTATCCTATTTAGCCACATATTCGCCCAACACATGGTTGGCTACCAATCGGGAATCTACATTTGCTTCTAGGTTGCGTACACCCATTCGAGTTGCAATGCGTAATCCAGCGATTAGGGCTTCATACTCTGCCTCGTTATTCGTAGCTGTGAATTCAAAGCGCAGTGCGTAAGTGAATTCCATCCCTTCTGGATTAGTGAGGATAAGGCCTGCGCCCGACCCATCCACGCATGAAGATCCATCCGTGAACAGGACCCATGGCTCTTGTAGTTCTACCTTGCTCAGTGGAGGTGCAGCATCGGTGTCTGGTTTCTCGATGATGAAGTCCGCTAGAATTTGCCCTTTAATCGCAGTGCGTGGTCTATAAGAGATGTTATACTCGCCTAGCAGCACACTCCATTTTTGTAATCGCCCCGATGCGTCAGGTTTAGAGATAACTTGCTTGATAGGTTGGTATGTGATCACCGCTATTGGGTGTGCTTGAAAGTATCTACGCAGTCTTTTGGCGGCAAATACTAACGCCAAGACCAACTTCTCCATTGGGCTGTAATTAATCTCTGTCTTCTTGAGTGCTTTGCTTACAAAATATACCGGTGTTTGTACGGAGTTCCTATCCGTCAGTAGCACTGCGCTGACCGCTCCATGAGTCGCAGATAAGTAGACGATTAACTCCTCCCCTGGTCGGGGTGCGACTAGCTTAGGAAGCGCTGCTATATGTTGCTTAAGCTGTGTGAAAGCTTCTTCCGCTTTCGTAGTCCAACGAAAGTCTCCCTTTTTTGTACACTTTTTGAGTGTTTTAAAGAGAGGAAGTGACTTATCCGCTGATTTGGACAGGAATCTGTTCAAACCGGCTAGCTTTCCATTCAGAGACTGAACTTCTTTCAACGTGCGTGGTGAAGGGAGTTGGATGACAGCCTCTGTTTTTTCTGGGCATGGCTTAATGCCATCTGGTTCTATCAAGTATCCCAGGAACATGCCTTCTGTAGCGCCAAAAGTGCATTTCTTAGGATTCAACTTCATGTTGATCTTTCGTAGTGTTCTAAATGTTTCTTCAATGTCGCGCACCACTTCGTCTTCAGTATGGCTTTTTATGACAAGGTCGTCCACATAGACCTCTAGGTTGCGGCCCACTTGCTTTTCAAATGCATTATCTACCAATCGCTGGTAGGTGGCGCCCGCATTCTTCAGGCCAAAAGGCATCTTTGTATAACAATAGACACCTTGGCTTGTGTGGAAGGCTGTTTTTTCCTCGTCTTCCTTGGCCATTTGGATTTGGTGGTACCCTTTGTATGCATCTAAGAAACATTTAAAGGGATATCCGCACAAAGATTCTACCTTCCAGTCTATCTCTGGCAGTGGGTAGCAGTCCTGTGGACATGCTTTGTTGAGATCAGTGAAATCCACACACATCCGCCAACTACCATCACTCTTCTTGACCATTACTGGATTGGAGAGCCAGTCATGGTAATAGACTTCTCGCATGATGCCTGCGTCCACAAGTTTGTGTACTTCCTCCAGAATGGCTTTTGCGCGCTCTGGAGCCTGGCCGCGCTTTTTCTGCCGCACTGGGGAATATCCTTGTCGGATTTTCAGCTTGTGTTCTGCAATCGAGCGTGGCACACCAGTCATGTGCTTTGGTTCCCATGCGAAGATATCCAGATTCCTTTGCAAGAGTGCGCACACGGCCGCTCTGCCTTTGTCAGACAACGATCCTCCGATTGATACTTCTTGCTCCGGGTAGTCAGGGTGAATTGCGACCTTCAGGTTTGATACTTTAGTTGCGCTCTGTTCTAGGGTGTGCGTCGTCTCACATGTAATCGTGTTACACTCTCCTGGTGACGCAGCGTTGTTGTAGATGGTGACAATGCCGCCTTCTACCGGGAATTTGAGCATACCATGTGCTGTGGACGGTACTGCGCGTATTGCCGAAATTCCTGGTCTTCCAATAATGCCATTGTATGGAGAAGGAGATCTAATCACCATAAAATTCATCCAGGCTGTCGTGGAGTGTTCCTTACTACCAACAACGACTAGTAGTCGTAGTTGCCCCATGGGCCATATCTTTTCTCCCGTGAAGCCAGTCAACGAAGTCGTGGCTGGGCTTAACTATTTTTGTATCTCAGGTCGCAATTTCTTGAAACAATGCTCATACATTATATCCGCTGATGCCCCTCCATCAACATACATGCGGTGGATATCGTGACCCCCCGCATTTATCTCGATGGTGAGTGGTTCCGCCACTGCGTTGTCCGCAGCCAAGGTGGGGAAAGAGATTTCGCTTCCATGAGAAAATTTCTGGCTGACCTTTTGCCTAGTCTTTCGCTGCCATGATTGTATCATGTAGATTGTGTCAGCCTTGTCCTTAGGTGCTTCTTTCTTGCCCCCGGTTTTCTGTTTGTCTTTCCCATCCTTGATGTTCTTAACTAGATGGTCCAATCTGCCTTCTTTTACTAGCTTCTCGATTAATTGGCGCAATTGGACACACTCATTGGTTGTGTGGCCCTTCGGTGGGTGTCTCGGAAAGTTCGCGCCTTCCGTCGCAAATATCTCCTTTGGAGTCTTCGTTAGTGGGGTATACTTGTCATTCTCTCGTCCGCCCCCTGACTGCGGTAGCTTTTGTTACGATTGCTACTCTGGTCATTGGATTGTCTCCTTGGCTGTTCTTGTGACCTATAGTTTGAGTAGCCTTTCTTGCTATCCGCAGCGGCGGCTTCTCCTTGGATGAACTCAAATAAGTACATTTTATTACTATCATTTATCCTATTAATTTGACTTGTTTTACTATATTATGTATGAGGATTGATACTTAATCGTTTACTTTTGTAATTCTCAGGTAAAAACAAGCATTTGGTGAAACTTAATGATTTTGGACTAATAATGGAGCAAAACGTGCATAAAGTGAAAGTCTACTGACATGGACAAGATTAAGTCAATTCTGCTCCAGATGCGCCGCATCTCACTCTCAACATGCGCCGCATCTCTATCAAGATATCACCAGATACGATCCAAGATACAAGAGGACATGCGCCGCATCTAATCATGGAGTTACGCCGCATCTTCTGACGGTGTACGAATATTCCTGAATATTATAATCTTGGACCCTACGCGAAGTTAAGTACATGCGCCGCATCTACTTAGTAGATGCGCCGCATCTTCCCTCAGACAGAAAGTATAAATACTCCGTAGACCAGACGAATTACAAGTTCCGAACCCTAAAAACCGAAGTTCGAACAGAAGAACAAAAGGACGAATTCAGTCAAGGAGGCAGCACAAGACACACCCAAATCAAAGATACAAGAGCTGTAAGAAGGTGCTGCATGCATTTAATTCATTAAGTAGTTTTGTTTTATTGTGTTAGCAAACTTTAATTCATCAAGATTGGTGGCTTGTGTAATGTGGCAACGGAAAGATTGCACTCCCTTAAAACTGCTTTCTCATTAATTAAAGTTTATATGTTGATGTCTTTGGTTACTACTTATTAGTGCATTGATAACCTCTGTGTTTATTAGTGGCTTGCGGGCATTTGACTGCGGGACATAATGTGGCTCCCACGGTTGTTTCTAAATTGATCACTTAGGAATAACTTTTAGACATAAGTAATCATTAAGGGTTTACTCGCCGATAAGAATAGGACCAACGAGAAAGGGTTAACTACATACACTTCATATAAAGCTATCAATAAAACAAGTGACAATCTACTTAATCATAAGGACAGCCCTCTTATTGTCTCAAGTATCTATCTGTGTACGTGTGTGCTACTTGCTGATTCGTGCCTATTGGTTTATTTTATTATTTAATTGCAAACAAACCGTGCCAGTCTCTCAGGCTGAAACCCCCTTGCGTTAGGATATTAAAATACTGATTAGAATAACGAGATAATACGTTCCACTCTTAGTGATCGACACTCTACTTACCATTATCTTCATACTGACCGGGTACACTGCTCGTTAAGTGTGTGTGTTATTGATAAGTCGGCTAAATATAAATTTAAAACTTGAGTAGGCATTAAAACTGCTAAACCGCAACGATACATCACGCCCCATCAAGTTTTTGGCGCCGCTGCCTGGGAGTGAATTGTTATTATCTGTTAATTTGATTAGTATTTTAATTAGGTTTTTCTTTTTATTAGATTAATTGCATCATTGTACTATTTTGCATATTTGTTGTATTGTGTGTTAATTGTTTTCTTTTATTTTTGTGTGTTTATTTTCGTTTGTGTGTTTAATTTTTGTTTTTATTTTTCGTATTTTTCTGTTCTGCTATCGTTGTACTGTGCTAAATCAAACGATACGGCGCATCTGATCTCTCAGATACGGCGTATTGCGTTTAATTTTTTTTAAAAATACAACGCGTTTAATTAATTCGATACGACGCATCTTTTCCCCAAGATACGGCGTATCTGTTTTTAATAAGAAAATTTTTTCTAAGCGATAAAGTAATACGACGCATCTGCTTTAGCAGATACGGCGTATCTGTTTTTCGATAAAAAAAAAAATTTTCTAAACGTTAACGCCATACGACGCATCTGCTTTCGCAGATACGGCGTATCTATTATTTTAATTAAAAACAGTTTGCGAATTATTAAACAGATACGGCGTATCGATCTCTGACGATACGACGCATCTTTCTGAATCAAAAATCTTTTATTTTTAAACGTAACGAAAATACGGCGCATTAACTTTCGTTAATACGACGCATTTAATTTTAATTAGATAAGTTGATTTTTGATTAATTAATTCGATACGGCGCATTCTTAAATTCTAAAGCGGCGTATCTATTTTCTGAATAAAGTCTGATTAAATTTTAACGATTATAAGATACGGCGTATCCAACTTTTTGGATACGGCGCATCGTCTGCAGATATCAGTTATTTTTATTCTTATATCCGTTTCTATATTCATTAAATTCTCTTCTAGCGAACAAATCCTACTGATGATTTTACCTTGGATGACAGATTTTGCTATGGAAGACATGTCAGTTAACGGATATCTTGCTAAGGAAAGCTTGTTTTCAGATTCATTCAATGTACTCATGATCGATGCAGATTTATTCTCTTGGGAGACTCCTCTTGAAGCTGCTTTTAAGGAATTCATGCGTTTATGCAACATTGACAAAGAGGTGTTCTCTTATGATGTATTTGTGAGGTATACTGGAGAAGAATTGTCGCTCTTATGGCCTAGCATTGAAGCCGAAGGATTGAACTGGACTACTATCGAAGAAGATGATGGGAAATTCTATCTTGCATACATGGACTCAAGCAACAACAGCTGTGGTGGAGGCAATGCCCAAATCTCTTACATGCCTTATTCCGAACAGTACTGGGGATTGAATGAGAAATATCAGGATAATGACATGAATTATGCTTTGGCGGAGTTACTATTTCATGGCAGGTTGGTAAGATTGATAGACCTCTCCCTCAATGATTGGCTAGAACTCAAATATGGTAGTCCGGAATTTGCCCCTACGAATGAAGTCAAGGAGATTATGACTTCATGGTTGACTCGGAGATTTAAGAAGCAATTTAACGAGTTCATGGAGATAAAAAAGAATATGATTGGAAAGGTTTGCTTTGACGTTAACCATGACCCTAACGATGTTGATTTTTCAGAATGGTTGGCTAGTAAGTTTAATAACCATAAGAGCATGGATCGTGCTACTAAGGATGCATTATGGGTATATTGGATGAGAGGAGAAGATGAAGAAGTAGAAAGCGATTATGGGTCGTCACTTCATAATTCAACAATCAATGAAGGCATTGAAGAGTTATTCAGAATAGACATTGATGTATTCGATTATGAGACACCCTTGTGCAAGCAGTTCAAGGAATTTAACTACCTTCTTCAAGTCGATGATGATGTGCTTACCGGAGATCTACCAGGATTTAAGACTTATGATGATTTCAAAAGCACCTGGTACTATGAATGGAATGATCAAGTACCATGGGTTTGGGATAAACCATGGGAATTTGCGCACATTAATCACACCTGTACACCCTTCGTTTTCAAGGACGGGAGTAGTGTTTGGCCGACCTGTGATTATAAAAGTGACGGAACCTGTAATGGGGGAAGTATAATTGGGATGAAACGGGTTGGAAACGATGTAACCTTTGAAGATTATGAGTGGTACGATAATGTTGAAGACTGCCCACAAAAGGCGGAGGCTTTACAAGAAAAGGGAAGAATTGAACGCTTGAAAGGACTTAAGGGGACATCGGATACTACTTTCTGGGAATGGGTGCATAAACAGTTTGATGATTTCACAAAGCTTAGTCGACGGTTACAATATGATTTGGAAAGAGAATGGGAGGCGATTCAAGACGATAAGTCATTAATTGAAGAACTAGATGATTATTTGATTAAGGATCCTTATTTTAAGTTTGTTGATAAAGACGAGGAAGAATTCACCAAAAGAAAGTGTCAACTACTTGGGATTCCTTACAATGAGCCACCCATGATTATTTCTGAAAAATTTAAAATCATCAAATATTCTTTGAGTCCTAATGAAGAATATACTGCGGTGAAGACAAAGAGTTATACTAGATTAAGTCGAACGGAAGAAAACATCGCAGAGATATACGGGAAAATCTTTCGGATGAAGGACGAAGGATGGACCGTGACAAGGACTTATTGCTGAGCTGAACGTGAGTCTAACTTGAAGACTCTGGAATAAAGACAAGTGCTTACCGGGAGACAACCCGGAGATTTATCTTTTATTATTCTGTTTTCTGTGTCGAGTCAGTCCAGGCCGCATTAGGATACGGCGCATCTCAACTCTGAGATGCGACGCATCTCCTGCAATGGTCATATCTTATTTTATTTTTCTGCATTTTTATTTTCGACTTTAAAACTATTTATCAGTTTATTTTAATGCGGCGCATCCCTGGTTAAGGATGCGGCGCATCTTTATTCTGATCCGTATTAATTCCAGGCTCGATACGGCGTATCTTCTTCAATAAGATACGGCGCATCGACTGACCTGATGATTTTCAGTTTTAATTTTTAAGTTTTATTTTTATCTAACTACTAATGTGTTATGCAAGTTGAACCTTTCTTATCTTAGGTGTGTTTTAAAGTGTTGGTGGTATTATAGTTTCCTGGATTTCCTGTGGATACATCAAGTATGAAGCTTTAACGTTCTAATCCACAAGAAGTTGATTTTTGCTCTTATACTAATGGAGGATCATACCGAGCAAATCTCAGGGGAGTTTTTCTGTTCTAATTCTTTTAATTTCCAGTTTTTAACCTTTTATACAAACAACGAGGACGTTGTTTAACTTAAGTGGGGGGATTGGAGAATTAGAACACTTAACAATTACTTGTCCTAAACTTTTTCAAAAATTATGCTTAAAATGTGCTTAATATATCAAACTTAAAAATTTTTTAGCATGTTTTTGTTTAAGATCTAAGTTGCATAACTGCACACATGACGTTATTTTCAAAAATTGTGATTTTCCAAAATTCACAAATCTATGAGTGTGCCGGTGACTTGTAAACTTTAGAACTTGGCTTGTATACTATTCGAGACCACCATAATAAGTATTATTTTATATAATTGGAATGACTTGTCTAACTTGGTAAAATTCTAGGATTACACCCAAATAGCCTATTATATGTTATGTGTTATTAGCTAACTACACTGGTTAGTTAACCCCCGTATAAACCCTTTTGTTACTCTCATTTTTAGAGTAAGATACCCCTAGAAAAACCCTCAGAACCATTCCTTTCGTTTCTTACACCTATGTTTAAAATGTTTCGTTACACCCTTACACCTTAGCCTACCCTGTAGATTAGAATCCGTGGTTGGTTAATTGCTATAGGCAAAGTGTGTTTCCTTACATTACCTGTGTTCGCGTGCGTAATTCATTATCTTTGGTTAGGTCGGGAAATTGCACAATGCAATTGGAGTGAAAGTAAATATTGTATATTTTGGAGTTTATTTTTCGTGTGTTTACTACTTTCACTATTACCATTACTTCTGAAGTCATGAAAAGTATGGAAAAATTATCCGGAAAGAAAGTTATAGTGATGTGGTGAAATTTCACACATCTATGTTTATGTTTTAAAAAAAAAAAAAAAAAAAAAAAAAAAAAAATCAAAAAAAAAATAAGAAAAGAAAAAGAAAGAAAGAAAAGTTGGATGTTTGTTTTAACCAACTTATGTAAAGTTATGTAAGTGGTCGATATCACCACTATTTTTTGTACTATATCTATGGATTGAATGGGAATTGGCAGTTATGGGAACGCCAATTAAGGTTTATTCTTTGATTAAGACCTTGTTGAGTATAATTCGTGTCTACCTAAAGCGTGTGTTTCAAGTGTTAAAGCGTGAGTTATTCGATGATATGAGTCCTATTCATGGGATGGTTGGGATAGTGATTAACCACACTTAGGATTTTAATTTATTTGTTTTGTTTATTTGTTTATTTTTTTTTTACACCAATTTATATCCCAAATGTTATCCATGCCCTTTATTATTCTTTATCCAACCAAACCTTTGATTTATTGAGATTGGGGATTTGAGCAATCTTAAGTATCGTAGTCGTGGATTCGGCTATGTATTTATGATTTTGTCGCCCTTTTTGATATATTATTATTGGTGAAGTTTGGACCTATCTTTAGCCTATTCGAGTTAAGGATTTGAGCAATTGCAAGTATCGTGTTCGTGGATTCGATCATGTATTTGTGATTTTGTCGCCTTTTCTGGAATTTGAGATCGATAGTGAAAGACAATAATTAACCCTTAAGCCTAAAAACCCTTTTTACCGCTTTAGACTTGTTATTCCTTAGCTTTAGTGGTGGAGATGTGTATACTTGCCAAGCTTATGATAGAATATTCGTCGCGACTGGACAGTTAAACGATTAGATTTGCTTTTATCGACTTATTTTATTTTACTTCTAATTCGTTAAGTGTTTAGTTGTGTGATTATGAAATGAACGAATACATGTTTAAATGTAAAAATAAATCCTAACATCTTTTAGGATACATTTTCATAAAAGAAATTCTAAGGTTTACTTGGGGACAAGTAAAGTTCAAGTGGGGGGATATTTGATGAACTCAAATAAGTACATTTTATTACTATCATTTATCTTATTAATTTGACTTGTTTTACTATATTATGTATGAGGATTGATACTTAATCGTTTACTTTTGTAATTCTCAGGTAAAAACAAGCATTTGGTGAAACTTAATGATTTTGGACTAATAATGGAGCAAAACGTGCATAAAGTGAAAGTCTACTGACATGGACAAGATTAAGTCAATTCTGCTCCAGATGCGCCGCATCTCACTCTCAACATGCGCCGCATCTCTATCAAGATATCACCAGATACGATCCAAGATACAAGAGGACATGCGCCGCATCTAATCATGGAGTTACGCCGCATCTTCTGACGGTGTACGAATATTCCTGAATATTATAATCTTGGACCCCACGCGAAGTTAAGTACATGCGCCGCATCTACTTAGTAGATGCGCCGCATCTTCCCTCAGACAGAAAGTATAAATACCCCGTAGACCAGACGAATTACAAGTTCCGAACCCTAAAAACCGAAGTTCGAATAGAAGAACAAAAGGACGAATTCAGTCAAGGAGGCAGCACAAGACACACCCAAATCAAAGATACAAGAGCTGTAAGAAGGTGCTGCATGCATTTAATTCATTAAGTAGTTTTGTTTTATTGTGTTAGCAAACTTTAATTCATCAAGATTGGTGGCTTGTGTAATGTGGCAACGGAAAGATTGCACTCCCTTAAAACTGCTTTCTCATTAATTAAAGTTTATATGTTGATGTCTTTGGTTACTACTTATTAGTGCATTGATAACCTCTGTGTTTATTAGTGGCTTGCGGGCATTTGACTGCGGGACATAATGTGGCTCCCACGGTTGTTTCTAAATTGATCACTTAGGAATAACTTTTAGACATAAGTAATCATTAAGGGTTTACTCGCCGATAAGAATAGGACCAACGAGAAAGGGTTAACTACATACACTTCATATAAAGCTATCAATAAAACAAGTGACAATCTACTTAATCATAAGGACAGCCCTCTTATTGTCTCAAGTATCTATCTGTGTACGTGTGTGCTACTTGCTGATTCGTGCCTATTGGTTTATTTTATTATTTAATTGCAAACAAACCGTGCCAGTCTCTCAGGCTGAAACCCCCTTGCGTTAGGATATTAAAATACTGATTAGAATAACGAGATAATACGTTCCACTCTTAGTGATCGACACTCTACTTACCATTATCTTCATACTGACCGGGTACACTGCTCGTTAAGTGTGTGTGTTATTGATAAGTCGGCTAAATATAAATTTAAAACTTGAGTAGGCATTAAAACTGCTAAACCGCAACGACACATCACGCCCCATCAGCTTCTCCCTGGATGAAGGACCTCGTGCGCTTCATTAGTTCGTCAAAGGTTTGGGGAACCCTATCATTTAACTTTTTGATAAGTTCTGGGTTATTGATTCCATTCATAAACCCTGAGATCTTTAGTATTTCGGGGCATGCCTTGACATGTATGCATTTGTCTTTAAAGCGCTCCATAAAAGCGCTTGTGGATTCCCCTTGGCGCTGTTTTACCCTAGCAAGTTCAACAGGGTTCTTGGCGCACTTCTTCCTCTGAGTAAAGTTCAAACGAAACGCCTTCCGCAACTCTTCAAACCCACCGATGCTTCTACGTGGAAGCTTACTGAACCAGTTTCGCGCATTCCCTACTAATGTAGAATTAAACATGTGGCACCACACAGGTTGTGGCCAATTTTCGATGGTTGCTGCTGATTCGAAAATTTTTAGGTGGTCATCAGGATCACCTGTTCCATCATAAGTTTTAACATTAGCGGGCATGCGCCTTCTCTTATCTTCTGAAAAATCACTGATGCGCCGAGTGAATGCGTCAACCTTTTGATGGCGCCAGGGACGAGACATATCTTCGTCCTCCTGGTCGCGGTATCTTCTCCTGGACTTCCAGTGTCCTGTTTCTTTGTCCTCGTTGTCCGAGGAGTCACTTGAGGATGAGCTTACTCTTTTGCGGCGCTTGCGCCGATTGATGCGTGGTTTTGCGACCTTACAACAGGTTTTACCTCTCGAGGGATCTCAAGAGGCTTGCAATCCCCACCAGGCAGTGTACCTGACCGATGTAGTATAGTGTAGTGGCAAGTACCGGGGGATTGATCGTTCTCTAGGGGAATAGTGTCGTTAGGATTGAAAAACTACTCTAATAGGTCTAAGGGTGAGGGAAGATTCTTTTTGTATTTTTATATTTTTTTATGAAAGCAAGTAAAATCTCGGGTTTGAAGGAGTGGACGGAATTAGTTGCTAGTCAACTAACCCAAATAGCTACAATTTCAAATAAAATAAAATGACTGAAAATAAAAAGGTTGTGGAACTTATATGGGGAGAAATGTGTTTACTTAGATTTCCTTACTCCCTAACTATCTTTTACCGGTTGATTAGTGTGTATTAATTGCGTGGATGACGGGTGTATTCCTTAATACCAATCGTGGGGTGGCGTACGTACTTCCCCAACTCTATAAGCTCCTACTTCACTCCTATGTCGAGCCGGCTAAGAAGCTCCTAACATGGGATCACTAGAATTCGCTCATGCATTAAATACAACCATAATAACCTTAGTACGCATTGGTTCATGTTTCTTAAGACGTTCAAGAAAGTTACCGTATAGGAGGTTAGCCAGTTTTCTTAAGACTAACATCGATAAACAATCATCCAATACAATTAATAACACACCAACAACCAATAATCAATAGTTAGGTTTCATTAGATCTAAGCAAACACAAGATAAATCTAGCCTAACATGTTAATTAAAAGACAAGAACAAGATATAATCAAACAACACATAGACATATTGAATGATTAAATGATTACTTATCTTCAATTAAACATGGGAGATCCAAGGGTATAAAACCCTTAAAAATGGCAGAAAATTCGTCTTAGGGTTTCTCCTCACAAAGTTGCACACTAATGACAAAAAATTATGAAAGTATATATAGGAAAACAGATCTGACGGCGTCACCCTTTGGGTCGTGACGCCGTCACCTCGCCGCGGTTAGGGTTTCTTGATGGCCTTCTTGACGCCGTCCCCTTTTAATCCTCCAAAATCCTCTCTGGCGCGTCAGGGGTTGACGCCGTCAAAATTGTGCTTGACGCCGTCTCTCTTTAACTTAAACCGTGACGACCTTGATCACCTTAAAGGGTGACGCCGTCAGATTTCCATTGTAAAACTCTCTGGCGCGTCACGTGTATTTTGTCATATCCACCTCTTTTGCCAAGCCGTGACGCCGTCAGGAGCAATTCTTGACGCCGTCATGTGTACTTTTCCAGCAGCTTTGGAGACTTTGTCGTTTTCTTCACTTTTATGCTCCAAAAACGTCCAAAATGCTTCCTTTTCCAGATTTCTTCTCCAAAGTACCTAAAATGACAAAAGGAACGATTTAGGGCAATATTTGATCAAATAAATACGATTTAGGGCTTAAATGACCCCCTAAAAGCGGTACACTTTTCGCTTCATCACCGATTATCCTCGGAATCCGAGTTTGAAGGGCTTTCGCTTGGGGAGCATCGTCGCCAAATCTATCATGGACCCTGCGACTGCCAAGCCTAGCGTGGACATTGGTGCGCCGTCCATCGTCTTCATGCTCCTCCAGAGACTGTAAGTCGGCCGCTTCATCGTCCACAACCTTCCTTCCGATCCTAGTGAACACTGGGTGTCGGCGGCTATCCTTCTCGCGCCTTTCCTTTCGGTAACGCGGTGGGGATGCTTCATGCTCAGGGTCGAAGTTGAGCCGGGCCTGCAGACTCTGACTTGACCTCTTTTTCGCTTCCTCTCGCATAAGCGCAGCCAAGGTTTCATAGTTTTGAGATACGAAATCACTTGGCGCTAGTTCAGGCGTGACTCCTTCTAGCGCGAGGATGTTTGTTTCTACATCAGGACCCTTGTTTCGGATAGGCGCATTTGGCGGCTCAGTGATGTCTAATTCTGACATGGTGAAAGGGGTGCGCAGTAGGTCTACCGCGCTAGTAGTTGTCGTAGTAGCATGGGTAGTCCTTGTGAGCGGTTCTACTGGAGTAAAAGCCAGATCTGAGTATGATCCTAGGCTTTTGGGCGCACTGGTTGTTCCAGAGGCCTGCTTAGCGGCTGAGTCAGTTTGCTGCTTCTTCCCCTGTAGGTCGTCATGCGTTTTCTTTGCCTGCGGAGTCCGCTGATTTGGGTTTCCATGCTTCGTCATTCTAGTCCTTAGTAAAGTTCTTAGTGTATGGTCCCACGGATGGCGCCACTTGTTGATACAAAAGTTGGGCGTTCCTTGTTTCCGTACCAATTAGATCTTAATGCTTGAGACCTGCGCACTAAGAAAACAAAAAGACACCGTTAGGCTTATCGTGGGATTGTCTCCCACGATTATCCTCCGGCGTGAGAGTAAGTAATCGGTTTTAGGGTTTAGTTGAAGAGTTAGGGTTATTAGATCGTACCTCAATGAGAGCCGAGATGCCCTCTATATATACACACGAAATCCTTGTTGGTTTCGTGTTCCTTACCCTTCGGCGTATCCGCTTAAATCGGTCGTGTGATATATATCCCATAAATAAGAGATATCCTATATCAAGACCATAAATAACTTCGGGTTGGGCCTTCGTAAGCCCAAACCATTATCGTGATAGCCCATTCGTGATGGGCTTGGGTGGTAGTAGCGTCCACTGGTCGGGTTCGTGACCCGAATGCGGACTATACGTCATCAGTAACTATGTATTTGATCATTTCTGGAAAACTAAAAAACATAGGCATTTATGTACCTCTGTTGATTTAGCGGTCACGTAGCGCTATAGAATGTGTTTCTGAGGTAAATGTGGCTGCATAAACACAAAATAAATTATATGTAGCCAAATGTGTAGCCTCTTCCTAAAGTGTCTTTATAATTTGTTAATCACTCATCCCACTTGACTTGCAAAACATTTTTATTATAAAATTAACACTTTTTTTTTTTTTTTTTTTTTTTTTTTTTTTTTTTTTTTTGTAATTTAAATTAGATGACTGCTACTATATATACATGTATAAACATTGTGTTACGGAAAACTTCTTATGCAAATTTTATAACCACTTGATAATATATATATATATATATATATATATATATATAGGGTCCTTTTCTTGCGAGAACCACCTTATCTGCGAGAACTGCGAGAACCACCCTTTTACAACTAATAATACACAAAGTACATCATTTAATGCTCGATAGAATTTTGTTATTTTTATTAAATTCAAAAGGGTATAATAGTAAAAGACATTTTCATATTATTTTTTATTATTTTTTATAATTCCCGTTTTTTATATATCTTAAAATTCGGATTTTTTTTTTTTTTTTTTTTAATTTATGCTAACATATTTTCAAAAAGTCATGGTGCATACATGTTTTTTTTTTAGGCAAAGGCGCATACATGTTTTTTTCCTCCAAATAGTAAAGGTGCATACATGTTTTCAATTAGTCAAAGTGCATACATGTTTTTTTTCCAAATAGTCAAGGTGCATACATGTTTTTTTTAGTTAACACTTTTTTTTATCAACCTACCAATATTTTTATAACACAAATTAGAGAACATAAATCATTATAAAAAGAAAAACAAGATTGATATACTTAAAGGTTACATTTCACTTGATTACAAGTACAAAAAAACATGAAATAATCATATATCTCTAAAGGTCGCAAATTATCTTCATGTATAAACGTTTTCATCCACTTCCCGGTCTTGAATGATATCATCATCTTCATCAATCAATCTGAAACAAGTATGCAAGAAAATAATTAAACCACAAAAAAATAAGAAACGAAAATTAATCACAACAACTAGCATAACACATATGCACAATCTTGTGTATATTAAACTAATGATGTAAACATGTTTTTTAATCATAAACACAAAACATATATGTTTTATAATCCAAAACACAAAACATATATGTCTTGTACGTAAACATCTATGTATCTTTCCAAAACATAAGTATGTTTTATAATCCAAACACAAAACATATATGTTTTTTTAACCTATACTAATCCCAATAAAAAAAACATATATGTTTTAACCTATACTAATCCCAATAAAAAAAACATATGTAAGAAATTCTAATTATATAACATGTAGATATAAGACTAAGAGACTAAGATCAGTTTCCAACTTTGTTAACGGTTGTGTACTACTAAACACCAAAGACTAATCCAAGTTACACATATCCACACCACTTTTAAATGCTTTCCCTAAAGCGCTTGAACTACCTGCTTACTTAAAGCTCTTGTAACATACCACTTAATTTGAAATTCTTATAAAAATTTAAAGTGCTTATTCAATTTTATATGAGCACAAAAAACAAATAAACGCTTTAACCCAATCCAAAACACTCTCAAGAATTAAAATGGTACTTGGAAATAATATAAACAAATCCAATAATCAAAATTAAAAACAATATGAGATAATAAATTTCTAGCACTTTATTCAAAGCTGCATAATTACTTATTCTACTAATTAACTAAATTCCGAAAGCACTATTATACTTATTCTGAAAATAACAAACCTGTGTTCATCATTTCCCATCACTGCTATGGTGACTCGAATTGCCGCTTTTCTTACTGGTTCCATCCTCACCTCCATGGCTTCCTGAGTCATCAGAAGATGTAGTATAACATTTGAAGACCACATTAAACTTAAAAATCTAAACCACCGTAATCACAAATAACACAAACATGTTTAGATCCAAACTCGCCAAACACATATCTCGCCAAATCCCAACCGCCAAACAAACACAAAGATCTAAACACCGATCTTTATAGATCTATACGACAAAAAATCCCAGTTTGTTATTTCAACTTCAAGAAAAGATCTTTATAGATCTATACCAATAGCCCATCATCGATCTTTATAACACATGACAAAATAAACCTACCCGAGACCTTGTTTATACAAGATCTTTAAGTTGATGACTCTCGTGATAGTCGTAGAGTTGTAAACGCCGAGACATGTTAATGGGTATTCTTTAATGGTGTATGGTATACTGTTTGGAGCAGCAAGAATCAAGGAGATTCGGGTCTTGTCTTGGAGAGATAAGGTAGGAGGATGATGAAAAGATGGATTGCTGCGTTTTTGTTTAAACAATCCGAGTATGTATTAGGGAGGATGGAGATGTTAATTGGTGGCTGGTGAGAACTGAGAAGTGTGAGATGTGATTAGGGTTACAAATATACATATGAATATTTGACGTAGATGTCCCTTTTTATTCGGAGCAGTTATTGAAAAGCATCGGTGCAAAATTCCACTAATACCCTTTTCTAATTTAAGAATTAATATTTAGTTTTTGATTTATTACAATTATGCCATACATCATCTTGGCCATTGATCTACTCATCCTACGGTTTAAAATTGGTTCTCGCACTTAACATGGTTCTGAAAAGAAAGTTACACTATATATATATATATATATATATATATATATATATATATATATATATATATATATATATATATATATATATATATATATGGGGCGTTATTGTAGTGTACAAGCTTAAAATAGAATAAAATAGGCATACATGTGGACCGTCGGATCAAGCATCATAGATGAGATTAGATATTAAGCAATAGAGTGGCAGAATTGTAATTAATTGGAACACAAATGACATTTGTGTACCTATTTTATAATACTGGTATATACATTGTTTTGACTATCATTAATATGTAAGTTACAAAAATTAGGTAGCTGCCCCAAAATCACTCACACAATCAAAAATCCCCGAAGCATGAAATTGAAAATTAAAACCCTAATCCCCAAAATCACTCACACAATAAAAAAATCCAGATTCATCATTCTACAATTGTTCTTTAAATAGCATTAGCGAAGGTGTGTTCCCATTCCAAAACAAACAGAGATGGTGATTTTTCAGAACGAAGTGATCAACAATGGGAACGATGAACAAATTTTGTTTGGTAAGTGATACATTTTTCGGCTTTTTAATCTTTTTTTATTTAGTGAATATAGTTTAATTCATGTGTAGTAGTTGATAGAGGATTGATGTGAATCAGCTGCATATACGTTTAATTCATGTGAATCAGTTTAATTCATGTGTAGTAGTTTATAGAGGATTGATGTGAATCAATTTAATTCATGTGTAGTAGTTGATAGAGGCTTTTAATCTTTTTTTATTCATGTGAATCAGTTTAATTCATGTGTAGTAGTTGATAGAGGATTGATGTGAATCAGCTGCATATACGTTGTTGTACTAGTTGGTTATGTGTATTACGTGAAATAAATTATTATGTATTAGTTGATTGATTACGTTTATTATTTTGTAAGTTTGTTGTTGTATATAAGAGTGTAAAGCATTTTTTTTCTGTGATAAATCAGATAATGTTATTGATGGAGCAAGCGAAAATGTTATTGAAGGAGAAAATGTGGATAATGAAACTGTATCGGATAAAGAAAAAGAACAAAGTGCGGATGTGGAGAATAACGTGGCAAAGGAAAAAAAAGGAGGTGGAAATGGATAAGAGAATAGAGAAACTGGTTCATAGAAGATCGGGGAATGTAAAAGGTAATTTATGTGTGACAGCGTATATATATGAGTGCGAGTTGTATCAATTACGTCTTATGTTTCACCTGGTGATTATCCATTTTGACAAAAGTGGATTTTTATTGCTGATAAGGAGCCTGGGTCTACATTGGTTCGGAGTATTTCTTGGCATGGGTCATGTATTCAGCTAGATGGTGTCTTGATCTTTTGGGCTGGTTTCTGTATTAGTTCTCGTTGGTTGATGATATGCCTTGTAATAATCGAGGTGGCGACGAAGTGGATTCATATTTGCAAGCTGAAGTGAAGAAGGAGATGGATCTGATGGAGATGATTTCCCAGGTCAATTTTTAGAAGCTGATATGAGTAATAAACTGAGAACTCCAAAAGAATAAAGACTTTGAAATCAATAAATGATTGCACATTGTACTTTGAAACCCTGTATGTGTCCAATCCTTATAGTTAATATCAGCTTAGTACCACATAATTATGAGAAGAAATACCGCAATCAAATAGAATTATAGTACCAAAACCCGAAGGAACAAGTGAACAATATCTAACAATCCGAATGGTAGAGTTTAATCTAAAATACACAAAAACTATTACCCAAAATCTCTCATTTTAGCGACACAATTTGGAACAGCTTCAAGCCTTCTTTGGTTTTAAGCACTTCACCTGTGAGTATAGGAAGACTCCAGCAAGAGCCACTCCAGTACCTGAAAGCTGAAACTTGCAATAAGTATGCATCATGTAGTAAGAGAAACCAAAATCTTTTTTTTTTTAAACAGGTGAGTTGGATTACAGCTTGGGACTCATTTTCTTTAAGATAATTCGAAATGGTTAAGTCCAAGAAAAGATAAATAATGGAATTTAGTTTATGGGATATAGTATTTAGAATGAATCTGTAAGGCTGTAAGTTATTTATCGCCATGCCATTCTTATTACTTTTGTCAACCAAAAGAAAATTTTATCATAGATTACTAAAAGGCCAATCTTTGACGGCTCATGATGCAGAAATGCATAATATAAGCAAGAGCCCACTAATCTCTTAAAATCCTACCAGCGTGATAGAAGAAGTCACATATGAATGGGAAGCAAATCGGAGACTAACAAAGATAAAGGTCTTTTTAAGACGACTTGGTAATTAAGTTCCATGGTTTTATCGAGAATGGAAAAAAAAATAACTTATGAAATAATAATTTGTAAGGATCATGGGGCATTTAAGAAGGGATTACATTGGACATGAAAAATATTACTATAATACCCTTAAACTAAATATCTAATTAATTAATATTATTATCTAATTAGTTAATATTATTTATTTTGATCTCATCTATCATGATTGATCCAACGGTCCACATGTGTACCTATTTTATCTATTTTAAGCTTGTACACCAAATGAACGCACTTCTATATATATCGGGCATGACTTGTAACTATAGTTTTCATGGCCCGCCGACTTGTAAGCCCTCCCGGGCATATAAGCCCGCTCACAGGGCGGACATGACTTGTGATTATCGTTGAAAAAAGTAAACAATTTACAATTTTGTGTGTGGACTTATATTAATACTAATTGGTGAAGACACTGCAACAGGGAATTTGGTACGGTTAAACTTTAACGCAATGTTTTTGTTCTAATTATAGACTCTTTCTTCCCGCTCTTGCTCACATATTTATGAACAATCTCAGTGTCTCAAACTTTGAAGTAGCTTTAAATACCCAATGCCTTCGGGTTGAATGCATCTGCACATATTAAAAGCTTTAGTGACTACATGATTCTCCACCATAGGGATCTATTTCTAAAAGTCAAATGATTGAGTTTTAGAGCCAAAACTGACCAGAATTAATTTTCAATACTTGGGAAAATCTGGTACCTAAAGGTAGCAACATTGGCGGGTCGAACAGGTTGGGTAACAGTTCCAAAGGGTCCGGTAAAACATGGTCGGGCATGGGTGAAATTAGATTTGGGTCAGAACATGTGATTCTTAAAACCGATGGGCGGGCATGACTTGTAATTATGATTTTGATGGTTTCAGTTAACGTAAACTTATTTCTAAGGACACCGATTTAATTTTATTTTTTTAGGCTATTAGTTTACGGTTGAGAAATTTTATGTTAGCTTTAATTTTAGTATTAAAGTGATGGTCATTCACTTTTATTAGAACTTTGTAATATATGGGCTTGTATTAGTGTTAGAATGTTATGTAAGAGCCCAACCCATGAGCAAAAGCCCACAAGGCCCATGGAAAGCCTTTAGGGCAAAAAGGCAGTGATATATATTCATCACTATGCCTCATTTGTTAAGTGGTTCACAGGTGTGTGTGTGTGTGCTTAATAGATAAAAGTTTAACTTCCATATTCTCTCTATATTCATACGATCCAACACCCTTGTCCCATCTCATTCTTGTGCATAACAAAGCATATCTAAGTGTGATAAAGAGTGATTTCTAGTCACAACAAGTGGTATCATCAGCCGGTCAACGAGGTAGGAAGATTGTGATTCGATTAGTGCTTAATAGAAATCAACTGCTGTGATTTTCGTCTTCTTAAAAACACCACAATTAGGGTGATTTTGGTTATCTTGGAATCGACATAGCAAGAACCTTGTGTGAAGGTTGTGTTTGTTCTTGGTTTGGCAAATTTTTGTTTTTGCTTCACTTGATTGCTGGGAAAAATTGCATTTTTGTTGGTGTTCTAAGTGTTCTTGATCGAAATATTTTTGAAAACAAAATCCTTTGATGTTTTTGGAATACTTTGGTCATTGTAATTGATTAATCAGTGTTTTAGTTGATGTGATTGGTGCAAGTTTCTCAAGTTGGTGAAAAGGTGTAAGAGATAATATCTTTCAAGATAAGATCAAGTGGGCAAGTGACTCATAAGTCAAAGAAGTTGGGAAAAGTGCAAATTTTCGCTATTCAAAGAGTCCAGCGCATTTTATCGCAATTGGGGTGAAAATCTGCGTTTTATCGCATTTCAGGTTTCTATCGCTATTGAGATTTGTTGGTTCTTATCGCAGTTCAAGTCTTATCGCAATTGGACGCTGCAAGATCTTATCGCAATTCAACCTGGAAATCTTATCGTAGTTCAAAACGCGATAAATTTATCGCAATTGGACCTCAAGCTGTGTTATCGCACTTTATCAAAAACAGCTTTGTCCGAGATCTTACTGCTATTCCGATATCAGACAAAACGTCAATTGCGATATCGGACAAGAGACTAGTTTTCAGAATTGTCATTTTCAGTCCCTGTACTTTTCAGCAGCCTTAGAGAAGTTTCAGATTTGGCAATTTTAGCCCTCGTACTTCTGTGAAACGATTTCAAAGTTGTCTTTTTACGTCAAAACTTCAAACGTTTATAACTTTTTGATGAAGCGAAAAGTGTACCGCTTTTAGGGGGTCATTTAAGCCCTAAATCGTATTTATTTGATCAAATATTGCCCTAAATCGTTCCTTTTGTCATTTTAGGTACTTTGGAGAAAAAATCTGGAAAAGGAAGCATTTTGGACGTTTTTGGAGCATAAAAGTGAAGAAAACGACAAAGTCTTAAAATTATGCTGGAAGTTACTTTTGACGGCGTCAGGATTATCCCCAGACGGCGTCATGGCTTGGCAAAAGTGGTGGATGTGAAATTTACTCATGATAAGCCAGAGAAATTTGCATGGGAATTCTGACGGCGTCACCCTTTAATATGATCAAGGTCGTCACGGTATAAGTTAAAGCGGGACGGCGTCACGCCTAATTATGACGGCGTCAAGCCTTGATAAGCCAGAACGGATTTTGGAGAGCTAAAGAGGGACGGCGTCAAGATGGCCATCCGGGAACCCTAAAAGCGGCGAGGTGACGGCGTCACACTCCATAACGTGACGCCGTCAGATCTGAAAGTCTATATATAGTTTTGCAATTTTTTGTCATTAGTGTGGAACTTATTGTGGAACTTTGTGTGTGAAAACCCTAAGACGAATTTAGCAGCTTTTTCAAGGCTTTTTGCCTTGAGATCTTCCATGTTACATTGAAGATAAGTTATCAATTAATCATTCAATATGTCTATGTGTTGTTTGATTCTATCTTGTTCTTGTCTTTTGTTTAACATGCTAGGCTAGATTTATTTTGTGTTTGCTTAGATCTAATGAAACCTAGCTATTGATTATTGGTTATTAGTGTGTTATTAGTTGTATTGGATGATTGTTCATCTATGTTAGGCTTAAGAAAACTGGCTAACTTCCTATTCGGTAACTTGCTTGAACGTCTTAAGAAACATGAACCAATGCGTACTAAGGTTTTTATGGTTGTATTTAATGCACAAGCGAATTCTAGTGATCCCATGTTAGGAGCTTCCTAGCCGGATCGACATAGGAGTGAAGTAGGAGCTTGTAGAGTTGGGGAAGTACGTACGCCACCCTACAATTGGTATTAAGGAATACACCCGTCATCCACGCGATTAATACACACTAATCAACCGGTAAAAGATAGTTAGGGAGTAAGGAAATCTAAGTAAACACATTTCTCTCCACATAAGTTTTACCACCTTTTCATTTTCAGTTATTTTATTTTATTTGCATTTGTAGTTATTTGGGTTAGTTGACTAGCAACTAATTCCGCCCACTCTTTCAAACCCGAGATTTTACTTGCTTTCATAAAATATAAAAAAATATAAAAAAAGAATCTTCCTTCACCCTTAGACCTATTAGAGTAGTTTTTCATACCTAACGAACACTATTCCCTGTGGAGAACGATCAATCCCCCGTACTACCACTACACTATACTACATCGGTCAGGTACACTGCCTGGTGGGGTTGTAAGCCTCTTGAGATCCCTCGAGAGGTAAAACCTGTTGTAAGGTTGCAAAACCACGCATCAAGTTTTTGGCGCCGCTGCCGGGGAATAGTTATTGTTTAGGTTGGATTTTTTATTTTGTAGGTCTATTCACTAGATTCCTTTCTAGTGAGATTTTTATTTTCTTTTTCTAGGTTTTCTTTAGTCTATCTATTTTCTTCGTTTCTTTGTTCGTAACCATTACCATTCGACATCATGGAAGATGGTAATATCCTTGATCCCAACAACCCACCACAACAAACACCACCACCTCCTAGAGCCCGTACTTTAGGAGACTACTCCCGTCCTAGCCACCATGGCTATCGAAACACCATTGAGCTCACTCAAGGAGCCAATGTCACTCCCTTGCGATCCGACACCATCCGGTTGGTGCAAAGCGGATGCGCATTCCATGGACTTCGTTCAGAAGATCCTAATCAACATCTCAAGGACTTTCTCAAAATCGTTGATTCTATAGACCTTAATGTTGCCACTCGAGAGACGACCCGACTGCGTCTCTTTCAATTCTCTCTGCGGGACCAAGCTAGTCAATGGCTAGAGCGTCTACCCGCAGGATCCATCACCTCTTGGGATGATCTCACCACTCGTTTCCTTGCTCAGTTTTTCCCACCGGGAAGAACTACCAAGCTAAGGAATGATATCTTGATGTTCCAACAACGTCAAGGCGAAACCCTCTACGAGGCATGGACTCGATTCAAGGACTTACTCCAAAAAGTCCCTCACCATGGCATAGAACTTTGGCTCCAAGTCCAAATCTTCTATGACCATATCAATCTCTCCACGAGGCAAACCATTGACCAATCGGCCGGTGGTAAGCTACGCGATCTAAGTGCGGAACAATCATGGGCTCTCCTAGAGGATCTTGCTCTTTATGACAACGAAAGTTGGAGTGATCCCCGTGATTTGAATAAAACGGTCAAGGCAATATCTTTGCCTTCGAACAATTCAAGCACTTCCGACCGTAGGATCATAGAACTTGAAGACCAAGTCAAGTTTCTGATGAGATCCTACGAGGCTCCTAAACCTTCCAGCCAAGTGAACAAAATCACTTCTTCATGTGAATTATGTAGTGGTCCCCACGACACTCATGATTGCATGGAACTCCCCGAACAAGCTTTTGCGGGCTACGCATCCTCGCGTACCGACGGAGCGGGAGACAAGTGGTACACTTTCAAACCCGAGCCAAACCCCTACGGTGATACATACAACCCCTCATGGAAAAATCACCCAAACCTTAGGTGGAAACAAAACCAAAACGCACAACAAACCAATTCTTCCAACCCACCTAATCGTTTCCAATCAAGCGGTTCCAACTCGAACCGTACTTTCAACAACAATCCTTCCGGCAATGGTAGTACCAATAACTTTGAAGGATTGATGTCCCAATTTATGGCATCTCAAGAAGCTCGTTTGGCCAAGTTTGAAGCCGACTTCAAACAAAAACAAAGCGAGATGACCAATAAGATTGACACTTTGTTGAAAGCCCTCAATGACCGAGAAATAGGAGCACTCCCTAGCAACACGGTCAAGAACCCGAAACTAAACGTCAACGCCATCTCGTCGGTTTCGTCTCCTAGTTCTTGTCCACAATATTATTCGGTCAATTCCATGAGCTCGTGTTTCAAACAAACCCAAGTCGTTCCAAATGACCAAGAAATTATGACATCCAAATTGGTCAACAACATAGTTGAAACACCTCCCACTCAAAACCTTGACAATGAATTCAAGGAGCTCCACCTTGAAAGTCCGGTTATTGATGTGTTGGATGATAAGAAGCTCAAATTAGGCGAAAAAGGGACCGCCTTCGTTCAAAACAAGCTACCTAAGAAGTTAGATGATCCGGGCTTATTTGTTCTACCTTGCAAGATCGGTAATTCGGAGGCTTATGACACATTAGCCGATCTTGGATCAAGCCTTAACCTACTTCCGTTACCTCTCTACACCTCTCTAAAACCAGGGAAACTTGAAGAAACCGAGGTGATAATAGGCTTAGCGGATGGTAGTGTTGCTTACCCGGTTGGAGTTGTCAAGGACATGTTAGTACACATAGGAAAACTAACCATTTTAGCCGATTTCCACGTCCTTGATATGGTTAGCGACCCTACATGCCCCTTGTTGATAGGTAGAGGATTTTTGGCGACCGCTAGTGCTATGATTGATTGTAAGGAATCCAAGATAGCGGTAGGAGAAGGAGATACTTGGTCAGTCTATGATGTGAAGAAACATGCCTATGATACTAGTGATGAACCAACACCCCATTGGTTAGAATTAAATAGGAGACCATCTAGATATGGACCTTGGATCGATAGAGACTTCATAGGACCCCAACGCCCATTTTACCTAGAAGAGGACTTTGTTAACCGAACACATACGGTAGAGCAACTCTTGGCTAGGGACACCGAATTGGATCCGTTTGAAGACCCTCTAGTTTTTAGGAGGATGATTGATTTCCTAGGAGTTTTGCCAATTAACCTAGGGATGAATAAGTGGAATTGTGAGGACGATGATCATAAGTGGGATTGGGACAAACCACCCAAAGATGGAGATGGGTCATGGCATATTAAGATGACATTGTATGACCCGGATGGAGAAAAGTTTGAAAAGACATATTGTACTAAGCGGACCAATAGGAAACTTCAATCCAAGCTTAACCCGAAAGACGTCCTCGATGACGAACTCACTTACATAGGGTAGAAGGACTTTGAGTCTAGCTACAAGACTCGTTAATAAAGAAAAGCGCTTCTTGGGAGGCAACCCAAGCTTTATTTGCTTTGTGTGTTTATTTATTTGTTTGTTTGATTTTATTTGTTTCCGTATGTGTGTTTGAATTTTATTATTATTGATTCATGTTCAAAACTAAATTGTGAAAATGCTTTATTTTGTTTTTAACTTCGTCTTAACTACATATAAAGGTATTTTGCAAAAGTTAAGTGTAAGGGAAATCTAAATCGGTTTATTAGAACACAAATGAACATGAATCGTAATAATATTAAATTAACATACATATTAGTATTTGTTGAGTCAAATGCTTGTATCGAGTCATAATGATGTTTTGCAGGATTTCCAGGAAGTAAGGTATAGGTTTTTCCAAAATTTTCCGGAAACGTAACATGAGAATTCTGTCAGATTATTTCTGACGGCGTCAGGTTTAATTTTCTGAAAATTTTTGAAAGTTTTGTTTTCATAAAAAGTTTTTATTAAATCTATAACTTATAATCTCCAGGAATCTGCAAAATTATCATTCCACAAGCATTATATCCTTATATATAGAGTTTATCCCGCCGATGTTATGCAGGTTTTCGTGTTTGTTTTCTCAGGTTTAACAGGTTATTTTGGACAAGGAAATGTTTGTTGGATCAAGCTTATGGCGATGCATTAGTCATGGAGCTTCAACATTACTTTGGAAGAAGATCTAACCGTGCTACTTCATTATCCACCGAGCGAATCAGGGGAGTATTTGATTTCATTCTTTTACTTTATGCTTTTACATCTTGTTATTTGAACATGGGGGACAATGTTCATCATAAGTGTAAGGGGGGTAAAATACGATTAGAGAATGCTTTTACGCTTGATTTTTGTTTGTTTGATAGTAGATGTGTAATAAAACTGAGAGAAACACCTGTTAGGGTAATTTTAGCGCCAAATTTAAAATTTTTTACAACATATAGGAGTGAAACTTTGATCTTAATGAGCGTCTCATGGATAGGAGTTATATGACTAGCACCAAAACCGTACCACTAAAAAAATTTTCCACCCCCAAATATGTGAGGTTCGCCCCTAGAATTGGTAGGAAAAGCATTTATGCTATGATGTGTGTACCGGTAGCACTTAGATTCTAGAACTTGCGTTAGGACTATTCCGAGGCCACAAGTGAGACTACATTCGTGTAGTTAGATTTACTACATGATAAGAGGCATTAGGATTAACCCATTGTTTTACACCTGTGTTTTTTGTTATAATTACTTTGGCTACATTGGTCAAGTAATTCTCCCACACCCTTTGCGTTGTACTCATTTTTGGTACACGATACCCCTAGTACACCCTTCAGAGCCTATCTTTTCGTTTCGACCTTTAAGCATTTTACTTAAAGGAAGAATTTGTTTACACCCCACTTAAAATGTACACCCAAATCGCCTTAGCCTACCTTGTATGCACTCATTTTTAGTGCATTATTGTGACAACATTTGTTTAAACCCAAGTTAATTATCTAGTTGATTACATGGTTGCTAAGTCGAGTCATATCCTTGTACATATTGTTTTGGGACGATTGGGACTCATGGGTAAAGTACTAGTGTAATAGAGTAATGGGGAAGAACATCATTTGTTACCCCCATATGTGCTAAATATTTTAAAAGTACTCCAAGTTTTTCAATTATCTTAATTCGAGTCATTAGAATAGTTATTTGTAAAGTTATGTAAAAGTTCAAGTGTAAGGGGAATGCAATGCCCCTATGATGTATTATTTTGGATGGTAGGGCAAGAGTGTATGAAAAAAAAAAAAAAAAAAAAAAAAAAAAGAAAAAAAAAATCAAGAAAAATACAAAAAAATGAGAAAAAGAAAAATAGAAAAAACATACGGACTACCATCCCGTTTCATTTTATGTTTATTTTATGTTTTTGTTATTTTGTTTTTAGCTTAAGATTGAGTCGAGTCTTGGCTTAGCAACATTGTATAGTACATGTAATTAATCAAGATCTTTAACTCGCCACCAGTAAAATATCCCTTATCCAACAAATCCGTGTTTATCATATCCCTACACCTAACGTTATAACCCATGTAAAAGCCCTCTTTGATAGTTTATCTTAGGTGCTTACGCCTAGTGGAGGAGGTTTTTGATCCTTTCCCAAGCCTATGGTAATCTATTTGCTATGACAGGTAGTGAGAGATATTATCCGTTTTCATTTATGAGATTTATTTTGATGACACTTGATAGATGTGAGTATCTAAACACTACTTGTGAGGTGCTAGTTTGTAATCTCCGTGCTTATTATGATTAAAGTGGAACGAATATTTGTTGCAATTACTTTTATGTTAGCATTAAATGACCCCTAACTTGTATTTTGATTAGAATAAAAGCGCATTTTCTTGAGGACAAGCAAATCTCAAGTGTAAGGGTATTTGATGAAGCGAAAAGTGTACCGCTTTTAGGGGGTCATTTAAGCCCTAAATCGTATTTATTTGATCAAATATTGCCCTAAATCGTTCCTTTTGTCATTTTAGGTACTTTGGAGAAGAAATCTGGAAAAGGAAGCATTTTGGACGTTTTTGGAGCATAAAAGTGAAGAAAACGACAAAGTCTTAAAATTATGCTGGAAGTTACTTTTGACGGCGTCAGGATTATCCCCAGACGGCGTCATGGCTTGGCAAAAGTGGTGGATGTGAAATTTACTCATGATAAGCCAGAGAAATTTGCATGGGAATTCTGACGGCGTCACCCTTTAATATGATCAAGGTCGTCACGGTATAAGTTAAAGCGGGACGGCGTCACGCCTAATTATGACGGCGTCAAGCCTTGATAAGCCAGAACGGATTTTGGAGAGCTAAAGAGGGACGGCGTCAAGATGGCCATCCGGGAACCCTAAAAGCGGCGAGGTGACGGCGTCACACTCCATAACGTGACGCCGTCAGATCTGAAAGTCTATATATAGTTTTGCAATTTTTTGTCATTAGTGTGGAACTTATTGTGGAACTTTGTGTGTGAAAACCCTAAGACGAATTTAGCAGCTTTTTCAAGGCTTTTTGCCTTGAGATCTTCCATGTTACATTGAAGATAAGTTATCAATTAATCATTCAATATGTCTATGTGTTGTTTGATTCTATCTTGTTCTTGTCTTTTGTTTAACATGCTAGGCTAGATTTATTTTGTGTTTGCTTAGATCTAATGAAACCTAGCTATTGATTATTGGTTATTAGTGTGTTATTAGTTGTATTGGATGATTGTTCATCTATGTTAGGCTTAAGAAAACTGGCTAACTTCCTATTCGGTAACTTGCTTGAACGTCTTAAGAAACATGAACCAATGCGTACTAAGGTTTTTATGGTTGTATTTAATGCACAAGCGAATTCTAGTGATCCCATGTTAGGAGCTTCCTAGCCGGATCGACATAGGAGTAAAGTAGGAGCTTGTAGAGTTGGGGAAGTACGTACGCCACCCTACAATTGGTATTAAGGAATACACCCGTCATCCACGCGATTAATACACACTAATCAACCGGTAAAAGATAGTTAGGGAGTAAGGAAATCTAAGTAAACACATTTCTCTCCACATAAGTTTTACCACCTTTTCATTTTCAGTTATTTTATTTTATTTGCATTCGTAGTTATTTAGGTTAGTTGACTAGCAACTAATTCCGCCCACTCTTTCAAACCCGAGATTTTACTTGCTTTCATAAAATATAAAAAAATATAAAAAAAGAATCTTCCTTCACCCTTAGACCTATTAGAGTAGTTTTTCATACCTAACGAACACTATTCCCTGTGGAGAACGATCAATCCCCCGTACTACCACTACACTATACTACATCGGTCAGGTACACTGCCTGGTGGGGTTGTAAGCCTCTTGAGATCCCTCGAGAGGTAAAACCTGTTGTAAGGTTGCAAAACTACACATCACTTTTGAACCGTAACTCCGTTTTCAGTCCACGACCTGTCAAAACGACCGTGAGACCGAGGAGAAGGACACGTTGAATAAACTCATTCATTCAACCCAAGTTTCGAGGCCTGAAATCACTCCAGAATGAAGTTATTGAGGTTTTAAGTTTCCAGACCAAAATTCCACCGTAACAACTTGCTTCAACCAAACCAAACCTTCACAACTACATCAACCAAGTTTAACCATCAACAACCTCAACTCCTATTTCGTTGCAACGATCCTGAATCAACTTTGTCACACATCACAAGAAAAATGGAATCGAGTTCTCAAGAGGGACAAATGTCTCCGGTTATGCAAAACTTTATTCGATCGAATGAACGATGTCTCATACACTTTAAAGCAATCAAAAGTCTATGTGAGGTACTCACAAACGCAGAAATGTCAATAGTGGAATCATATGCTTTTGATCGAATGTTTGCTAGACTCCTCGAACCTGAAATGGATTACCGCACATTTAGAGAGAAACTATTGGATAACATAGTTCGAATAGAGAACCGAATTGAACGAAGATATGAGTGCACTGAAGATTATCAATGACTCAAGACTCTCTTTAAATGGTTTTTTCGACTTAGATTTCAGAGTGGTCGAAAGATATCCAGGCTATGATTCTAATATCGAAACTTGGAGTGGATGCGTCACAAGTGACCTGGAAGCTAAAACGTTTAGAAATCAGTTGCGTTGGAGAATAGACTTGCTAGAATCGCAGCTTACTCAAAGATCTCTTCATCTGAGCAAAGTGCGGGAAGAGAAGCAAATGAAAGAACGGGAAAGAATTGAAATGGAGAAGCAGAAACGGGAAAAAGAGCAGATTGAAAAAGAAGTGCTTTTAAAGGAACCAGTGGTGAATGAGAAAGAGACAAACAAGGATGAAGAAAAGGTTGATGAGGGTACAACATCTGATGATAGCTCGGTGTTAACGGGAAGTGAAACATCGTCAGAACAGCAGGTCAAAAGCAGCAGTCCAAGATACGATTCGGATGCTGAGGGTACACACAGGAATGAAGCTGTTTGGGATACTGAAGCTGACCACATCAGACTTTCATCCGACATTGCAATAGGGGCTACGGTACAACATTCAAACGATCATGATAATGTTGATTTGTTCGAGAATATGTTTGTTCATGACAAGACACATCCTGCGCATCCTGAGTCCATCAGTGACACATATGTGGTGAAACGGTTTGATAGTAATATCACTCCTACAACCCCAGATATGGATCCTAATGGAGGTGAGCCTGCCCAGGATGGATCTTCTCATGATCAAGATCATGCCATATTTGCTTCTTTAATCCATAATTTCAAACATGAACTTGAAAAGTGCAAAGAGGACAATCGCAAAACTAAGCAAACAAACATCTTATTGTCCAAAGAGCTTGAAAAAATAACAAAAAGCAAAGACACTGAAATCTCAAACCTTAAATCTCAAGGTCAGAAATTTGTGGATAGAAATATGGGCCCCGCTAACACAAGGATCCAAGAGCTTTTAAAAGAGAATGTTGAATTAAAAATGAGGTACTCAATGCTTCAGGAAAACACTTCAAATATTAAGATTGTTAATTCAAAACTTGAGAATGAAAATCAAGAGGTTTTAAAACGTGCAAACAATCTTGAAGAAAAACTTCGAAAAACAGACCAAAGTGCTCAAACTCTTCAAATGATGATTCCTAAAGCTGAGAAAGTTCATAAGGGAAAATCAGGAATTGGTTTTGAAAATACAGATCAGGTGGAACATAAATTTTTGCCGCCTGATGCTCTGTTCATGTCAGAAGAAGATGAAAAATTGGCAGAGGAAAAACGCTTAAAAGTCAAAAAAACAAAAAGCCCACTCTCGTACCAAGGCTTTGTGTATGGTTGTATACAATTGTCAGAAATACCAAAACCACCTTTGAAAAGAAAAGACACTAATGTGAAAAGATTTTTCAAAGAAGTTCAACTTGCTACTTATGATGCTAATTTATGGCAAAATAAAGCAAGGAAACAGTTTTGTAATCTTAAGTATCACATTGAGAACACGTTAAAGGTCATTTGGTCAAAACAACAATACACCGAGAGTGACTACACTCGTCTCATGTCATCAGACGCGTGGCTAAAAAGGGAAGTCTGTACGTTTTTAAAAGATGAGATTGAACCTCTTGTGAAAAATATCAATTTCAGTTTTGAACACTTTGAAAAATTTCTTGTCACTGAAATGAGAGAAGATTTAAAGTACGTCCATTCTCTCGAAGATGAATTTGATGCAAAATGCTTAAATCTTGATATTCAAAAAGAATTTTTCACAAATCAAATTGAGTCACTCAAGTCGGTGTATGTCAATCATGAGCATGAGAATGTGGATTCTGACCATACATATTTTTTGAAGTCTGAAAATATTTGTTTCAAAAGGAAAATCACCGAACTCTCAAAAGAAGTAGCTGATGTCAAAGAAGAATTGTCAAAAAGAACTGCTTCTTCTGAAAAGGAAAAGATTTTTGAAGAAAATTGTGATGATGCCAAAATCAAGTTTGATTTGGACGAACATGATACAAAAAATATTGAATTGGAACATGCTGTGGCATCATTACAAAAAGAAAATGAGCATTTGAAACAGACTTACAAAAACCTGTTTGATTCAATCAAACGTTCACGTGTTCTGAATCAAAAATCAAACACGAAACAAAAGGAGTCTGGAGTATTGAAGCCTCAAACCATGAAAGTTTCCTTTCCAAATCCCCTGTTTGATTCTAGCACTCCTGATTTTGAAACAGAAACGGAAAATGCAAATCATGTGCTTCAAACAAAAGTCCTTGAGCTTGAAACACTTTTAGCTCAACGTACAAACGATCTTGAGGATGCCAAAACTGATCTTTTCAACAAAACAAACAAATTCGAAACATATTTTGAAAGGCTTGAAAAAGAAAATATTGTTTTCGAACGAAAATTGGCTCGTAAAACGGATGATTCAAAAGCTGAAAAAGATCATTTTTTGAAACAAATTGCTTCTTTGGAATCTAAATTGGCATCTCAAGATCTTTTTCAAAAAGAATACAGTGATTTGCGATCATCATACAATGCCTTAAAAACAAAGTTTGATGATCTTAACCATTCAAAAGGAAAATCTCCTATTTCAAATCTTTCAACACCAAAAGTGAGTGTTCCAAAGAAGGTTTACACGGGTGAATCTTCAAAACCATTTTTGAAAAAGGTTTCCCAGTTTACAACCTATTCTTTGCAAAAAGGAAGGAAGTTTTCGAAGAAACCAAGATTTTCTGAAACGCTCACTCCTCAAAAGCTTTCAAGGTCAAACATGTCTCATGAAGAGACTCCAAGATTTCAAACTCCACAATCTCACTTTACACGGGTAAAGCAAGTGTGGAAACCAAAGCAAAGTCATTCAAACTCTGAAATACTTTTGCTGCAAAACAAGAATGACTCTGCTTCAAGTTTTAAAACTCCAAAAGAAACAACGAGTTTCTCAAACCATTTTCAAAAGAAAAAGAGTTTTAAATCACCGTTGATTCCAAGAGTGTTATTTCCAAATGAAACACCGGGTTTCAGTCCTCGTTGGAATTCAACTTCTTTGAATCAGATTGACACAACTTACAAATGGTTTTCAAAATTTGCTAAACCCGTTGGCGCAGTGCTTAAATGGGTTCCAAAGGTTGTTGTCTAATCTGATCCCATAATGGCTTTTGTTCAAATCAGTTCAAAACCCGCGCTTCATTAATGACTTTCGTGCACTTCAGTACGGAACCCGCGCTTAACCCAATGGCTTCTGAACACATCAGTTCAGGACCCGATCTTCAAAGAAAGGAAAGTGCTTCATCAAAAATTTCGAGCACTTATCCAAAAATCTAAATGGCTTGTAAGTATTTCAGCTTACAACCCGAGCTTCAACGTTTTGGCTTATGTACACATAACAGTGCATAACCCGTTTTTCAAAGAAAGGACTCTGTTGTACAATTTATGGCAACAATCCTAAAAGAAAAGAAGTTTTCATGCAATGTTTATTCAAACTTCTTAATCTTAAGCAAAATTTTACTCAAAATTTCTCAAAAGGTTTTTCAAAACTTTTCAAAAATTTTGCTTAAGATTTTCAAATCGTTACTCCCCACTTGCTCCAAAGTTTTCAATAATGTCAAAACCAATGCAAGTTTTGAGGGGGAGTACTTCATAAAAGAAATTTGTTCCAAAAAGTTCATGCAAGATTGTTTCTCCCTATTAGCTTTCCAAAAAACAATGATTTTAATCAAACGGTATCAAAAATACCATCGAAATGCTATTTTTGAGGGGGAGAAATGGGATTAAAATGTGATCATGGTTCGAATCTCAAAGGAGCTCACCAGAAAGACTCAGAAAGTACTATCGAATTGACGAAATCTAAATGTCAGTAATCGAAAAGACTAGTCCGGGACGGGTAATAATTTCAAGCTGGTTTTCCAGTGATGTAAGTGTGTCTCGCAAAGGACTTGTCTGAGTAGAATGTACCAATTCGAGAGATGATCATTGAATATGACCGGGACGGGTAATAATTTCAAGCTAGTCTAACTAGTGATGTAAGCGTGTCTCGCGAAGGTCATGTTCATCGAAAATCGATCATTTCAGAATGTGCGAACTCTACCCAACATGTGCAATTTATTTCAAAAATGCATGAGCACATGTGAAGGGGGAGTACTTCAGAAAACGCAAAACTCTCAATGTGATCTAAATGTGTTTTCTCATAAACATGTTGAGAGATTTTCAAATGGTTTTATGGCAAGTGATCAACAAATCTAGGATAATCATGGAGTAATAAGGTGATTATGGTTAGGTAATGTCTAATGATCCGCCAGAACCGGAGGGATCTACCCAAGGACAATTCCAATAGTTTAGAATTAGAAGTCCTTAGGAAAGATTGAAAAAAGGAGCAAAACGAGAAAGGAGAAAGAAGGGGTTGAAGAATTAAAAAGAAAAGTTTAATGTAAGGGTGAAAAGAAATAGCCCTCCATGAAAACTTAGGAAAGAAACCGGGTCAATACATATGCTATCGGTATTCACTAAGGTGATACTGATATTGAAGACAAGACGTCATGAACCCAGTGACGCGGTGCACAAACCCCTCCTTGCCACTCAGATATCTCTTAAAAGATATTTGTTTCATTTCTCATGGAGATCAATGCATAATCTATCGACCTCTCACTCCGAGATGTGTTGATATTGAAAAGGTGGCACTCTGCTCCTCGCCTCCGATTACTAAAAAACCAAAAAGCACATAATTGAGTCTAGAGCCATGAGATTCATCAAAGATCTCTTAGGAACACTTCCAATAAAATACACTTGTGTTCGCCAAAAAGGACATAAGTTGTAAGTGTCATAATGAGATCTGAACCTGGAAGAGCTGGACTATTTATTGCTAACTGTTTTATGCAGGTACTGAAGAAAGTCCATCGATCATCGTATGTCTCAACATCTACATTGGAAGAAACGACGCTGTAAATACATGAAGATGTTGATCAAGGCAAAGATCAATCCAAAAGACAATACGATGAAGATCACAATGCATGAAGGATCAAAGAATCACAAAGTTCAAAGACCCAGAAGTCTAAAGATCTAATCACATAGTGCATAGTTTGAATGACCATCCCTTAGGGGGAGATTGTTAGCTTTAATTTTAGTATTAAAGTGATGGTCATTCACTTTTATTAGAACTTTGTAATATATGGGCTTGTATTAGTGTTAGAATGTTATGTAAAAGCCCAACCCATGAGCAAAAGCCCACAAGGCCCATGGAAAGCCTTTAGGGCAAAAAGGCAGTGATATATATTCATCACTATGCCTCATTTGTTAAGTGGTTCACAGGTGTGTGTGTACGCTTAATAGATAAAAGTTTAACTTCCATATTCTCTCTATATTCATACGATCCAACACCCTTGTCCCATCTCATTCTTGTGCATAACAAAGCATATCTAAGTGTGATAAAGAGTGATTTCTAGTCACAACAAGTGGTATCAAAGCTGATTTCTAGTCACTTAGTTCGTCTGCAAGTAAAGAAATGGCGGCTGAGAAGATTATGCAAGCTGAACGAAGTAATGAATTTTGAAGATCTTTCTCATGTTTTTGTATTGAATTTTACTTGTAGGGAACATTGTAAGCAATTCCCATATGACATCACTTTGGGGAGAGATTGTTAGCTTTAAAGTTTTGTCATATGTGGGAATTGCAATAGCATTTAAAGTACAGGGACTAGTTTAGTCATATTGCTAAGTTAGAACTTGTAGCTTGTAATAAATACCCTCCTATGTCAATACTAGGAGGGTTGAGGATTCATTTGTAACACACGAGGTGTGGGTGTTTTCTAAACTTTCTCTCTAGAAAACACACACACCTCCCCAATCAATAAACCGAAAATTCAAAGTTTAATCTTTAGTTCGAGTTTATGGTGTTTCCTCCACCTCCCAACGTGATTCTTGGTCATATCAATTGGTATCAAGAGCTAACCGGGTGGCGATTCGTGGTGTTTTTAAGGTGAAAATATGTGATTTATGTTGTGTTTAACTCGGTTCTTCTTCATCTTCTTCATCAGCCGAGTTTAGAGGTTTTTGTGTTCGGTTTTAGTTCCAAAAATTACCTACTGTCGTGTTTCTCTTCTTCTAAAAACGTGGCTGTTTGGGTTATCTCTTGGAATCGTTCACATAAACAAATGGTAAGGTTGTGTTTTTAACGAGTTGGGTTGTGACTTTGTGATAGTTCTTCACTCAAATCTTGTTTAAAGGAAGAATAGACTTTGGTTTGTTCTTGGTTCATTGATCGAATTTCATAAAAAAATCTTGTACAAGATTTGTTTTTGGATAAAATATTGATAGATTTGAGTGAATTATTGGTCAAGTGGGATAGTTGGTGAAAATTTGTCAGGATAAAATCTTAAGTGATAAGGTTGCAAGTGGAAGAAAGTCAAAAAGTGGTGTGACTCAGCGTTTTATCGCATTTCAGCCATTTTATCGCATTTCGGTGAAAAACAGCGAGTTATCGCAATTCGTATTGGTGATCACATTCTTGTATGAGAATTGCGATAGTTATCGCATTTGGACGATATCGCTATTCAGCTTTTATCGCATTTGGCCTTATCGCAGTTGACCTATCGCATTTGACCTATCGCAGTTGAACTATCGCATTTCAAAATTATCGCAGTTCAAAACGCGATAAACTTATCGCAGTTGGACCCTTCATCAGATTTTATCGCGATTCAACCTTGGACAACCTTATCGCATTTGCCAAAAAAAAAAAAAAAAAAAAAAAAATTAATTTTCACAGGAGACTTAACGGTCCATTTTTACGCGAGATTCAAATTCTGGTACAAGTGTGAAAATTTTGGCCCAAAATTCAAATTTTTTGGTCAAAATTCGAATTTTTCGGGGAATTTTCGGCGTAAAAATTTCTTAAACTCAAAATTTTCCGGCCTCATTAGAATTGCATTTTATGGCATTTTTCACAACAACATCACAAATGATATTATCGGACTGCACCTTCAACATCACCACGTATAGCCAAAAAGATCCTGATCAAGATTCACAATCAAATGACAATGGTCAAATTATCAGCTGTGACTACAAGGATGATGATTCATTATTACTTATTTGAAGTTGAAGTGGAATATCTCAGGTACGTGTACTTAGTATCTTGAAGATATCGGGGTTGGTTGGATGCATGATTCTTCGAGATCCTTGTTTGAGCATTTATAGAATAGTGATTAAGTCTTGGGTTATCTAGTTTTCATAGGTCAAGGGGAGGACGGACGAAGACCTAGTTAACTATCACTTAAAGGAGATACGTTGTAGTACTCAGTGTCACACAAAGATGTGGATAATTCAAGAGATGTTCATATACAGTTAAGGAAGGATGGATGGGTATATGAAACGACCTATGCTTTAAGGAGTTACATTGTAGTGCTCAGTATAGGTTCTTAGTCACACTATCGTGCAAGTTTAAGTCACAAGTTTGGGTTATTCTACTTCAGTCTCAAGTTCGTAATAGTGGGTTTTCTCCGTCAGTAGTCACTACATGAAGCCGTTGTTTTTGATACAGGAGGTTAGATTGGGTATATCGACATTTTCTCACGGGCTGATATGTTTCCTTATAAAGGGCTTCCAGTTTGTATTTCACGTACACATCAGTATGCTGATTTCGATTAATCGTAACCAGCAGGGGAGAGAAATGTACGGGCTGATCTCTCATGGGAAAAATAACTGGGATGCATTTGGTGAGATAAAGATGTTGATACCATATTCCCCCGAACTGCAGGGCACTCAGGGCATTCAAAATATGAGGTTGTCAGTTTGGGGGAGAGCACTAATTAGGGGAGAGCACACAGGGCACTCTGAATTCAACCCCTAATTAGATTTGCTCACATGGTTCGTCTGCAAGTAAAGAAATGAAAGCTGAGAAGATTCTACAAACTGAACGAAGTAATGACGTTTGAAGACTATTCTCTGTGCTTATGGTTTATATTTTACTTGTAGGGAACATTGTAAGCAATTCCCATATGACTTCACTTTGGGGAGAGATTGTTAGACTTAAAGTTTTGTCATATGTTGGAATTGCACTTCTTTCTTTGTACAAGGACTAGTTTAGTCATGTTAGCTAAATTATCTTTGTATTCTTGTAATAAATACCCTCCTATGTCAACACTAGGAGGGTTGGAGATTCATTAATACAAAAGAGGTGTGTGTGTTTTCTCTAGCTTCTCTCTAGAAAAACATACACACCTCGACAGTTAATAAACCGAATATCATGTTTAATCTTTAGTTCGTGTTTATTGTGTTTCTCCCACCTCCCGTACGTGAATCTATACCTATAACATTTTAAGAGAAAGTTAATTATTAGTTTTAAGGACGCTGATTTTATTTTATTTTGTTAGGCTATTAGTTTACAATTGCAAGTGGTGTTGACCGTTATTAATTATTAAACAATTTGAGAAAAAGCAATTTACACTTGTAAATTTGTTTATGTTTTTCACTTTTTAGTTTAAAATAAGTGGTCTATTTATATACTTCTTAAGTTATTATTATCCCTTTGTCCAAGAATATGAGTATAGTTTGACATTTTGTATGCAACTTTGTTCTTAAATATTTTTGCTCTGTATTATATAATAGTTGTTTCTAAATATATAGATGGATTGAGTTCTAAATATATTTTCATTTATGTAATTTTGATCAAGTATTATATAATACAAACAATAATATTTAATGTAAAAGTTGGGCTTACTTGTACTCAACTAACAAAGTATTTTCATAACTTGCCACCTCGTCAAATGAAAAAGATATAAACGTACCAATTTCTATATTGAATGCATTAACACTGAAAATAAATGAACGTTAAGATTTATAGAACAATTAAAATATACAAAATAAATTAATGTAAATTTTCTTCAAAGTTTAATCTCAATGAGACATTGCGCACGTCTGATGAGTACTCTATTACATGCAATTTACTCTAAATAAATCTCCGTAAGCAATCCCCCACACCCCGTAGGCTATATAAATAGTGTCGTGAAAACACATAGGGATGCTTGTGTGCCCAATTTAACCCGTCTTCTATTTTTCCTTCACAATAATCCAACTACACATCTCGATGTCCACCAGAAAAAACCTATGCAACAAAGACGATCATAGACAACAAAATCTTACATTCAAAATGTTACCAAGAGGGCATTTCGGTCTCCTTTTTTAAGTGCATATCAGCTTAAGATATGTGGGCATGTGTGTCTGAGTAAAACTTTAAACTCCTTATCTACTTATTTTAGAGCAACTAAAAACTCAAAATAAGTAGTCTACATACTTACGGAGTATTTTTAAAACAGATAAGGAAATTAGTTTTTGAACCAACACCCGTCAGGGAAACAATTTTTTTTTTGTCATATCATGGACTGAGAACAGGGTGGTACATAGTTAAATATAAGTAAAATTGACTCGATTGAAGAATGACATAACTACAATAAACCGAAATTTTCTCTACTGTTACCTCACTCCATTGTTATCTATTATCACTCTTTTCCAAGTAGTTGGTACTTACAGCTCAAGTTGCAGTCACAAATTCGTGTACTGAACTGCATTATAAAGTTAATAACGAATATAATCAATGAGCAACTACTTCAGACAGATTTATTGTCTAACAATTTCGTCTATTGTTTCTGTCATTCAAATAATATCTCTCCAACTGATTTTTTTTTTTAACTTTTCATTCCTAAATTACAACAACATGTTCTAATCATTTTAAAAAATTCTGTTAAAACTACTTTCAAGTCAAGGCACTTACTTCTATACATGAAGAATGAGCGCGACTGCGCGAGATCCTTTGTCATCTTCCCGGATTCAACAGTGCCAATAGATGCTGCTTCTTCTCGATTGGAAACATAGAAACAAACAAATTAGCAAACAATATATGTTATAAACCACGTCGAATACTAAAAACAAAAAGAACTAACCATAAGCAGACGCAGCAGCAGAAATCAAATGTGACAAAGGAGCAACGGAAACGAATGAAGAACCACCATGAAGTGGGTGAGTAACCGACAACCCGCTACTGGTTGCCTGTAAGGTGCATGCACGTTTAGTACCCCAAGTACCCGTGTTAACAAAATTGGTCCCCATACCGCTGGGTGGAGCAAATTGACTATGAGGGATAACCAATTTTAGCCTTTCCCTTTTCGGTGACAGAAAGCTCGTGACAGTAGGACATACGTGTGAAACAACGTTGTAACATTGACGCAGGTGCATGAATAGTTATTCCTGCGTTTGACCTCTTATTTCTGGCAGAGTCGTTAACGCCCTCATTTCCACGAATAGGATTGTGAACGTTTAATAGGCAAGCGTCCAAGGAAGGTATGGCAGCAACGTTGGAGTATTCAAACATGCATGGGGTAACCGGGACTGGACCTCTTTCAACAGCCAATGACTGATGTGTATGGGACATGTTATTGGCAACAGGTGTACGCTCATCGTTACCCAAAGGATCAGGTAAAAGCACAAATATAAAAGCATCTAACAATTGAATTCGGAAATTTTGTAATGGTGTGTAAACACAACTTGCTCAGCCAATCTAGATAACTCCACGTTTCTGCAAAACTTGGCCACTGCACAAAAATGCTGAGTCATGTGCAAGTAAAAATAGTCGCAACAGAAAATAATCATTAGTTTTATTTATGCTAACTCACCTTCACTTCTGTGCCGTGTAGTTGTGAGATAGAAAAGAGATGTGTAAAATAAATCTTAGCCATGAATTCCGCCATCAATTAGTCCTTTCTCAAAATTATATGTGGAGGCTCTATATATTGCATACGAATCACTGACATGGTTCTGTCAAAGTGATAAACTTATGGGACGCGTATTGGTGACGACAAACCATGTCAACGTTTAAGAGCTGTGGCTTCAAAATAAGATCTTTCCTCTGTCATTGGCCATGATTCACAAATAAAATGAATTACGGACGTACCGTATAGACTGCCCACAGTAGATTATTGACAATCAAACACAGTTGAGAATATTGAAAATTTCCAATATTAACTATTTGAGAACAAGCAACATACATACTTATGGTTACTGTCATTCATTGGCTCGTGGGACTGCATCTGACCAACAGTTGGATTGAAGGGAATAAAACCTCACAGCAGTTGGAGAATCCACAGATGTTCCTGATTGAGCAACATTAGAACCATCCCTGCCATGTGCATCTTCACCTGCAACAACGATGAGTATTATAAATGGATATGAATTACTTTTCCCGCCGAAACAAAATTATATGCACATCAATAACCATCAACATAAATAAAAACATTTGCCCACAAAATAATTTGTAAAAGAAACCACATATGGTCTTGCAGTATATAAAAAATATTTACATCGCCTAGATATATATTTACATCTGAAAATAAGATATGACCCCAATCGACCAGGTCATAATTGCCACCTCTACATGACGATTTCTCAGGTGAACCATCGACACATGTTGTATTTAAAGAAAACTTATCTGGCACATATAAGCTACTTATACAAAAGCTGTGAGGATATTCGAGATAGCTTATTATCTTCTAATAATGCATAACCTAATACTCCATAAGATACTCCAATAAATTTACCCAAACAACTCCTAGGTCCCCTAATAAGCAATCTCAGACACATCGTAAATGCCCTTTTACTTAACAGCCTTTAACTCTAAGTTTTATTCATAAACTCTGTAATAACAGCCGAAGCTAAAAGTACGGATGTATTGTGTACCAAACCGTGGACAACAACATCATTTCGAATCACCCTACTTTACAGACCCGTTGTTCACTTTTGGCCCTTCGTAAAACATGAATCTCACAGTAGCTGCATCAGCAAGGACATGCCTTCCATCGTTTATCAATGAAACCAAAATCGCAAATATCATATCGAATTAATATTATACATAAGGCCATTATAGTTCTGATGTCAACATAAAATCCATACCATGTTGTCACGTAAGTCGAGCATCTATAAAAGGGTGCCCGTACCAAGTGATTCAGATATTGAAATTCCGCTTCCTGACCAGTTAGTTAAGAAGTTATCCAGTTCGCCATGTCAGATGAAATACAATTGCTCAACTGTGTTGCCTTGTTCTATAAAAAAAAATATAAAAATGCAATAAGAGCTGGTTGAGAAAGATAGCTGGCTACCAAAGGGCCACGTAACGATAGGTGTCACATCTTGTGCATCTACTACTGACAAGGTAAATCTTACATCGCGCCTTAAGCTTTCAATCTTCTCTATTTTATAAAACTTAGTGCCTTTATTTAACAGAAATCAAGTGCAAAGAGAATACCTAGATCTCTGTCTCATCAAAAGAGCTAAGCGTGCATAGACCATAAGCTGATTTGCCAGACATATCAGTCCCTATAACAATAGTCACTATTGACATTAACCGAGCTCAAGATCCTTCTTCAGCAGCCACATTAGCTTCTTTCAATGACAGGCACGCTAAAAGTACTGAATTACAGGACAAACGTTAATAGGAATGATATCACATGACAATTTGTCACACTTGAAATCAAACAATATGCATTTGATAACTCACTTCTACACAGAAAACAGGCATACCTAAAATTATACACGTAATGCTGTGAGATGTATAAATGTCAACTGGGTAACTCACTCTATGAATTGCATTGGCACTGATGGATAAGTGTTTGGAGGAGGTCCCATAGGAGCAACATGACTTTTTCATCACTTGAAAGAAAGTAGGTCAATTAGTAAGCTGATGTCCCCACATTTGCTATAACGATACGGTTATCAATATTATGCATGACAAGTAACCTGAGCTTCCCTGTAGCATTCCGATTGCACTCCAGTAAGATCAGGTCTGGTTTATGTGGTGGGAGAAGAAACTATTCTTGGTAAAAACCTTTCTGGTGGCCTGCGCCATAGTTGATTTATGGCGCTGCTTTCAAACCTAGCAGTGAACTCGTGTTCCCTACGTGGAGTTGGGGTAGTGGCGACGGGTCGAGGCTCGGGTGGCAACTCTCCTGAAGCATCACTATTATATGCGGATGCAACTTATGTTGCAGACTCCTCATTTATTTCATGTGAAAGCATATTTTCCCTGCAGTGATACATATGATATATAAATATAAATTTTCAAATATTCTAACATCATATTACCTAAAATTACAGCTTAATACACAGTAGATGCATGTCTAAGCACTATTCTGTTCAGCCCGTATTACTATCTGATTCCAGCATGTGGAAACTTTGTCTCCCTTGTCCACTACAGTGACAAGCAAAATCCAAATAAATATCATTATAAACTAATTTAACTATTTAACAATAAGAAGTCGCCATCTACTTACATCAAGAGGAACATTTAAATATTCAATCCCGAGGGAGCACTTGCTGGTTGTCGTGACTGAGACACAACATTAGCAGCAGCCTAAAAGAGGTCATAAATTATGATTTGCTAAACTTTCCAATGTTATTACGGTTATCTTAAAATGGTCAAACGGGTAAAATGAAAAAAATGCCAATGGAACGGTAACAGGCTCTTACGATCGATATGACCATCATTCTCATAACATAAAAACTGATTGAAATTGAAATGACCACATACCAGGTAACTTAAACATAGCCACGTTCACAGAAGAGAGAACAATCAGTGGGATCTCTTTTATGCTAAATGATTCCTGTTACGAAAATTTTGAAGCCACAAAATAAAAGAACTACCTGACGTTGGTGTTCTAAATTGTGATTGTTTATATGGAACAAAATACACTACATTTATAAGTTGATCAGCTCATAAAATAAGCTTAATCCAAATGCCACTTACAAAATGAATGTAGATGGAAGCAACATCATGAAGTTACAAAAGCCAATAAGCTCACTGTTTCATGAAGTTCCCGAAAGGAATCAACAGACTATGCTTTAGTACTAAAATCATGAAGTTACAAAAGTCCAAGAGAAGGCGAAACTTGTTCAAGCTTTCAAGGATTGGGAGGTTAACGAATAGGTATCTTTTTCTATTTTATCTCTTGTATTGTATCTTTGTGGTCTTTTAGATACAGGGTATTTAGCAGCGAACTCGTGTTCCCTACGTGGAGTTGGGGTAGTGGCGACGGGTCGAGGCTCGGGTGGCAACTCTCCTGAAGCATCACTATTATATGCTGATGCAACTTATGTTGCAGACTCCTCATTTACTTCATGTGAAAGCATATTTTCCCTGCAGTGATACATATGATATATAAATATAAATTTTCAAATATTCTAACATCATATTACCTAAAATTACAGCTTAATACACAGTAGATGTATGTCTAAGCACTATTCTGTTCAGCCCGTATTACTATCTGATTCCAGCATGTGGAAACTTTGTCTCCCTTGTCCACTACAGTGACAAGCAAAATCCAAATAAATATCATTATAAACTAATTTAACTGTTTAACAATAAGAAGTCGCCATATACTTACATCAAGAGGAACATTTAAATATTCAATCCCGAGGGAGCACTTGCTGGTTGTCGTGACTGAGACACAACATTAGCAGCAGCCTAAAAGAGGTCATAAATTATGATTTGCTAAACTTTCCAATGTTATTACGGTTATCTTAAAATGGTCAAACGGGTAAAATGAAAAAAATGCCAATGGAACGGTAACAGGCTCTTACGATCGATATGACCATCATTCTCATAACATAAAAACTGATTGAAATTGCAATGACCACATACCAGGTAACTTAAACATAGCCACGTTCTCAGAAGAGAGAACAATCAGTGGGATCTCTTTTATGCTAAATGATTCCTGTTACGAAAATTTTGAAGCCACAAAATAAAAGAACTACCTGACGTTGGTGTTCTAAAATGTGATTGTTTATATGGAACAAAATACACTACATTTATAAGTTGATCAGCTCATAAAATAAGCTTAATCCAAATGCCACTTACAAAATGAATGTAGATGGAAGCAACATCATGAAGTTACAAAAGCCAATAAGCTCACTGTTTCATGAAGTTCCCGAAAGGAATCAACAGACTATGCTTTAGTACTAAAATCATGAAGTTACAAAAGTCCAAGAGAAGGCGAAACTTGTTCAAGCTTTCAAGGATTGGGAGGTTAACGAATAGGTACCTTTTTCTATTTTATCTCTTGTATTGTATCTTTGTGGTCTTTTAGATACAGGGTATTTTTTTATTGAAAATGTGCCAGATTTAAAAGGTAAAGGCTGAGATTGCTGAATATACGAACAATCCTGAAGCCTAGTTGTTAGAGGCAGTTCATTCAGCGTGATAATTCAACTCCAGAGGCACATGTTTACTCAATATAATGACATGTTGTATTTAGAGATAAAGCAAAACTGGATATACAAATAAGAAAGTAAACCTGTATATCATTTCCAAAAGCCGAATAAGCAAGCTCCTGCATCAAGAATGTAAAGTAATATTTTTAATTAATCATTCTTTCGAGTGCACATAGGATTATACTTTTAAAACAATGAATAGCCTACCATGTCATCAGCTTTGCTATCGGGAGGGATATCTTCTACATCAGTGTGAAACGTAACCTGATGACCTAGAATTTCCCGTTCGTCCAGTGGAGCATCTTCCAATGCCGCATTTACTTCAGTATCATAAGCTCCTAGAGGAAAAAGGACAGAAGGTTGTACCACCATCAGAATTAAATGGCCATATAGGCTTTGCGAGAGCCTTATTCATTTGGAACATGTCTATAGTATCCACATCAAAGAGTATGGAGTGGGTACATCCATAGTTTCTTGTCGAATGGTCTCCGAGACAAAGTCCAGTGTCACCGGCCCACATTGCGGCACTATACACATCATTATAAAAAGGCTGTGTAAGTTGTCAGATAATTATGGCCGGACGAAACCACTGGAAAAAAGAATATAACAATTACCTTGGGATAGCTGACTTATATTGCTTCTACCTTATAGAGGGTGTTCGCCCAAAATGTTAGACCCGTATCCCGGTTACGAGTAGGCCCCACCCTAGATAAAATATGTTAAGGTTGGAGGTAATTGGTTGGTCAACAAAGTTACGTGGAAGTCAAACCCGATGGTCAAATTAATAGTTAAAGTATGACTAATGTAGTAATATGGAATGTGATGTATAAACTAGAAGGACCTAAGTTCCCAAGTGATTAATTATGTGTTATAAGTTAGTTGTGGTTAAAATAGAAGGAATGAAACTTGAGGGACTAATTATGTCAAAATTCCAAAGTCCACACCTAACTAGTTAAATCTAGTTATTTCTAGATGGGTCTTCAATTATTGAGGGTATGAAGACCGGATTTTAGAGGAAGAAATAGAGAGGAAAAAGCTAGATGGTGGATGGGGAAGAAGATGAAGAGGATGAAGATTTAATGCTTGTAGCCTTCATTAGTAATGATTCTTCAAGTAAGTATGTATGTTCTTAATGTTAATGAAGTGATAGATTATGAGTTAAGTGGGATTTCACCATATGATCAAGATATGATCATATGATGATGTAGGAAGGTAGATAAGTATGTTTGATGGGTTATGTTAACCCTTGTTTATGTTATTGATTGTTATGTTGTTAGGTTTTGGTTAATTGTAGAAGATGATGATTATGATGATGATGATGGTTAGAAGATGTTGTTGGTGGGATTTATGTTAGTAGCCTAGCTTGGATTGAAGGTAAGTAACTCTCCCTAAAACATGTGTTATGTATGTATTTATCATGTATGTATTGTGGTGGTGTAAGAGCATAGGAGTTGGGTTAGTATGGTTGTAAGCTAAGGATGGATGGCTAGTGACCTTGGATAAGAGTATGTTAGTTATCGGCTTTGGACTAGTTAAAGTATGTTGTGATTATGGTTATGATGAATGGATGCGATTACGTTATGAAGTCGGATATGATATGAGTGGTATGTGGTAGTTTAGAGATTTTTATGTGATTATGATGCTTATGTGAAAGTATGTGTATGATATATGTTTTATGATGGGTTACTTACTAAGCGTAAGCTTATTCTTTAGTTGTCAATGTTTTTGTAGGCTTAAGTGCGGCGGAATGGAAGGCTTGGAGTGTAGCATAAGAGTTTGGAATGGATTTGGAAGATAACAAGCATTAGGAGCTAGGTAGAATACCGAGCTCAAGTGTCAAGGTTGTACCCCCGAGAGTCTTTTATTGATTTGTAAAGTGTAGTCGAGTGTCAATTTGTATGTTAGAAAGGTCATAACGATTTGGGAGTCTATCGAAGGGTCAAAATGTGTTTTAAGTGTTTTTGAGTAATGATAATGGGGTGTTTGGTTTAAGCGTGTTCGTACCCATTTTGGGTTGTAAACGGGTCAAGTGCCCTTGGAACATGTTTGTTATGTTAATGTAATGCTTTTGGTAAAGTTTGGGTGGGTAACGGTGTGTCCAAGTGCGTTAAGTGGTTTATGGTCAATGTTTAAGGGGGGTGTTTGGCAAAAAGGGTAAATGTACCCATTTTGGGTGGTAAACGGGTCAAGTGTCAATGGAATATGTTTGGTATGTTAATGTAATGAAGTTGGTCAAGTTTGGTATAAAAATGAAGTGGTATAAGTGGTTTATGGTGTAAATGGGTCAAACGGGTTATTTGCATGACCCGTCTAATTTTAAGGTACTATTTCGGGTTGATTGAGTGTGAAAACGATTTTGTATGTTATGTTAATGGCTTTGAGTGAGTTTGGTGTGGATATAAGGTAGCACGGGTCTTTTTGGTCTGTGTAGACTATTTTTGGTCTGTGTAGACTACTTTTGGTCTGTGTAGACTACTTTAGTGTAGAAGGTAGACTACTTTAATCTAAATGGTCTTATCGATATTTAAAGTCTTTTGTTCATGTATGGGTCATGGTTCAAGCGTTTCCTCGTAAAAAGTCAAAAAGTTTTGAATTTTGGTATAAGTGGTCACGGGGCGTTACAACTTGGTATCAGAGCCAGGTTTAAGTGAATTAGGTTTCCTTTAGGTTGCCTAGTCTTAAACCACTCGTAGACGCGTTAAGTTTAAGTTTAAGAAAGGCGGGCTAATACTTTGTAAGTTATAGGATATGAATGTCGAGTTTGAAACGAATGATGTGATTGCTATATGGGTATAATGATGGGGACTTAGGGAGGTGTCTTATGTGATATATGTTGTGGGAGACTTGATGTGTGAGTGATAGGATTACCGTGCACCTCGGGCTGTCTCGGTAATTATTATATGATTATGTGATTGTGTGCTATGGTAGTTTAGCGAGGGCGAATGGATGTAATAAGTTGTGTGGTGGTTTATAGGAAATGTGACTAAAAATGAAAGTGCGTGATTTGTGTGATAGTGATGATCAAAGCATGGCCTTGTGAGCATTTATATTTAGCGTGGTGGTCATTAATGAGGTATTAGAGATGGGTTAGTGGAGAGTCAAGTATTAGGAGCATGATTATGAACGTGTGGTAACGTCGTATGTGTGTGGTGAAGAGATGACATAAATTTATACATAATAAGTCCGTAATGAACTTAGAAAAGTTATAAAATGAGAAAAGGCATAGTGATTGAGAAAATGATGAAATAGAGCGAAACTTCCTAAGTAATAATAGCTAAAATGAGATGAATATGTGTGAAGCTAAGGTGTTGTCATGAAATAATTATATTACGGCTAAGGCGATTAGCTGTAATCATTAATAAATAATGAGCGTGTTATAATTGACGATCTATGTAAGGTCTACATGTAAAGGAAGCGAGTGAGACTAAAAGAAGAGAGATAAGATATGGAAATAAAAATGTGATGGATTAAAAACGTAAGAAAGAATGAGAGGAGTATGTGTGAGATAAAGACGTTGTCTTGAAATTATCATATTACGGCTAAGGCGATTAGCTGTAATCACTATAATAAACGAATGTAATAATGTGTGTGTGGTGCTTATGACTTGGATCCGTTGTTAAGGTGATAAAGTGTGAATGTAATGATCCTTCGGGATGAATGTTAAATGTGGTATCCCTCGGGATGACCAAGTAAAGGAATGTTAAGGAATCCTTCGGGATGAATGTTAAAGATCCTTCGGGATGAAAAGTGTTGCCTTCACCGGCAAGGGGTTGCCTACGTCCATGGCATATAAAAGTATCCCCATGATGAATGTGATAATGTGAAGGATCCAAGTCTAAGAAGAGTAAAAATAATGTAATAAAAAGAGAATGATGAAATAATAAAAGTTAAAAATTGGAAATAGGAGTAGTAGTGTTATGTCGGGAGTGCATAACCATGAGTTTATATTTATTGATTTACATCGATTGGGACGCCTCTCCATGTAAATGAGGAATTATAAACGAGTGGGCTATGTGTTGCCGACACGGCACGAGTAGGGTTAGAGAAGTAGAAAGCGGGAGTTTAGAGTTAGTTAGGAATTGTAAGGATTAAGATAGGAGGGTTAGAATTAGACCATGGCTTTTAGTTGAGACTTAGGAGAACCTTGATGGGACGGAGAAATTGTAATGATGATATGATGGGCCTTGCGGTGTGGTGCAAAAAGATGATGAATGAAGATAAAAGAATGTGAACAAATTAGTCGAGTGTAATGATGTAAAGCCAAATAGTGCGAGTTCTTAAGTAGCAAGTGTCAAAGAATGGGGGTAGAGGGTAAAGCGAGTGAGATGATGATGTGCGGTAATAGGGCGGATTAGAATAATGATTGGCGATAATAAGTAAGTCTTGCATTATGTGAAATCTAAGCAAGAGTTGTGTGGTATAGAAGTAAGCGGGGGTAATGTGGATTAGGGCATGTGATATGTTATAGTATACGTAAAATTGCAAGATCACTTAGATCGTTGAACTAAGTAAACTAGGGGTTAAGGTGTTAGGAATGAGATGAGTTATGTGACTAGATGTTGGTTAGTAAAGAACGAAATATTTCGGGGACGAAATCTAAATAAGGGAGGTAGAATTGTTAGACCCGTATCCCGGTTACGAGTAGGCCCCACCCTAGATGAAATATGCTAAGGTTGGATGTAATTGGTTGGTCAACAAAGTTACGTGAAAGTCAAACCCGATGGTCAAATTAATAGTTAAAGTATGACTAATGTAGTAATATGAAATGTGATGTATAAACTAGAAGGACCTAAGTTGCCAAGTGATTAATTATGTGTTATAAGTTAGTTGTGGTTAAAATAGAAGGAATGAAACTTGAGGGACTAATTATGTCAAAGGGCCAAAGTCCACACCTAACTAGTTATATCTAGTTATTTCTAGATGAGTCTTCAATTATTGAGGGTATGAAGACCAGATTTTAGAGGAAGAAATAGAGAGGGAAAAGCTAGATGGTGGAAGAAGATGAAGAAGATGAAGATTTGATGCTTGTAGCCTTCATTAGTAATGATTCTTCAAGTAAGTATGTATGTTCTTAATGTTAATGAAGTGATAGATTATGAGTTAAGTGGGATTTCACCATATGATCAAGATATGATCATATGATGATGTAGGAAGGTAGATGAGTATGTTTGATGGGTTATGTTAACCCTTGTTTATGTTATTGATTGTTATGTTGTTAGGTTTTGGTTAATTGTAGAAGATGATGATTATGATGATGATGATTAGAAGATGTTGTTGGTGGGATTTATGTTAGTAGCCTAGCTTGGATTGAAGGTAAGTAACTCTCCCTAAAACATGTGTTATGTATGTATTTATCATGTATGTATTGTGGTGGTGTGATGAACTCAAATAAGTACATTTTATTACTATCATTTATCCTATTAATTTGACTTGTTTTACTATATTATGTATGAGGATTGATACTTAATCGTTTACTTTTGTAATTCTCAGGTAAAAACAAGCATTTGGTGAAACTTAGCGATTTTGGACTGATTATGGAGCAAAACATGCAAGAAGTTAAGAGTCTACTGAAATGAAGAAGATCAAGACTAATCTGCTCCAGATGCGCCGCATCTCACTCATTACATACGGCACATCTCTATTAAGATATCACCAGATACGATCCAAGATACAAGAGGACATGCGCCGCATCTAATCATGGAGTTACGCCGCATCTTCTGGCGGTGTAAGAATATTCCTGAATATTATAATCTTGGACCCCACGCGAAGTTAAGTCAATGCGCAGCATCTACTTACTAGATGCGCCGCATCTTCCCTCAGACAGAAACTATAAATACCCCAAGACCAGACGAATTTCGAGAGGAATATATTAGATTCGAAGACCGAAGCAGCAGAACCCTAGGACGAATTCAGTCAAGGAGGCAGCACAAGACACACCAAACGAAGATACAAGAGCTGTAAGAAGGTGCTGCATGTGTTTAATTCATTAAGTAGTTTTGTTTTATTGTGTTAGCAAACTTTAATTCATCAGGATTGGTGGCTTGTGTAATGTGACAACGAAAGATTGCACTCCCTTTAATACTTGCTTTCCCATCAATTAAAGTTTATATGTTGATGTCTTTGGTTACTACTTATTAGTGCATTGATAACCTCTGTGTTTATTAGTGGCTTGCGGGCATTTGACTGCGGAAAATAATGTGGCTCCCACGGTTATTACTAAATTGATCACTTAGGAATAACTTTTAGACATAAGTAATCATTAAGGGTTTACTCGCCGATAAGAATAGGACCAACGAGAAAGGGTTAACTACATACACTTCATATAAAGCTATCAATAAAACAAGTGACAATCTACTTAATCATAAGGACAGCCCTCTTATTGTCTCGAGTATTTATCTGTGTACGTGTGTGCTACTTGCTGATTCGTGCCTATTGGTTTATTTTATTATTTAATTGCAAACAAATCGTGCCAGTTTCTCAGGCTGAAACCCCCTTGCGTTAGGATATTAAAATACTGATTAGAATAACGAGATAATACGTTCCACTCTTAGTGATCGATACTCTACTTACCATTATATTCATACTGACCGGGTACACTGCTCGTTAAGTGTGTGTGTTATTGATAAGTCGGCTAAATATAAATTTAAAACTTGAGTAGGCATTAAAACTGCTAAACCGCAACGACACATCACGCGCATCAAGTTTTTGGCGCCGCTGCCGGGGAGTGAATTGTTATTATCTGTTAATTTGATTAGTATTTTAATTAGGTTTTTCTTTTTATTAGATTAATTGCATCATTGTATTATTTTGCATATTTGTTGTTTTGTGTGTTATTTGTTTGCCTTTATTTTTGTTTTTGTGTTTATTTTGTTTGTGTGTTTTTATTTGTTTTTATTTTTTGTATTTTTTCTGTTCTGCTATCGTTGTACTGTGCTAAATCAAACGATACGGCGCATCTGATCTCTCAGATACGGCGTATTGCGTTTAATTTTTTTTAAACACAACGCGTTTAATTAATTCGATACGACGCATCTTTTCCCCAAGATACGGCGTATCTGTTTTTAATAAGAATTTTTTTTTCCTTTCTAAGCGATAGAGTAATACGACGCATCTGCTTTAGCAGATACGGCGTATCTGTTTTTGATAAAAAAAAAAAAAAAAAAATTTCTAAAACGTTAACGCCATACGACGCATCTGCTTTAGCAGATACGGCGTATCTATTATTTTAATTAAAAACAGTTTGCGAATTATTAAACAGATACGACGTATCGATCTCTATCGATACGGCGCATCTTCTGAATCAAAAATCTTGTATTTTTAAACGTAACGAAAATACGGCGCATTAACTTTCGTTAATACGACGTATTTAATTTTAAATAAATATCGATTTTTGATTAATTAATTCGATACGGCGCATTCATAAATTCTAAGCGGCGTATCTATTTTCTGGATAAAGTCTGATTAAATTTTAACGATTATAAGATACGGCGTATCCAACTCTTTGGATACGGCGCATCGTCTGCAGATATCAGCAACGTTTATTTTTCTAATTTCCGAACGGAAAATATTCTGACTTACCCTTATACTAGGAAGCTTTTACTTTGAAATCTTCTTGTTCTTAATTTTCAGGAACAATGTTCGATATTTTCCCATACTGGTTCGGAAGACCACAAAGAAACCTTACTATGGAAGAGTTTGCACTACTAATCGCTCAAGCTAATGAAAAAGAACATCATGAAGCAAGAAACTTTATTACTGAATTCAAAGGCAGTCATGAGCTGTTACTAAAGGAACAAAACAATATGATCAATGGTTTGGCAATTGAAGTGCACCAATTGTCAACAGTGCTTAACAAGGTTCTTTTGGTAAGGCACGATCTGAAAGGAATTACAACCAGAGGCGGAAAGTCAACCTTTCAAATCGGAGAGACACCCGAGGATGACAGTACCAAAAAAATTTCCCCTGAATCTTTATCACCTGAGTAAGAGCAACCAAAAGAGACTGATCCAGAACCTGTAATTAGAAGAGAACCTTCTGTTGAACCTAAACGATCAACACCACCTTTCCCACATAGGGTAAGGAAAGAGAAAGAAGATGCCTATCAAAAGAAATTCCTGGAGAATCTCAAGCAGCTGCAGCTAAGCATACCATTTATGGAAGCCCTAGTGCAAATGCCGAAATATGCTAAATATCTGAAAAGCTTGCTTACAAACAAGTCTAAACTCGAAGAGGCTTGCACCATAACAATGGGGAAAAGAAGCTCAGCGGCATTGCTCAACAAACTTCCGTCTAAAGAAAAAGATCCAGGGAGTTTCACTATTCCTTGTCAAATTAAAAATTTGCATATTGAAAATGCCTTAGCCGACCTAGGAGCTAGTATAAGTCTTATGCCCTCTTCTATGTATGATAAATTAGGTCTTGGTGAACCAAAACCTACTAGGATGTGCTTAGAACTAGCTGATAGGTCCATACAATACCCATTAGGAATAGCGGAAAATATATTAATAAAAGTTGATAAATTTGAATTACTTATCGACTTCGTTATCCTTGATATGCCTGAAAATTCTAGAACTCCTATAATATTAGGACGACCATTTTTAGCCACTGCTAGGGCCATGATTGATGTTTTTAATAAAAAAATAACTCTTACCATAGGAAAAGATGAGGTTGAGTTTAACATGGAACAATCTATGAGTAAAGATAATTCCGATGATGATGAATGCTATAACATCGATGTTTCTGATGACACGATTAATCAATTTACTCAGAGATTGTTAAAAAATAATTTGCTTGATTCTTTTCTGCTTAAAAATTTAGAAAACACAATTGCTATAGAAGATCAAGTTGATGAGAATACTATTGATTATAATTTAGCTGCTGATTCTGCTGTATGTAACGCGATACGGCGCATCGAAAACCTCGATGCGGCGCATCTATCTGATGACAGCAGCGATATAATTAAAGAACAGGTTTATTCCGCTAGTGCTACTGAAATTGATAATGTTAAACCTGTGCTTAAGGATCTTCCTTCTACTTTGGAATATGCTTATTTAAACGGAAATACTAATTCACCCGTTATTATTGCATCTGACTTAACGCTAAAAGAAAAAGAGTCTCTTTTGCAGGTACTATATAAACGAAGAGGAGCATTAGCGTGGAGTATGTCTGATATTAAGGGAATTAGCCCGTCATTTTGTACACATAAAATCCTTATGGAGGATGAGTTCAAACCAACTATTCAACCTCAAAGGCGTTTGAATCCAAAAGTCCAAGATGTGGTGAAAAATGAAATCGTAAAGTTACTTGACTCCGGACTTATCTACCCAATTTCCGACAGCTCGTGGGTCAGTCCTATCCACGTTGTACCAAAAAAAGGAGGAATGACGGTAGTACTCAATGACGACAATGAGCTAATCCCTTCAAGAACTGTTACCGGATGGAGAGTTTGCATCGACTACCGCAAACTCAATGATGCTACGCGAAAAGATCACTTCCCTCTTCCATTTATTGATCAAATGTTAGAAAGACTATCAGGATATAATTATTATTGTTTTTTGGATGGTTTTTCAGGTTTCTTCCAAATACCCATTGCCCCCGAGGATCAAGAGAAGACGACTTTCACCTGCCCTTATGGAACCTTCGCCTATAGGAGAATGCCGTTCGGACTATGCAACGCCCCTGCTACTTTCCAACGTTGTATGACGGCTATCTTCCATGATATGGTAGAAGACTTTATGGAAGTCTTCATGGACGACTTTTCGGTGTTCGGTAACTCATTTAATGATTGTCTCTTTAAACTTGATAAAATGCTTGCTAGGTGTGAAGAAACTAACCTTGTTCTTAATTGGGAAAAATGTCATTTTATGGTTAGAGAGGGAATTGTGTTAGGACACAAAATTTCTGGGAAAGGTATAGAAGTCGATAAAGCTAAAATTGATGTAATTGCCAAACTACCTTACCCCACTAACGTAAAAGGCGTTAGAAGTTTTTTAGGGCACGCTGGATTTTATCGTAGGTTCATAAAGGATTTTTCAAAAATATCTAGGCCTATGACCCAATTGTTGCTAAAGGATGCAAAGTTTGATTTTTCTGAAGATTGCAAAAAGGCATTTAATATACTTAAAGAAAAACTAACTTCTGCACCCATTATAATTTCGCCGGATTGGAATCTGCCTTTTGAACTAATGTGTGATGCTAGTGATTATGCTGTTGGAGCCGTACTTGGCCAAAAGATAGATAAGAAATTTAAGCCAATTTATTATGCTAGCAAAACATTGAATAATGCCCAAGAACACTACACCACCACGGAAAAAGAACTTTTAGCAGTAGTTTTTGCATTCGATAAATTTAGATCATATCTTATATTGTCAAAAACTATGGTTTACACTGACCATTCTGCTTTGAAGTATTTGTTCAATAAACAGGATGCCAAGCCAAGGCTTATTAGGTGGGTTTTATTGCTCCAAGGATTCGATATTGAAATTAAAGATAAAAAGGGTGCCGAGAATCTAGCTGCTGACCACTTATCTAGACTTGAAAACCCTGATATGGAGGTGCTTGACGAAAGGGAAATAGCTGATGACTTTCCTGATGAACACCTTATGATGGTAGGAATTAAGAGCAATAATAATGGACCATGGTATGCCGACTTTATCAACTTTATTGTTGCAAATGAAATTCCAAAAGGGCTAACATCCGACGAGAAAAGAAGGTTTATAACTCGCTCTAACGAGTATATTTGGGATGAACCTTATGCCTTTAAATTATGTCCTGACAATATTATACGAAGATGCGTAGACGGTGATGACATCGCAGCAATATTGGCACATTGCCATTCAGGGCCAACAGGGGGACATCACGGTCCAGTCATCACGAGAAGAAAGATCCTGGATGCGGGATTTTATTGGCCCACTATGTTGGAGGATGCGAAAGATTATATAAAAGGATGTGATGCGTGTCAACGATCCGGAAATATTACATCAAGAAACGAAATGCCGCAAAACTATATCCATGTATGTGAAGTTTTCGACATATGGGGATTAGACTTGATGGGACCGTTTCCTGAATCTAAAGGTAATAAATATATTTTAGTTGCTGTTGATTACGTATCAAAATGGGTTGAAGCGCAAGCATCTCCAACAAACGACAGCAAGGTAGTACTTAAATTTTTGCAAAGTTTGTTCTCTAGGTTTGGAATTCCTAAAGCATTGATTAGTGATAGGGGAACACACTTTTGTAATCACCATCTGGGAAAAGCCTTGCAAAAATATGGAGTATATCATAGGGTTTCCACCGCATACCATCCTCAATCAAATGGTCAAACTGAAGTAACCAATAGAGCTATAAAACGAATTCTTGAAAAAACGACTGGGTATAATCCTAAAGGGTGGTCTGACAAGTTAAATGATGCTTTATGGGCATTCCGTACAGCCTATAAGACACCAACGGGATGCACTCCATTTCGTCTTGTATACGGAAAAGCATGCCACCTACCGGTCGAAATTGAACAAAGTGCATATTGGGCTTTGACGAATTGTAATATGGATATGGAAGCTGCAACGAAGAACCGTTTCATGGAACTTAATGAACTCTATGAACTAAGAGATGAGGCCTACAAAAATACTAAGATCTACAAAGAAAGAACTAAAAGATGGCATGACTCGAGGTTACGTGGGGATAAAACGTTTACTATTGGAGAGAAAGTGCTACTATTTAATTCCAGATTAAAGATGTATCCTGGTAAACTTAAATCAAGATGGACGGGACCGTTCGTTGTCAAGAAAGTGTATCCATATGGAACTATTGAAATATGCGATAAAAATGGTTATATATTCAAAGTGAACGGGCAACGTGTGAAGAAATACTTTGATAATAAAATTGAGGATAATGAGAACGAGGTGGTGGAGTTTGAACCTGAAGTATTGGAGTAAAGAGCTGAACGTGAGTCTAACTTGAAGACTCTGGAATAAAGACAAGTGCTTACCGGGAGACAACCCGGAGAATTTTTATTATTCTGTTTTCTGTGTCGAGTCAGTCAGGCCCGCATGAGGATACGGCGCATCTCAATCCTGAGATGCGACGCATCTCCTGCAATGGTCATATCTTATTTTAATTTTTCTGCATTTTTATTTTCGACTTTAAAACTATTTATCAGTTTATTTTAATGCGGCACATCCCTGGTTAAGGATGCGGCGCATCTTTATTCTGATCCGTATTAATTCCAGGCTCGATACGGCGTATCTTCTTCCATAAGATACGGCGCATCGACTGACCTGATGATTTTCAGTTTTAATTTTTAAGTTTTATTTTTCCTAACTACTAATGTATTATGCAAGTTTGAACCTTTCTTATCTTAGGTGTGTTTTAAAGTGTTGGTGGTATTATAGTTTCCTGGATTTCCTGTGGATACATCAAGTATGAAGCTTTAACGTTCTCATCCACAAGAAAGATGATTTTTGCTCTTATCAAATGGAGGATCATACCGAGCAAATCTCAGGGGAGTTTTCCTGTTCTAATTCTTTTATTTTCCAGTTTTTAACCTTTTATACAAACAACGAGGACGTTGTTTAACTTAAGTGGGGGGGATTGGAGAATTAGAACACTTAACAATTACTTGTCCTAAACTTTTTCAAAAATTATGCTTAAAATGTGCTTAATATATCAAACTTAAAAATTTTTAGCATGTTTTTGTTTAAGATCGAAGTTGCATAGCTGCACACAAGACGTTATTTTCAAAAATTGTGATTTTTCAAAATTCACAAATCTATGAGTGTGCCGGTGACTTGTAAACTTTAGAACTTGGCTTGTATACTATTCGAGACCACCATAATAAGTATTATATTTATATAATTGGAATGACTTGTCTAAATTGGTAAAATTCTAGGATTACACCCAAATAGCCTATTATATGTTATGTGTTATTAACTAACTACACTGGTTAGTTAACCCCCGTATAAACCCTTTTGTTACTCTCATTTTTAGAGTAAGATACCCCTAGAAAAACACTCAGAGCCATTCCTTTCGTTTCTTACACCTATGTTTAAAATGTTTCGTTACACCCTTACACCTTAGCCTACCCTGTAGATTAGAATCCGTGGTTGGTTAATTGCTATAGGCAAAGTGTGTTTCCTTACATTAGCTGTGTTCGCGTGCGTAATTCATTATCTATGGTTAGGTCGGGAAATTGCACAATGCAATTGGAGTGAAAGTAAATATTGTATATCTTTGAGTTTATTTTTCGTGTGTTTACTACTTTCACTATTACCGTTATTTCTAAAATATGAAAAGTATGGAAAAATTATCCAGAATTATCATTATAGTGATGTGGTGAAATTTTACACATCTATGTCTATGTTTGGAAAAAAAAAAAAAAAAAAAAAAAAAAAATCGAAAAAATAAGAAAAGAAAAAGAAAGAAAGAAAAAAAGTTGGAAGTTTGTTTTAACCAACTTATGTAAAGTTATGTAAGTGGTCGATATCACCACTATATGTTGTACTATATCTATGGATTGAATGGGAATTGGCAGTTATGGGAACGCCAATTAAGGTTTATTCTTTGATTAAGATCTTGTTGAGTATAATTCGTGTCTACCTAAAGCGTGTGTTTCAAGTGTTAAAGCGTGAGTTATTCGATGATATGAGTCTTATTCATGGGATGGTTGGGATAGTGATTAACCACACTTAGGATTTTAATTTATTTGTTTTGTTTATTTTTCATTTTACACCAATCTATATCCCAAATATTATCCATACCCTATATTATTCTTTATCCAACCGAACCTTTGATTTATTGAGATTAGGGATTTGAGCAATCTTAAGTATCGTAGTCGTGGATTCGGCTATGTATTTATGATTTTGTCGCCCTTTTTGATATATTATTATTGGTGAAGTTTGGACCTATCTTTAGCCTATTCGAGTTAAGGATTTGAGCAATTGCAAGTATCGTGTTCGTGGATTCGATCATGTATTTGTGATTTTGTCGCCTTTTCTGGAATTTGAGATCGATAGTGATCAAGAATAATTAACCCTTAAGCCTAAAAACCCTTTTTACCGCTTTAGACTTGTTATTCCTTAGCTTTAGTGGAGGAGATGTGTATACTTGCCAAGCTTATGATAGAATATTCGTCACGACTGGACAGTTAAACGATTAGATTTGCTTTTATCAACTTATTTTATTTTACTTCTAATTCGTTAAGTGTTTAGTTGTGTGATTATGAAATAAACGAATACATGCTTAAATATAAAAATAAATCCTAACATCTTTTAGGATACATTTTCATAAGAGAAATTCTAAGGTTTACTTGGGGACAAGTAAAGTTCAAGTGGGGGGATATTTGATGAACTCAAATAAGTACATTTTATTACTATCATTTATCCTATTAATTTGACTTGTTTTACTATATTATGTATGAGGATTGATACTTAATCTTTTACTTTTGTAATTCTCAGGTAAAAACAAGAATTTGGTGAAACTTAGCGATTTTGGACTGATTATGGAGCAAAACATGCAAGAAGTTAAGAGTCTACTGAAATGAAGAAGATCAAGACTAATCTGCTCCAGATGCGCCGCATCTCACTCATTACATACGGCGCATCTCTATTAAGATATCACCAGATACGATCCAAGATACAAGAGGACATGCGCCGCATCTAATCATGGAGTTACGCCGCATCTTCTGGCGGTGTACGAATACTCCTGAATATTATAATCTTGGACCCCACGCGAAGTTAAGTCAATGCGCCACATCTACTTACTAGATGCGCCGCATCTTCCCTCAGACAGAAACTATAAATACCCCAAGACCAGACGAATTTCGAGAGGAATATATTAGATTTGAAGACCGAAGCAGCAGAACCCTAGGACGAATTCAGTCAAGGAGGCATCACAAGACACACCAAACGAAGATACAAGAGCTGTAAGAAGGTGCTGCATGTGTTTAATTCATTAAGTAGTTTTGTTTTATTGTGTTAGCAAACTTTAATTCATCAGGATTGGTGGCTTGTGTAATGTGACAACGAAAGATTGCACTCCCTTTAATACTTGCTTTCCCATCAATTAAAGTTTATATGTTGATGTCTTTGGTTACTACTTATTAGTGCATTGATAACCTCTGTGTTTATTAGTGGCTTGCGGGCATTTGACTGCGGAAAATAATGTGGCTCCCACGGTTATTACTAAATTGATCACTTAGGAATAACTTTTAGACATAAGTAATCATTAAGGGTTTACTCGCCGATAAGAATAGGACCAACGAGAAAGGGTTAACTACATACACTTCATATAAAGCTATCAATAAAACAAGTGACAATCTACTTAATCATAAGGACAGCCCTCTTATTGTCTCGATTATTTATCTGTGTACGTGTGTGCTACTTGCTGATTCGTGCCTATTGGTTTATTTTATTATTTAATTGCAAACAAATCGTGCCAGTTTCTCAGGCTGAAACCCCTTGCGTTAGGATATTAAAATACTGATTAGAATAACGAGATAATACGTTCCACTCTTAGTGATCGACACTCTACTTACCATTATATTCATACTGACCGGGTACACTGCTCGTTAAGTGTGTGTGTTATTGATAAGTCGGCTAAATATAAATTTAAAACTTGAGTAGGCATTAAAACTGCTAAACCGCAACGACACATCACGCGCATCATGTATGTATTGTGGTGGTGTAAGAGCATAGGAGTTGGGTTAGTATGGTTGTAAGCTAAGGATGGATGGCTAGTGACCTTGGATAAGAGTATGTTAGTTATCGGCTTTGGACTAATTAAGGTATGTTGTGATTATGGTTATGATGAATGGATGCGATTACGTTATGAAGTCGGATATGATATGAGTGGTATGTGGTAGTTTAGAGGTTTTTATGTGATTATGATGCTTATGTGAAAGTATGTGTATGATATATGTTTTATGATGGGTTACTTACTAAGCGTAAGCTTATTCTTTAGTTGTCAATGTTTTTGTAGGCTTAAGTGTGGCGGAATGGAAGGCTTGGAGTGTAGCATAAGAGTTTGGAATGGATTTGGAAGATAACAAGCATTAGGAGCTAGGTAGAATACCGAGCTCAAGTGTCAAGGTTGTACCCCCGAGAGTCTTTTATTGATTTGTAAAGTGTAGTCGAGTGTCAATTTGTATGTTAGAAAGGTCATAACGATTTGGGAGTCTATCGAAGGGTCAAAATGTGTTTTAAGTGTTTTTGAGTAATGATAATGGGGTGTTTGGTTTAAGAGTGTTCGTACCCATTTTGGGTTGTAAACGGGTCAAGTGCCCTTGGAACATGTTTGTTATGTTAATGTAATGCTTTTGGTAAAGTTTGGGTGGGTAACGGTGTGTCCAAGTGCGTTAAGTGGTTTATGGTCAATGTTTAAGGGGGTGTTTGGCAAAAGGGTAAATGTACCCATTTTGGGTGGTAAACGGGTCAAGTGTCAATGGAATATGTTTGGTATGTTAATGTAATGAAGTTGGTCAAGTTTGGTATAAAAATGAAGTGGTATAAGTGGTTTATGGTGTAAATGGGTCAAACGGGTTATTTGCATGACCCGTCTAATTTTAAGGTACTATTTCGGGTTGATTGAGTGTGAAAACGATTTTGTATGTTATGTTAATGGCTTTGAGTGAGTTTGGTGTGGATATAAGGTAGCACGGGTCTTTTTGGTCTGTGTAGACTACTTTTGGTCTTTGTAGACTACTTTAGTGTAGAAGGTAGACTACTTTAATCTAAATGGTCTTATCGATATTTAAAGTCTTTTGTTCATGTATGGGTCATGGTTCAAGCGTTTCCTCGTAAAAAGTCAAAAAGTTTTGAATTTTGGTATAAGTGGTCACGGGGTGTTCACACAAAACATTTTCAACAATGACGTCAGGCTGGCACGGATCATGGTTAGTCCCTACATTCCACATAAACCACACGTAAACACCAACATTCAACGAAAGTTTAAGTAAAAAGAAATGCGACTAAATAGGTTAAAGCTTACCAGAACATCCTCCTGGCACATGTTGGCACTGCTTTAACCTTTTTTCAGCTTGTAGCGCAGGTAAATCATCACAGCCACACGCCTTTCTTTTTGAGCAATCGTTAAAGAAAGAAAACTACCTCCTATATTAACTCAAGAATTACCTATAATGGGAAAACCGTCATTAACAAAACATCATCAGCGAAGGTCTAGGAAAGGTCATACCAAAAATATTGATAATCAAGTTAAAGACACGGGTCTGGACCCATATTTTATTTGTGAATTCATAAACCTGGTAAATCAAAAGTGATAATGAAGATGAAAAAACACTCAAACTAATCAAATAAAGATGAAAAAAACAATAATCAATTAAACCCGAATCAAACAAATGAATCAATTTATTTCTATAAAATAACAAATTCACAAACCTGGTAAATCGAAAGTGATAATGAAATTCATTCGGTGCATCACATACGGTCTTGATTAATCTGTTAAAAACTCACAAAACCAAAAAAAGTAATTAGACTAACTTGCTTGAAGAATTAGGGTTAGAGTATAAGATTAGATTTGGTATGATTGTCTGATTAATCTGTTAAAACACAAAAAAAAAAAAAAAAAGTAATTGAACGAACTTCCTTTAAGAATTAGGTTTAGAGTAGGAGTACCATTTAACGCTTTTAAAAATTAGGTTTAAAGCACAGACATACCTTATGAGCAGCTTCTTCCATGTTGCTTGATTCTTGTTGGGTTAACAACACAACACATAACATAACTGATTGATAAGTTGAAAGTTAAACATATAATGCATGCACGCAAATTAAACGTAGCCATCATCAAGTTTATAAGAAAACAAACCTGGTCAGCAATTGTTGTTGAATTGAATTAGTGAATAGAGACACTGATTCATGAAGCCTTTATGTTTGTTTTAGGGTTACAAATTCTCATATAGAAAAAGACATAATTAAAGCACATAAACAATGATATATATTAACCTAAAAAAACATGAAAAAGCAAGATAAATCAACGCAAAGGCATTAGCAGAATCTGTGTAAACATAAAAACAAACATATTATGACATTATTAGTTTTGATTTTTGTTGAACCGAATGATATTAGGGTTCTGAGTTAAAAAAAAGATATAATGAATGATCCGACAATAATTAAGGAATAGATAATGAGTTTTCTAAGTTGTAGGGATTCTTATGATAGTTATCTCATTAAATTAAAATGGTGAATAATTGATTGCATAGGTTTATAGATTTGGGTTTGCAAGATATAATAAAAAAAAAAGTGTTGGTCTAGTGGTAATCAACTTTGTTGATGTTACTAACACCTCAAGTTCGAATCATGCAAGTGTCATTTTTTTTTAAAATTTCGGATTTAAAGGTCAACATCCGAATTTTATTTGGTCAAACTTTGCTTAGGTGGAATTAAAGCCTGCTTACTGGGCAATCCAGCCTGCTTATTCATCAATCAGGCTGCTTACTGGGCAATCATGCATTTGATGACGTCATACGCATCCTGTTATATATATATATATATATATATATATATATATATATATATATATATATATATATATATATATATATATATATAAAACATATATATGAGGCTAAGCATGCAGCTAGAAAATGCCACCTCAATGCCACTTGGCATTTGTAAAGAATCCCGAAATTACTTAAAAAAAATTGTCCATGTCTGGGTTCGAACCCTGGACTTCATGCACACACCCAACACTCCAACCACTGGAGCAAGTGTGTTTTTGTGATAGACATTGGAAAACAAATATTTCATGTTTCAATTGCATTTCACTTCCAATCCAAAATTCAAACTCTTATCAACACACAAATCATAACTCATCCCTTAATTATCTCCCTAAAATCTCTGAAACTGCCTTCCAAAATTATACATACTGATTTTAAATTATCCATTATGATTTGTTTTGAATTTCAAATGATCACGAAAATCACGGATCATTTTAAATTCAAAATCTTTTCCAAAACCCTAATGTTTATTTATAAAGGCAGTAGGTTCACGGTTTCTTAGCATCACATTTATCAATCCACATATATCTTTCACATCACACAGTCATGAATAGGTTTCTAGGGACATCGATCTTTGATCAAACTATAAGGCAAAAAACATTTGTTTTCATTATGCCTAACATAAAATTGGACATCGATCTTAGATAATACTAACTAATCAAAGTTTTACAAACAACACATTTCTTTGATCAACTATCTAACATTATTTAGAAAGAAAAGAAAAAATCTTACAATATTACTTCTGATTAGTAAGCACTTGATGAGAAACAGATGAATGCTCAGAGGTGAGAATGATTACCCAGCCGTTTTGTGATAAATAAGCTTCTTCCCAAGTCTCGAGGTTTTCTATACTAAAGGTTATAATAGATTTTGTAGGTCCAAGCCCAAGTATATAAATGCACCAATGTGTTTTTAACTTACATTATATTTTCTATATAATTATAGGATGAGGTTTATTATTATTATTTTGTGTATTATGTCCACTATTATGACATGTGGATTTTTAAAATATCATCCAACAATATAGGAGTTGAAATTATATTTGATTTGCATGAAATTAGGAAAGTTAATTATTTAAATTAATTTTTACCATATATATTTAAATTTTGATTTCAAACATAAACGTTTTTTTTTTTTTTTTTTTTTTTTTTTTTTTTTTTTTTTTTTTTTTGAGACATTCAAAGGTCTATCAAACCCATCTTGACAAAACAACCTGTATTAATTTTCATCACCATGAAACAAATTCAAAAAGATAAAGAGAATCATGCAAAAGCAATAGATGGCATGTCGGTACCCGAAGGTATGTTATTTGTTACCTATAATCATCTGTATTTGTTTTATTGTTGATCATTTAAGAAATTACAACTCATGAATAACATTTTGACTATTTATTCTAATACTTTGATTTGTTGTTTTAAAATTTTTGTTATTGTGCCAAGCAAACACACATGTGAATAAGAACAAGAGGAAAGCTAAAGCAAATCCAAGTTTGTTATCAAGTCCTAAAACACATTCACATGTTACGGTACATGATGCACCTTTAGTTGATTTATCGATGATATATGATGAGACATCGTATAATAAAGATGAATTAAAAGAGCAGCATAAAACACTGTATTGTAGCTTGACAGATGAACAAAAAGGTATTTATGCAACTGTTATGGAGGCTGTAGAGCAGAAGAAAGGTGGGATGTTCTTTGTGTATGGATACGGTGGAACCGGAAAAACATACCTTTACAAAACAATGTCTGCTGCCTTACGTTCAAAAGGTGATATAGTCTTGAATGTTGCTTCTAGCGGTATTGCATCGCTATTGTTGGAAGGAGGAAGGACGGCACATTCTCGGTTTTCAATTCCAATTAATATAGTACAAGATTCAATGTGCCACATTCCTGCTGACAGTGACCTCGCTGATTTGATACGACAAGCGAAGCTCATTATATGGGACGAGGCTCCTATGATACAGTCATTTTGTTACAAAGCATTTGATAGGACTCTTCGTGATATTTGCAGGTCAGACCCTTCTCGACCATCTAACCGTGTTTTTGGTGGAAAGGTAGTTGTTTTTGGTGGTGATTTTAGACAAATACTTCCTGTAATTCCTAATGCCAGCCGTAATGACGTTGTCCATGCCACAATTAACTCTTCTTATCTGTGGCAACACTGCAAAGTTATGAAGTTAACCGTAAACATGAGATTAGGTTCTGGATCAACTGAGTCTGAAAGAAAAGAAATACAAGATTTTGCCGATTGGATTTTAGACATCGGGAATGGAAAGGATGGTGGTAAGAATGATGGCAACTCCACTGTGGTATTTCCAGATGAGATGTTGATTCCAGAGTCCGATGATTACGTAGGCTCCATAATTCATGCAACATACCCGCGTTTGCGTGAGAACCTATGGAATCCTGAATTTTTTCAGGAAAGGGCCATTCTTTCACCAACTCATGACATGGTTGACATGATTAATGAACGTATGCTGGATTTAATTGAAGGAGACGAGACGATATACGAATCATCTGATTCTGTTTCTTTGGACGATGCAGACACAAATTTTGATGATTCGATATACACTATAGATTTCCTTAACGGTATAAGGATGTCCGGTCTTCCGCAACATGCAATAAAGTTAAAGGTTGGTACTCCTGTCATGTTAATGCGAAACATTGATCAAAAATCAGGTCTATGCAATGGAACCAGGCTTTAAGTACTAAGGTTGGGAATCAATGTTATTGAAGCAAAGATCATTGCTGGTGGAAATGTTGGTCGGATTTGCGCTATTCCCCGAATGGTAATAAGTCCTTCAGAAACAAAAATGCCACTCAAATTGAACAGAAGACAGTTTCCTATTCAAGTTTGTTTTGGGATGACGATTAATAAAAGCCAGGGACAGACATTGTCACAGGTTGGTTTGTATTTACCACAGTCTGTCTTCTCGCACGGCCAGCTATACGTGGCTTTGTCAAGAGTGAAGAGCAAGCGAGGGTTGAAGGTTCTATGTTTAGATAGGGAAGAAAATTATTGCAACTATACTTCAAATGTAGTTTACAAAGAAGTATTATGTCGTATTTGAAGAAGGGACTACGAAACCGTTATGCAAATCAGTACCGTTTTTCTTTATAGTAGTTCCATCATCCCTCCTCCTATAAATTCCATAACCATTGTCATCAATTAATGTTGTTTCGTTAAATTTTTTGGGAAAATTCTTTGTACATTTGAAATCAACCGTGCACGGACAGCTTGGATTATCATGACCGCATGGGCCGTGCATCATGTGATATGTAACAATCTGGTACAATTCAGGATCCTCTTCCTTATTCGTTATTTGAATAGTCAAAATTGTTTTGTATGCAGTCCATTTTTTAATTTTGCTAAAACAGTCTATTCACTTTTTTTTGCCTATTATCTGATAGAATGCTCCAGTTTGTGATACAAGTTCATGAAGAAAAGTGTATCCAATATATGATACATTGCTGCACATATCTCTGATAAATCATGCTCTTCTGTCATTGACTTTGTTTGAAAGTTCATATTTTTGAATTTCATGATAAACATTGGGCTTATACTTTGATATGATTTTAAAAAAATGTTAATGATAATATGGATTAAAAATACAAATCGGCCACTAATTTTTATAAATATACAAACCATAAATGCAGGAAGGATATTGTTTAACAACCTTTAAACATTTTTAGGCAATGATTAACATACTCTAATGAAAATAACAACTTCCTATAACTTGAATGGATAAATGTGTACACCATTAATGTTTAAAATTCACACAATAACCTTATCACTTCCTTAATTAATATGCAGACTCTTCAAATTCATTTTTTGCACTTTAAATCATCCTGGTATGAACCATTTCACAAATCACCAAACTCAACCATTCTTCTAATCATTCTCGACTCATTCTTCAAACCATCATGGAGCCAATAGCTAAGAAAATACGATGTGAACCTGCAAATGAAGAACCTAAAGCAAAGCATCAAAACGACTCACCAAATGAATGTTGTAGCAATGAATCAGTTGCATCGACAGGTAAGTTTGTAGTTTTTTTATGACACTATTATATGTATTCCTGTAACAAATGCAGCAAAGGATATTATATGTATTCCTCTAGCAATGAATCAGTTTCATACGTTTTCGTATATACTAATAGTGTGTTTATTTCTTTACAATTAACATGAATTTTTTTGCCAGCTGATGTACAAGAAAAGCCGACAACCTCTAAACCACATCCGGCTGAGTGGTATTTCAAGAAATTAGCTCAGTTAAGGAAGAAGAAGTGGGACTCCTTTCAAAAGCGCAACATGAAGAAAAAATCAAAGTGTAAAGCAAAGAAGCTTAAGGTTGAACAAAGAAGACTCAAAAAGATTGAGCTTCAAGAAGAGGAATATGTTAGCGATGAAGAGCTTGTGGAATGCTTTGATTATGACAATATGCATTTATCATTTGATCAAGAAAAAATACCAAAATTTAATTGTTAGATTGGTCTTTGATAAATATAATTATGTTTATGTTACTTTTATTAAGATTTCAATGTTTTGTTATTAAAATTTTTCGTTTGATTGTATGTTTCTATTATGTTTTGTTTTTTTAAATATTTGTTTACGTACACCTATTATTATTAATAGTCTTATGAAGCGAACCCGCCCAATCGGGCGGGTTATGTAGCTAGTATATATATATATATATATATATATATATATATATATATATATATATATATATATATATATATATATATATATATATATATATATATATATATAGATTTGCGTTCATGTGGTGTACAAGCTTAAAATAGATAAAATAAGCACACTTGTGGACTGTTAGATCATCTTAATGGATCAAGATTAAAATAAATTAGATAAATTAATTAGGTAGTATCTTTAAGAGTATTTTTTCAAAATAAAAGGACATTTTAGTCATTTGTCACAACATTTATATCTCATAAAACCTGCGAGTATTAAATACACCTAACACATTCCCTCACTTTCATCTTTCTAAAAAAAAAACACCCAAAACTAGATCTTGACTTATCTTCATCTCTCTCCTAAAGTACCAAAAAAAACTTTCTATACAATCTGCGATCTTGACTTATCTTCCCTAGTATATAATACTACTTTTATGTTAACCTAGCACAACGCAACATAACAAAACACAGCCACTCAAACTTTGCTTTTGGTTTCTTATCTCACAAATCCAAGATCTCACTTATCTCTTTCATTTCATCCACATCAACCGAAACACAAACAAGAAATAGACATCTGTTTCCATGGTTTTCGGATGTTCGAAACGGACATCTGTGTTTCTTTCAGTCTAAAACCCACCTACATCTCACGGCTTCTAGTTGAATTAACGCCGCAATTATGGTTTCAATTATAAACCAAGCACCATCATCATCGAATTCAATCCGACGCTAAAGGCCATTCTTTCGTTTAGCATATTTTGACAACAATAAAACCCACACAATTCGCCTTATCCGGCGACATGATTGTGAAGGTTTCTCATCCGCGATTGGGCACCGGCATCAGCCACTTAAGTGATGTCGATTTTGGTTTGTACCAGTTGGCCCCTATCATGTTTTTGTATCCATCAGTTTGTTCTTCCTATGGGTATGTGCCTCAACAACCACCATCATCATGGGTATGTGTATCACGGCTGCCATGTGTATTAGTCACTTTAATTTCTTTTGGGGTTAAAGAGAGTTGATGGATTAGTCACTTCGAATGTGTATGTGTACTGATAATTTTTTATACCTTGATTGTGCATCAAAGATAGTTAACTGATTGTCACTTCGAATGTGTATGTGTACTGATAATTTTTTATACCTTGATTTTTTTTTATACCTTGAATGTGTATGTGTACTGATAACTTTTTATACCTTGATTTTTTTTATACCTTGAATGATGTGTACTGATAATTTTTTATACCTTGATTGTGCATCAAAGATAGTTAACTGATTGTCACTTCCAATGTGTATTGTGCATCGAATGTGTATGTGTCCTGATGAACAACGCTGGTGATCATCAGGAGATTTCATGGTTGTAGACGTTGAAACGACCTTTCATGATGCAGCAATGGGGATGAGCAAGGTACGTAGTCATGCTAGTTGATGATTTTATTGCTTAAGCTAATGATATGTGATGGTTTTCAATTATATTCAAGGAATTACACAAAGGAAATATGTGTAACACGAAGTTCGTTGTCCCGATGAAGATTGAATGGAATTGTGATTTCGGGATCGTGATTTGTGTTGTGAATGTGAGATAAGAGTGAGATATTTTGGTTTTTAAACTAAAAATATGGAATATAAACTTAAAACAATTAATCTAGCAAGGAAAATGATAAATTAAATCCTATTTAACTAGAAACGCAAAGGAAACTTAAAAATGCGTATTCCCGGGCTAATCCCGAGAATAAAAGTGAAATATAGGAAATACTAATCCTAGGTGTGCAAAATTAATTTCCCTAAATCCTAATCAGTAAAAGAAATTTTTTTAAAAAAAGAATTAAATTTTTTTGATTCTTATTTAATTTTTTATGAATTAAAAACTAAATTAAAGAAAATAAATGATTAAAAATAGTAAAACTATTTAGAAAAATATGAAAATTTTAAGGAAAATACTTTGATGAATGCTGAATCAGGGAAAAATAAAAAGCAGATACCAGCTCATTTGAATAAGCGGATGATAAGCAAAACAATTTGGATTAGGCTAGGAAAGAAAAGTGGTTAAAAGAATTAAATGATAAGATTATAAACGAAGAAGTCCCAAGGGCAGTTGGTTGTGAGAGGTGTGTGGTGAGCTGGGTAGCCAGGGTTCGAATCCCAGCAGTGCACTTTTTTATAAAACTTTTTTTTTTCTTTTTCTTTGCAAGAACTTAATTAAGTACTTAATAATAAGCAACTTTTAAAACTAGAATTCTTTTTTGAAAACTCCAAATAAGCTCAGTAAAAGATGATGAATTCCAACAGTAGGCAACTAAGGGGTAACAAGAAAAATAAATAAAGCCTAAAAGTCTAATAAGCTATATTAAGCTGCTGGACACTAGGAATAAGCTAATATGAGCAAAACCTAAACTGAATGACTAATTAACCTCAGGATAAGCAATGAATAAAAACAAATAAGCTCCTAATATACGAAATAAGCAAGATGGAGACTGATAGCAGGCCTAAGATGTGCAGACTGCAGACCAAAGGGGGGGGGTTGCTGAGGTACTTTCAAGGGCCCTAAAAAGCTATTAAGCAGTTTTCCAAAAATTCCACAAAAAGCAGTTTTGAATAAATAAGCTACCAAGGATGATCAGGAACAAATTTCAGCTTATTAGGGGTAAATATGAAGCAATTAAAGATGAAAAGCTAGAGCTAATTGGGGCAATGGGGCTGCAAATGCATTCTGATGCATCAGTCTAAGGTTTTTGACCTCAACTCCTTCAAAACTTGATCAAATCTAACCAACTCTTGTATTCTATCTTTAAACCATGAAATGCAGCTAGAAATACCAAAAATATAATCCAAATAAGCCTTAGCTTATTACAAGCTTAAATGAGCAGTATGGGTTCTAGATTTTCCTCCACAGACTCAAAATCACAAAAGGCTCCTAAATAACTTAAATGCTACTGAAAACAACTTATATATGCTATAATAAGCTCAATCAAAACTACCCTAATGGCAAATGAACAGTAGCATTAGATTTTAACTTAGAATGAGCTTTTAGCCAAACACTCTTTAATGAAACTGATTTAGAACTTTACTCTAGCAACCACTGAATTAAGCTAAGATGTTGATCACTACTGATTATCTAACTAGTATATCACCTAAAAAGCACCTCTCAAATATGAAATAAGCACTAAATAAGCTCTAAGCTACCTTGGCTGTTTTTTTATCTTTTTTTTAGCTTTTTGAGGCAAAACTAGGATATAAGTATTAACTACTATCAGAAGTGCTAAACTATGATCAAATAAGCTATAATTATTCTAATAAGCACTGAAATACTGAGAAATAAGCTAATGAACAGAATAAGCTATAATATCTTGAATTAAAGTGAAACTTACAAGAACCCTTTTGCATAGAATATGATAGACAACTCAAAAACCAAACCCAGGCTTGTCAAATAGAAGCCAATAAACAACCCAGCTTATTCCAGAACAACTTATTTCTCCCAAACAGCTTCTTTGACCAAAGGTTGACTTTTTGAGAATTTTGAGATTAAGACAGTTTTAACCTATTATAAAGCTTACTATAAGCTATAAGAGCTTAAATAAGCTTAATGTACCTAAAAAGAGCTTAATGAAAGCTGAGTTTGGAATATTTTTGTATTTTTTAATATTTTTCTTATTTTTTTCTATTTTTGGATGAAAATTAGAACTAATGAAAATATTTTAGTGAGAACTTAAAAAAGTGCTTATAGAAAGCTTAATGAGACAGAAGATAAGCTAATTTTAGCTTATAGCAACACACATAAAAACAGAACAGATGATTAATCAAACGACAAAATTAACTAAAATTTCATTAAACCTTAAAAAACTTGAGTACAATGAACCTTACACTTATGAATGGAAATTACACTAAAAAAAACATAAACTTGACACTAATTTAACCCTAATTCTAGACTCTAAAAACCTAACACCCTTCTAGTGAGGAGGAGGCTGCTATTTATAGGCATTTGGGGAGCTAGGATTTCCAGGAACCTTCAGGAACTCTTAAAATCGACCCTTGGATCCAACTTGGGAACCAATCCACTTCATCACAGCCGTTGATCATGAATAGTGGAGATACCACCAATAGGAATGCTGGGATTTTGCCACCTGGCATTCTCTGACTTGTCAGCGTTCTTCTAGAAGCTTTTTAGGCGGGGTAATTAAGGCTAGGAGCAGGGTAAAAGTCGGGGACGAAGGGGGAATAGTAACTGGGTAAGTTTTTGGCGGGTTTTTTAGTTAAGGGGTTGACTGGGTTTACTTGGGAGTTGACGTCGGGTTAATAAACGAGAATTCGGGTATTTAGTGTGTGTGTTGACTGGGTGTGACTAAGGAAATAAGTAAGAGTTTGAACCGGGTTTTATTTAATTAGGGAGTGGACTGGGCTTGTGGGTTTTTGGATTGGGTTGGGTTAGGATGTGGTGGGTTGGGGTTTTGTTTAAATGTTAAGTTTAGTTATTTTATGTTAAGGGTTTTTGGATAAAATGGGGTAAACTCTAGGGACTAATTTTGTCAAGAGCTGAAAGTGTCTTCAAGGACTGATTTTGTAATTTCCCAATGATCCAAGGGCTTTTCTTAGAATATATTTTTCTCTGACGAATTTTCCCGGTTCCGGCTTTAAATATCATTCTTCCACATCTCGTGCTTGCGTTTTTCGGTTTTTCTTGATTTATGTCCACATTTTTAAATATCCGTACCTGCATGTAAACAAACACAAATATCTTTGGCATTTTGGTTAGTTTTTGGTCATTTTGGTCTTAATTTGGTCAAGAAAAGGTATGTGTTTAAGCACATACCAATACGATAGATGCATCTGGTAATTCATGATTTCATATACTTAACATCCCTTATAGCTCTCATGTAAATTTATGAAACCGGACTAGGCAAATACACCTTATAAATTGAATAATTAATGTACTCTTCTATCGTAGCTTTGTACAAGCCAATCCAGTTCAAATTGGACAATTCCTTTTGGAAGATGGCAAGGTATTGACACTTGCACGGAAATCATCCCCCAGTAGGAATTGCATTTATCAAGACCAGCCGTGTAGGGCGCTTGATTGGTGCTGTGATGGGCTTACTTGCGATGGGGTTTTTGATGGAAGATGTCATCCCAGTAAGGGTTGCCGTGAAAAGGGCACTTTTTGCAGCCCATTCCACCCATGCTGCTCTAATTATGACTGCTTAGGAGCTCCAACTGTTTGTGGCATATGTGTTTAGATCAGTTTGTTAGTGTTTGGGGTATTTGCATCTGTCTGTATACCTTGATTTTTTATTTGATAATGTTTTAGATGTATATGTGTACTGATTGTCACTTCGAATGTGTGTATCATCAATATATAGAGTGATCTATCAATTTTGTAAAAAATGATCCATCAACGACATGTGTAAGGCTACAAGTGATGTACACTTTGATTTTTTATTTGATAATTTTTTAGACACACTAATTTTTATGACTCATTTTTGTGTGTCACCAAAATTGTATAGAAATATTAAATAAAAAAACAAAAAGAAAAAATAATAACAAAACAAAACGTTGATTATGGAAAGTGAAATTTAATTTGCTAAGAATCTTGATACCTCCATTAATGGCATAACATTTATTACGTATTACTGTAGTTAATTTTAATCGTACAAGATTTACAAATGCCATTTGTGTTCCATTTAATTACAATTGTGCCACTTCTCTATTTAATTTCTAATCTCATCTATGGTGCTTGATCCAACGGTCCACAAGTGTGCTTATTTTATCTATTTTAAATGTGTTCACCACAATAACGCCATATATATATATATATATATATAGACATGTTTCAGTAACGTAGTTATTTCTTGCAATCTTTATCAAACAGTAGCAATCAATCTTGGCGAAAGTAATCTTTAAATGAAAATTAGAAAAACAAATTTGTATTCAACAATAACTGGAAATGATTTCTATTCTGCATAGTTAGTGGATCCGTAAAATGAAGGCAAATGGTTTTTATTATAAATTTTTTTGTTTTTTATTTAAGCAGCAATAGTCATTTGTACATAGGCAACCATTTAATCTGTGTCTACACTGTAGCTACACTGGGTTGTTCAAAGTAGGGATCGATAATGGGTATTCAGATTATATTATGCATCTACAATTATTAAGTTGGGCACAATGAACAAACAGTAGGGAATCTATTATTTCTGCCAACTTATAAAGCCTCCAAGGCAATAATTTTGGGTTATTTTGGATGATAGTATGGTGGAATTGAAAGGAGTAATAGTACAATAGGTGTAACTATGTTCAATGCCTATAATGGATATAAAAAAAAGCTGCGTTTCATCTTTGGCAGGCATGGTATATGCCAATTCTTTTTTTTCACTAGGTGTATGATGGCAATAAGCCAAAGGAGATAAGGGTACCATGCTGCATGATATGCATGTGGCAAAAAAAAAAAAAAAAAAAAAAAAAAAAAAATGCTGCATGATATGCATGTGGCAAAAAAAAAAAAAACTATGCAAATTACTTTTTGAGTTTTCTTTGTCTATTTAAGGGAGGTATGCTGTATGTTCATTCTCACAATTCATTGTCCAACTTGTGACAAAGAAGCAAGAAAAAGCAATGTCTAAGCGTCCTAGGTGTGATCAGCTTAGAATTGAGGCTAATTCAAATAATTGGTCTGAAATGCTAGTTCTATATTGTTATAAATCTAGAATTGAAGACATTCAAATGACGCAATAGATGAATGCGATATGTGGTAGACTGGTTGGGGTAATGCATGAAAGGGCAACTTTTATTGAGGAGCTAGACACTGTCGGAAACATTTATGCACAGAAAACAGCTGAGTACCTTAGAGAGGTACAAGGAAAAGATGACCAAAAGGTCATGCAGATGCGCATAATGACAGCCGAGTTGGAGCTAAATGGTCGTGATAAGGAGATCTTTGTTCAGAAGTTAAAGGGTCTGATGGATTTCTGATTATGTGGCTAGAAGTGAAGGGAATTGTTGCTGGTTATGTTACGTCATTTATGTTGGTGTCTGTAGTTGCAGATGAGGATGCTATAGATCCAATTATATAATAACTTAATTTTAATGCAGGCGAGGAGTATGGAGCATGATCGAGACATAAGAATGCAGTTGGAGGGGATATTGAAAAGATTTGAAATCGATTTAACATCAAGCAATGGTGAATTGGTAGCAATTGAGCATACCATTATCTCAGGTTGTACACAAACTCGATTAGTTTGTAAGATACATTATAACCACCATGGTGTATTAATCTTTTAGGCACTTTTCAGGATACTTCCCCAACTTGTCAAAGATACATGTGAATGGATCCTATTTATCTGTCAAACACCGTGAGAGTGTCTTTTTACAACCTATTTTGTTTCTCACTAAAGATGGTTAATTTCAGCCATAAGCTGAATTGACCCGTTGCCAGTGTAAATCAGTGAATTTTTTTCTTTCTTTTCTTTTTTTCTCAAGTGTGGAGCTGGAAATTGTGACTGATATACTAATGAATAGGTCGATTATTTGCCAGATTCTCCTTCATTATTTACCACAACTGTTTCTTGACAATTTCATCCGTTCAAAGGTATAAGGGCAAATGGCACAAAAAGGCATCAAAGTTAGGGTCCATTTCCAATCAAGGTATCCAACTTTTTTTCTTGCATAAAAAGGTTCCCAATCTTTTTTTTTGGCGGATTTGGGTTTTTTCTTAACACCCGTTAACTACAACCATTAACTACAAACTAAATTTTTTTTAAAACTTTTATAAATCTTTTATAAAAATTGAAGGGTCATTTTTGAAACTTTAAAACTTTTATATACACCTTTAAACGTTCATCCCCAAATTCAAAATTAGGGCAAAATCCAAATTAGGGCAAAATAATTTCTTCCCCAAAATTAAAACATGACAAACTCATGTAATTCATCAAACACTTCAAACTGGGCGTACTGGAATCGAAGAAATGCAGGTTGGGAAAAAGATAATTTGATGAATCGTGTTTGTGTCTTGTGTGAATGTGGTGATGAAAGTGGTAAGTGGATTTCTTGGACTGAAAAGAACCTGGGCAGGAGGTTTTTGGGATGTCCCTAACTATAAGGTAAACACATTTGTTGGTTTAAAAGGTTTGTGAAAAACATGTTTTAACTTTATTTTCGTTAAATAGGCAAGAAAGCATTGTGAATTCTTTCACTGGTGGGATCCAGATTTACCAGCTGAGCATTACAAAGGTAAATTGGCAGAAGTGGAAAAAAAAATGAAGAAGGATGCTGTGGAATTTGAGCTGACAAAAAAGAGATTGGAAGAAGAAGTGGCAGTGTTGAAGACTACAATGAATATGCAATCTAGGGTTATCTTTGTACTGTTAGGGTTGCTTTTCATTCTAATTATGAAAGCTTTTTAGTTTAGTTTGATCAATGAATGTATTGAAAAGGTTTCCTTTTGATGAACTATAATGTATTTGTTTAACTTTGATCAATGAATATAATGTGTGCTTTATGTTTTAATTTGAAGTGCAGTAACATGTGTATACTTGAAAAGGTGTTTAGTTTGCTGATATCTGTAAAAAGCAAACACATTGATAGGTTGCAGTCATGACGTGTTTAAACAACTTTTGCAGTCATGAAAATAGGCAGTGACTGCCAAAGTAAACACATTTGCAGATTTACACTATTATAGGCAGTAACATGTGTATTGACTGCCACATGAGTCCACACATTATATAAAGGCATAATATAGGCTTCATTAGCAACTCACATTTTGAAGAAAACAAACAAGTGAGAAAATGAGCAAAACAAAAAACCAGGTTTAACATTTAACTGCACAATGTCAGTAATATTTGATAGATTGATATTTAATATGTTCTTACAAGTACTTAGGTAATAAGTTGTTACAAATAAAACTGACATTACAAACTTTTGACTACTTATTCTACATCAAATGCATCATCTGGTGTGAGTCCTTGACGTTCATAATCCTGGATGATCTTCCTATTATAATTTTTCATTAATAATCTTTGAGAAGTCCTTCTAGGGGGTCTGTATCCTGCATTATATTGAGCTTGCCAGAAGTCATCATACCTCCTTTTTAGACTTGCTTCATCCTCATTTGCAGGAACATCATTTGCATTTGTATCCTCATTGACTTGTGCTGTTGTTTCCTCATTGACTGGAGCAGTTGTATCCTCATTGACTTGTGCTGTTGTTTCCTCATTGACTGGAGCAGTTGTATCCTCATTGACTTGTGCAATTGTTTCCTCATTGGCATGTGCAGCTGTGTCTTTAACGGCATCACTTTGTTTAACTGCATCAACAATCATATCTGTTGTATTTGCTTGCTCAAGTTGTATATCAACCAAGTCATCATCATCAAATAGCATGTGTAGAACATTCTGTAAAATGGGTGTGTTAATTAGAATATACATCAAAAAAAAAAAAAAAAAAAAAAAAAAAAAAAAAAAAAAAAAAAAAAAAAACATAGAAACAAAAAAATTTAAAATTAACATTAAACTTACCCTGTTTGAAACACTAGCACTTTCTCTTCCCTTGTTTGATCCACTAGCACTTCCTCTTCCCCTTCCCCTGTTTGATCCACTACCACTTCCTCTTCCCCTGTTTGATCCAGTACCACTTCCACTTCCCCTACCCCTTCCACTATTTGATCCACTAGAACTTCCCCTTCCACTGCTACCCCTTGCACTTGTTCCTCCCATCCATATACCACCTCTAGCAGTCACAACTTTTTTCTTTCTACTACAACTTGGGGCTCTAGAATTGACTGGGTCATTAACCCTAGGTCTGCCCTTCTTTTTGGGTGGATTAGGTGTCTGTGTTGATGGTTGCCCTTGTGGATTAGGTGTTTGTGGAATAGGTGTTTGTGTTGATGGTTCACCTTGTGGAGCAGGTGTTTGTGTTGATGGTTCACCTGTTTCCATTGGTTTAGTACACCCTTTTTTGTTATGACCCATTTCACCACAGTTTTGACAAGTCATTGTTCTAGGAGGCCTAGTTACATGTTTGTTATTTTTCATTTCTGACTTATCTTTTGTCCTATTCAATGTGAGTCTACCTGTCATCTTTCTTTCTAAAGGGGGTTTCATGGGCACATGTTTTCTTTTTTTCCACATATCTATACCACCAACTGGCAAAATATTAAACTCATAGATACTTCTGTATGTGCTTACCTTGAATGAGTTGCTCACATACTCCTCTGGCTGCTTGCCAATGAAGTAAATGGCTGTGATTGCATGAGGGCATGGTATGCCAGTTAACTGCCATTGCCTACAAGTGCACTCCCTCTTTTGTAAGTCCACACTATAGGCTTCAAGATTTCCTTGCCTTACTTCAAACTGATGCCATCCACTTGGATTCAAACTCCATTTCCTATTAGTATAATACAAGTCAGCCTAAAGGTTTTCATATATCAGGCTACAAATTCATAAGTATTTACCTTTGAATATTCTTATGCAACTCCAAAACCTTTATGATATTAGGGCAAATATCACTTGTCCAGTCTTGACATTCCTTCATAAGAGTGTAATTCCTAGTCATCACATAGGATCTGATATCTTCAAGCATTCCAATTATTGGTTTTCTCCTTGCATTCTTTATATGAGAATTGAAAGATTCACTCAGACCATTTTCAACAGCATCACAATCCATTCCTATCAAACACATTAAAAAAATTAAGTTAGTTCAGGTAAGGTAATTATTGAAATAAGATACAACAAATATAAAGAATATACCTTCTTTGAAGTATGATCTTGACCATGTCCATGGATCTTTATCCATCAAATACTGATAAGCTGCTTCACTTGCATTCTTGATTTCGTCCATTGTATTTAAAAATCTTTGATGATTAACACACTTTGATGTTTGCCAAAAGAGTTGTCTAAATAGAACACCAGGGTAGACCTTTGCAAAATTGGCATAAATGTGCCTAGCACATAACCTATGTTCTACTAATGGGATTACTCTCTTAACAGCATGGTAAAGTCCTTTGTGTCCATCAGATATAAATGTGACCCCTTTCCCATCATACCAAAGTTGGTATCCATTGGCAACAGAATAAAAAGTAAGACAATCTTTAACTTGATCTAAGTCTGATTCAACATGAGGTTTTTTTAACTTCCAGTGTGTGTTTGGGTCATGGATAGGGTAATCTCTTTTATTAGGGTCAAACACAATCTCATCCTCATCACTCATGGCCATATCCTCATCTAAGTTAACTTCTGGTTCAACATGAGGTTTCTCTTTTTGAGATTCATCACCTAGGTCTGAAAATAAAGGATCTACTTCATCCTCATTCTCATCACTTTCATTTTCCAACACTAACTGACTTTCATCAAATACAACAACTTCATTTGTTTTTTTCTTTTCATCTAAGATTTGCCTTTCCTTTATCCTAACCTGCCTCAACTCTTCTTCACCCTCAGATAAATGATCAAGTGATGCAACATCACTTTCATCATCTGAGTCTTTGTAATAAGTAGCAGGGTTTAAAATTACAAGAACATAATCACCACTGTATTCTACTAAAGATTCATTCTTATGAGTAACATATAATGCTATGATACCTTCATCTATACTATGCCACTTTTCGACAAACAACCTAAGATCATCATCAGACTTAATACATTTTAACCCATTACTAAAGTAATACAAGCCACACACTACTGAACCTATGTTGTTTTGAACAAAATTTTTCAACTCACTATAGGTTAAAGGGGTCACATCAAGAGTGGTTGAGAGCATATCAGCATTATGATAGGTTAAAGGTTTCAGACTGAAATACCCGTTATAATAAAGATCCAAGGCTAATGTACATCCTTTGGATGAAGAAGCCATCCTGCTAAACAAAAAAAATTAACAAAAAAGGTCAATGTGTGCTTAACTTAGCCGTTATTAACATAATTAAAAAAACAATAAGTATTAATTACCTTTAAGAACACAAAAAAGGGTTCAATTTTGTGAATCGCACTCTTAACCTTTTTTAGGGTTTATGTGTGGAAACCAATTTGGGGGGAAATCTGGGGAAAAATGAAGTATCAGTGGTTATATAAAAGAAATTAAAATTGTTCATTTTTGGTCCTTCAAAATTTACAAATGTATCAAATTTTATTTAACAAAAACTTGGGGTTAGTAGTTAACGGGTGTTAAGAAAAAACCCAAATCCGCAAAAAAAAAAAGTTGGGAACCTTTTTTTGCAAGAAAAAAAGTTGGATACCTTGATTGGAAATGGACCATAACTTTGATGCCTTTTTGTGCCATTTGCCCAAGGTATAAATGCTTATATTTATGTCATACATTAATGTCATCCTCCTAATATTAACATACACATTTTATTTTTGTTCGCTCCTTAAATTAGATAATTGTAGCAGTAGTAGCATACATCAACGAATCCCAAATGAAAATTACATATCTGGTGTCGGATCAAGTCCTGTTATGTTCACACCTAAAATATATGATAATATTCCAACCGATCAAAACCAATCTACAAGTTATGTCATATTATGTTTATGTTATTTTTCATCATAAATATTTGGAGTTTTACCAAACATTAAACAATACAAGTAATATTCCAAAGACACCCCGAAGATCAAGCAGGTTCCAAAACAATACTCCAGTTAGATTTGACATTGGTGAGCATGTCTATTAACACTATTACATTATTCCTTTTATATAAAAATGTTATATACTCAAGTACTAATATGTATAACAATTTGAAACACATGTGCGCTCTATACTTAGAATGATTATAAGCCAATCCGACAAGAAGATGCCTTTTCAACTTAATAGGAGACAATTCCCTATTTCCGTTTGTTTTGCCATGATTATAAACAAAAGTCAAGGCCAAACATTGTCTAAGGTTGGGCTATATATGGAACGATCTATTTTTTCCCATGGACAACTTTATGTAGCTGTATCAAGAGTAAAAAGCAAGAGAGGCCTAAAAGCATTGTGTTGTGACAAAGACGGCAACTACACCAACTCTACAACCAACATTTTATATAGAAAAATTCTTCATAGATTATAAACTATATGTAATTCGGTTATTTTGAACGTTAGGTTTTGTTTAACGTTATTATTTTCTTGATAATGGCATCTTTATTTTATTCATTTTTGTCTCATTGATGTGACTACATGTTCTTACTTATTTTAATATTAATTTTATCGTATAATCAAATTTTTAAAGCTAGCCATCCCATCGGGGCGGACCTTGGATCTAGTATATATATAATATGATATTTGATTGGTTAGTGTAGTTAGCGTGATTTTTTAAAATTTTGTGGATTATAAAAATGAACACTATTATGTGACAGAGGAAGAAGTATTACATAGCAAATAACTTTATTTTGTACTATTGTTTTTGCCACCACGTTTACACTTTTTTTTTGTTACTTAATACTTACTTTTTACATTATGAATAAGCTACTTTCATGATATCAATATTAATGAATTACCATTTTCTATTTATTTATTTATTTTGTATCAATATTAACTTTGCTCATGTGACAGTGTACATGATTTTATTGGTGCATATCTATCTTCATGTCCATCTTTTTTTTCGCAGACATAGTTTGACAAATCAAGCATAAGAGTTGAAATGAATATAAATATCATATTTGTTATAGATCCAATAAACTAATTTTACACATTCATTTTTTTATCAAAATTAATAAAAATCATTTTTCACCTCTTTTTTAACAACATATCTTACAAACGGTAAATCTTCAAGCTACAAAAAATACAACACCGCGACGAGAATTAAATTATCTTTCTATAGATATGCATTTCTCTGTACTCTCGACATTTTTTTTTTTCCAAAAATTCCGCCTAGAAAAATCACATGTGATTTGTAAAAAGTGAAAATCAAATCACATGTGATTTTTACAAATCACATCTGATTTTTCTGAGCGGAAATTTTTAGAAAAAAAATTCGTTGAAAGTATATAGAAGTGCATATCTATAGAAAGATAATTTAATTCTCGTCGCGATAGTATGATTTTTTTCGCGTAACGATTAACGGTTTGCGAGATATTTAATTTTTAAAAAAAGGGTGAATTTTTTTTTTATTTTATTTTTTATTTTATTTATTTATTTATTTTTGATAAAAAAATGAATTGCTAATATTGATTCATTATATCTATGACAAATATGATATATATATTGAACTTTTGTCTCAAGCATAAACCATCTTAAAAAACAAACACAACCTTATGACTAGGGTAAATCAGAGATAGGTTAAAGTTTCAATAAGGGCATAATAGTCTATTATGTGTATGTAATATCAGGGTGCGTTTGGTTTATAAAGGGGTTTAGATTTGGATTTGGATTTGGATTTGAATTTGGTTTAGGATTTGGATTTGATTTAGGTTGAATAGAGAAATTATATTTATTTGATAGATTTTATAATCAAATTAAAACTAAAAATATTATTTAAAAATAAATTTATATGTATGTGTGTGGGGGAGAAAGAGAGAAAAATTAAATAAAGTGTGTAAAAAAGAATATAAAAACCCTCATTAAAAGGGATTAACTACCATGCTCTATGTCTTTGCGTTTTAGTGGCTCATTATACTATTTGAATTCCACACCCCCAACCAAACAACAAAGTTTTAAAACCAAAACCAAAACCTACTCAAAACCCACGTACCAAACGGCACCTCAATGTATTTAACCCTTTGAAAAGAAAAGAAAAAAATATATATATTTGAACTGCTTCCACTTTCCCCGGTGTACACACCCGAACGACGGCTGCATCAGTCGCAAGGTATGTCCTCAAACACTTTTATCTTATTCTTTTCTTATGTCTAATAATAATTTGAATAAGTTTGTAATTTTACTTGCACATTAAGTGTTCGATGAAATGCCTCAATGAAATCATTTTAAAAATTTAACCCACTTATCATTAATTCTTTATAGTTTAGCTCGTATCCTTTCTTGTCTAAACCATAAAAGGTGATACTTTTATGCTGTGAAAAGTAAACAAGCTTGTGGGGGATGTAATAGCTCAATAAGAAAGTTTGTATCTTGAATGCCTGTTTATATAAATATGAGATTATGCGTAATAAGTAGCGAGTCTCAGTATAATAATGCTCGTGTTTCGCCTTACACTGAATGACATTGTGTTTATTGCATAATCTTTGGCGATTATGTTCTATAAGAGTATCCCTGGAAATTTGAAGAAGAACACTAGAAATTTCATTAATTAGACTCTATCTAAATTTTATACACGAAATCCCCTACCATCTTAATTTATTATCTTGGGGTGGCCAGGGAAAGGGTTGGAAACGGTCATGGGGATACCTCGGTTAGGCCGCGCTGAGTCAAAAGACTCGCCCTCTCTGGGTAACCTAACAGGGAGAACAACATCTGTTTACTCGTTTATTTGTGCATGTGATCCGTTTTAGTGATTGTTGCGTCAGTTGTGGATTTTGTGCATATTTGTTCCGGTTATCACTCTCATGCTACTTGAATCTACAAATTTATATGCCTATCATTATCTAGTTGAAACGTCATGATAATAGTTTTTGTTATTTTGGTTTGACATGCTTTGTTAGCAGTTTAATTAATAGTAGTAATTTCTTTTCTAGTTGAAACGTCATGATAACATATTGGATATACACTTGACGTGTTATGACCATATGCTTTAATCGTAGAAGCAGCAA